>JAGFNQ010006272.1:39266-148761 GCA_024364735.1 Boesenbergia rotunda | reverse complement strand
TCTGAAAACCTATTTATGAAATCTCGCAATTTTGGGCACTTTCTTTTAAGAAAGTCTAGACAAATTCATGGACAGTTAATTGACAATTAAATTTGAATTGGTTTTAAATTGACAACAAAATTCTTTATTTTGGATTGAGCCTCGGGGAGCCGTCCAATTTAAAGTTAGTTGTTGTAATTTAATTTCCCAATTTTAATTGAAATTGTCATGTTTGATTTGGATTGAGCCTCGGGGAGCCGTCCAATTGGATTTACGACAAATTACTTTTCTTTGGGTATCTGAGCCTCGGGGAGCCACCCTTAGAAAACGATTTGTTGTAATTAATTAAATCCATGAATAAAATATGTTTTAAGAGGTGATGCTCTTACATATTGTTGTCTCCAAAATTAATTAGGAAAATGGTTTCCTATAGAGTTTTCTTAAATGAGATTTTCATGAAAATAATATGTGGTTGAATTAAGGGAATTGTCTCTTAATTTAATAAGATTTGATTTAGAGAAATCAAAGTCTTGAACATATTATTTCCGAAATTGATTATGACAATTTAGGAAATTGTTTCCCAAAACAATTCCTTTAATAAAGTATGAAATTAGAATTAGGAAATCCGGTTCCTAATTCAATTAATGAGACTTGATAACTTAAGTCACATACATACTTTATTAAGGAAATCGTTAATCATGACATATGTCATGAATGTGCTTAGAAAAGATGAGACCCAAAACCCCTTACAAAATATTAAGGCTAACACCTTCCATTAATATGGTTAGAATCGGAGTTTTGTTTCTCGCTTGGGTTGATGGACACATCCATGCCCGACTTGAACCTCAACATGTTCAAACCATGGAATTAGTTTATGAATAATATAGTTGGAGTCAGAGGTCAATCCTTAGTTTTGGTTGTTGGACACATCCAAGCCTGACTAAGCGGTTGAATGAGCTCCAACCATATTAAAACTATTTCTTGATTGATGGGTCAGCCTTAAGCTTGGAGCATCGATTTGTTGTGCCACAGCCAAGGTCGATGTAAAGAGAGGTGCAGTTGGGTGCTATGTATAATGATACATACTTGTTAATGAGTTAACGACCCAATGATTTATGCAATCATTCAATTAGTTGATAGCATAAAGTGATAGTTACATATATGTTATATGTAATCGGTATAATTACCTACCTTCATAGCTAAGAAAACTTGATGGCCACAATCATGGTTATTCTTATCTATGGTTGGATATCAACCTATTTGGAGATGTTCCTACGATCTCCCGAATTGATAAAAAGGGTTATTCAATTTGAAAAATAAATAGGAATTTTATTAATGTATGTTGATACATTCTTTAATCATTCTTCTCACATAAACTCAATTTGTATTTCTAGGTTAATCACTCGATCATGTCTTCACTGAATCTGCGTTCTATTTTGGACACCAATAAACTGACCGGGCCGAACTTCATAGACTGGCTTCGAAACCTGAGGATAGTCCTCAAGGCAGAAAAGCTTGCTTATGTCCTTGAAAATCAACTTCCCGACCGTCCTCCAGAAAATGCAACTCCAGACCAATTGTTGGCCTATCAGAAACATGTGACCGATTCTGAACTTGCAAGTTGCATCATGCTAGCCTCTATGGTACCTGAGCTGCAGAAGCAGCATGAGCATATGGATGCTTATACCATCATCTTCCATCTTCATGAGTTGTTTGAAGAGCAGGCGAGATCCGAAAGGTTCGAAGTCTCCAGACTCCTCTTCACCTCCAGGATGCAAGAAGGCACTTCTGCCTCACAGTTCGTGTTAAAGATGTTGGGGTACATTGAGCGACTGAGCACACTCAATTTTACAATGGATCATGAACTAAGTATTGACTTAATTCTGAATTGTTTGCCTAAAAGTTGTTCACAATTTGTGATGAACTATCGGATGAACAAACTGGAGACTACCATTCCTGAGTTGATCAACATGCTGAAGACTGTTGAGCCTTCTGTAAAGCAGGATCAAAAGACGGTACTGTTAGTTGGTTCCTCGAAGAAAGGTTCTAAAAGGAAGGCCAAAGAACAGAATAAAGGGAAGAAGAAAAAGGCCAAAAAGACTGAAAGGAAACCAAAAGGCACTTGCCATCACTGTGGCAAGGAAGGTCACTGGCGAAGAAACTGCAAGATTTATCTTGAGTCCATGAAGAAGAAGGCATCCGATGCCCCATCCTCTTCAGGTATCTTCGTTATTGAATGTCACTCTATTTCCTCAGATACCTGGGTACTTGATACTGGGTGTAGCTCACATATATGTAATGACATACAGGGGCTAAGGAATAGAAGAAGACTCGTCAAAGGAGAAGCAAATTTGAGAGTTGGAAACGGAGCAAAGATTGCTGCTGTCGCCATCGGAACATATTTGCTAAAGCTCCCCATTGGACGTGTCTTAGAATTGGATAATTGTTATTTTGTTCCTTCATTAATAAAGAACATTGTATCTATTTCATGTTTGAATGAAAAGGGTTATCATTTAACTTTTAGTAACAATTGTTGTTACATAACTTTAAATGGCGTTCTTTATGGAAATGGAACTTTGTGCAATGACATCTACACGTTAGATTTATCCAGTGACGTTTTCAATATCGAAGTTAGCAACAAATGTGCTCGAATAGATAATCGAATAGACTCCTACACGTGGCACTGTCGTCTTGGCCATATAAGTAAGAAACGCATGACCGAATTACACCGATGTAGAATTTTGGAATCATTTGAACCCGGTTCATTTGATACATGCGAATCATGCTTAAAAGGCAAGATGACCAAATTACCCTTTTCCGGAAAAGGTAATCCAGTGGGAGAATTGCTTGGTCTAATACATACTGATGTATGTGGACCAATGTCAACTCTTGCACAAGGAGGCTATAGCTACTTCATCACCTTTATCGATGATCACTCACGATTCGGGTATGTGTTCTTGATGAACACAAATCTGAAGCTTTTGAGAAATTCAAAGAGTTCAAAAATGAAGTAGAGAAACAGCTTGGCAAAAGTATTAAGATACTTCGATCCGATCGGGGTGGTGAATACTTGAGTCAAGAGTTTCAAGATTATCTTAGGGACAATGGGATATTATCCCAACGGACTCCGCCGTATACACCACAGCATAATGGTGTATCTGAGAGGCACAATCGAACCTTGATGGACATGGTTAGGTCCATGATGAACCATGCAACTCTTCCAAAGTCCTTTTGGGGCAATGCACTAAAGACAGCTGTTTACTTGCTAAACAGAGTCCCGACCAAGGTAGTCTCTACTACTCCATATGAGACATGGAATAGTAAGTAACCCCACTTAACTCATCTTAAGATATGGGATTGCCCCGCTTATGTGAAGCGGACTATATCAGACAAATTGGATGCTAAGTCTGATAAATGTCTATTTATTGGATACCCTAAGGAAACGAAGGGTTACCAATTTTATCATCCCTTGGAACAAAAGGTGTTTGTTTCAAGGCATGCTGTATTTCTGGAAAAGGAATTACTTTTACATGAAAACAGTGGGAGTGACATTGAACTTGATGAAGTTCAAGAAACTCCAATAGACATTACAGAGACACCTAGTCTAGACCCACAACCAATACCTCATAATGATGAGCTATCAGTTGAACCTAAAACAACACCACCTCTTCGTAGATCTGATAGGACACGCAATATTCCAGAGAGATACGGATTTCTCATAAGTGAATCGAACGACGTGTTACTCATAAGCGATGACGAACCTATCAGTTATGAAGATGTTCTGAAAAGTTCAGAAAGGGACAAATGGCTTGAAGCCATGAAGTCGGAAATGGATTCCATGTATGCAAACCAAGTATGGGACTTGGTTAACCCACCTGAAGGGATTAAGCCATAGGGTGCAAGTGGGTTTTCAAGAAGAAAACCGACATGGAAGGTAATTATGCTTAAATCCATTCGGATGCTCCTGGCCATAGCAGCTCATTATGATTATGAGATATGGCAAATAGATGTGAAAACAGCTTTCCTTAACGAAAACCTGCTTGAGGATGTATACATGATACAACCTGAAGGTTTCACATCGGTTGATAAAACCAAAGAATGCAAGCTTCGACGATCCATATATGGACTGAAGCAAGCATCTAGGAGCTGGAACATTCGTTTTGATGAGACAATCAAAGAGTTTGATTTCTCACAAAATCCTGACGAACCTTGTGTGTACAAGAAGGTTAGTGGGAGTGCAGTCGTATTCCTAGTATTATATGTCGATGACATCTTACTTATAGGAAACGATATATCAGTTTTACAGACAGTTAAAATTTGGTTGTCCAAAACTTTCTCCATGAAAGACCTGGGAGAAGCAACCTATATCCTTGGGATTAGAATCTATAGAGATAGATCAAAACGGTTGCTTGGTCTTTCGCAGTCTACGTATATAGACTGAGCGCTAAAAAGGTTTAGCATGTCGGAATCCAAGAAAGGTTACCTTCCCATCAGGCATGGGATCAACCTTTTAAAGTCTATGTGTCCGCGCACAGAAGACGAGAGGATTTGCATGAATAAGATTTCCTATGCATCCGCAATAGGATCTATCATGTATGCTATGTT
The DNA here is from genome assembly GCA_024364735.1 of Boesenbergia rotunda. Lineage (NCBI taxonomy): Eukaryota > Viridiplantae > Streptophyta > Magnoliopsida > Zingiberales > Zingiberaceae > Boesenbergia > Boesenbergia rotunda. Next base: position 144,177 of record JAGFNQ010006272.1, on the reverse strand, counting down.
ATGTACAAGGCCCGATGTATCGTATGCTTTGAGTGTCACAAGCAGATACCAGTCGGATCCGGGAATGGATCATTGGGCGGCTATAAAGACAATCCTTAAGTACTTAAGAAGAACTAAGGATGTGTTCCTAATATATGGAGAAGGAGATATGGTAATACGTGGGTATACAGATGCCAGTTTCCAGACAGATAAGGATGACTCCAAATCGTAGTCTGGATACGTATTTACTTTGAATGGAGGTGCAGTAAGTTGGAAAAGTTCCAAACAAGACACCGTAGCGGATTCTACCACGGAAGCGGAATATATCGCAGCTTCGGAAGCAGCAAAGGAAGCAGTTTGGATCAAGAAGTTTGTCTCAGAACTTGGCGTGGTTCCAACCATTGATGAAGCAGTGCCGGTTTACTGCGACAACAATGGAGCTATTGCACAAGCGAAGGAACCAAGGTCTCATCAACGATCCAAACACGTGCTTCGACGCTATCATCTGATCAGAGAGATTATAAGTAGGAATGACATACAAATTGAGAGGGTTCCCACTGAAAGGAATATAGCGGATCCTTTAACTAAGGCCTTGTCTCAAAGCAAGTTTGAGGGACATGTTAGAGCCTATGGTATTAGATACCGTAGCGATTGGCATTAGGCCAAGTGGGAGTTTGTTAGTGATATGAGAGAAGTGTCCTAAGGCAATCGCCTTATGATGTAAACATTTATATTAATAAATGATAATTCACTATTTGAGTATACATGTTTTGTGTATTTGATTGGGATCTTAAACTCATCTACTGAATGTCCGCAATACAACTCACAGCATAAGAGAATTTGTGATGGGATCACAACTAGTGATTATCTCTAATGTGCAATTGTGAAGTATTGAAATTATCCCTAGTCGATGAATTGATAAAAACAGACACTATCAATTCTGTTGAGACTAGCATGGGTTATTCTCTAATCAGCTGATTTTCACTGGCTGGTGACATTGGGATGTCCGGAGATAAACATGGATGCTAGTTAAGGGAACTAGTTCATTGGAGTGACTAGCTGTAAAACTTCATATGGTTATCTATAAAGATATGTCAATGAAGTTCTTACTGTAGCTTAAGTGCGATGTTCCTTTGACTTGCGGTGTTCAAGTCATCTTGGTCATGGAGACTTATACTTTAACATCTTAAGCAAGCATCTCCAAGGAGGTGTGGACCCAGGATGATTGGGTATGAGCCGAAGTGCCCGAAGATGTTTGAACAGCCTACAAAGGATTCACCACTCCTTGCGAGGAGATGTATACCCAGGCCTATCGTCGGATTGTTACTCAAAACCTCTGGCCAGAGTATATCATGTTAAGAGTGCAAGTCTCTTAAATACATGAGAGTAATTAGAAATCCAAAGGACGAGAAAGACATTACTTGGGCTAGGTGTGACGTAGTCAGCCTAGTGGGGACTGACACAAATAGACCGTGTCCTGAACCAAGTGGGTATAAGATGGTGAAGGGAATGGGGCACGATTTAGTAGAGCTGCTGAAGGGTTTCAGAATAATTTCTTCTGAGGTCAAACTGTTGATCTTTCGATTAATTGGGGGTCATGATGTACTACTAGGTGCCACTCATGACCGTTCTATAATTAGTTAATTATAGACGGCCAACATAAATCGAAAGCCTATTTAGTCACACGCACTACGAGTAATCCGAGGGATTTAAAACGAGTTGAAAATTAGATTTTCCAATCAAGAGAAATAAGTCGAATCTGAGTTAATCAGAGGCGCAATGGAAGCTAAAATGGCTAAGTCTTTTGAAGGCTTATTGGGCGAATTACATGAGTTTAATTCGCGACCGGTTCGGGTTGGTTTGGCCGGCCAAAGAGGGTGCTAACCCTCCTTGTGGTGGCCGGCCATTAAAGGGAATTAAATCAATTTATTTGGTTTAATTAATAAAATAAATCTAGTGTGATTTGTTTTATAAATTATGGATAAATAAATTTGTATAAAGAAATTTATATAAATAAATTTGTAGAAATTTATTCTTTTTATGGAAGTTAAAATAATCCATGAATTTGTTTATTTTAATTTTATAAAATCAATTAAGAATTGATTTTTTCATAATAAGAAAGTTTATAAATTTCTTATAAAATTTATTCCATAATTTAAAGAGAAGAAGAATTTGTTTTATTATAAATTAGTTATAATAAGACTTGGCTTAAACGAAATAATTAATAAGAGAATTTATAAGATAAATTTCTTATAACTAATTCCGTTAATTTCGTTAATTCGGTTTAGAGGGAGACTTAGCAAAGGAGTTGCTACTATATAAAGGAACCAAAGGCAAGCCCTTATTCCTAATCAAGTAATTGAATAAGAGCTCTCCCTCTCTCTCTTCTCTTCTCTTCTCCTTCTCCCCCTCTTGCCTAGGGCCGGCGCCCACTTGGTGAATTAGGGCCGGCGCACCTTGAAGCTTCATCCTCCATCTAGGGCCGGCGCAACTCCTCCATTAGAAGGTGTTGCCGTGAGCTTCAAGAAGAAGGAGAACCCGAACAAGAAGAAGAAGAAGCGGATAGCGACTCCTCTCTTCTCGGAATTCGATTCCGTTACTTCGTTGGTTAGTTTCCTAATTTTTCTCTTGATCTTCTAAGTTGTGCCCATAGAGAATCTAGTAGTTCTCGTCGGCACAAAACTCGTGACTTTGCGAAGTCATCCCGAAGAGAACTCGGCGTGGACGCGAATAGAGGCGGAGCTTCCAAGGGACGCTACGGTTGGATCTCGTCCCTTTCTTCGAGTTACGAAAGGTATAAAGTAAATTAGTTTACTTTTCTACAAAGTTTTATTTTATAATTATGTCAACACACTATAAGGTTGCATGCTAGATACGAAGTTAAAATAATTTAGGAAATTATTTTATGCAAACTCTTCCGCTGCACGTAAAAATTTTAAATTTTACGAACTCGTATCCTTGTCAACATGCACCCGGTCCACCAACAATTTAAAATAAGAGAAATTGCACAGCGGAAGATTAAAATAAAATACGCAAACACAGAGATTTTTTACTTGGTTCGGAGCCTGGGTCGACTCCTACTCCAAGGCCCACGATCGTTGATCGTTTACTTTGGGCAATTCTATATAAGGCGCAAAAGCAGTTTACAAAGATTGATTACAAATGCAGTATAGTAAACTGAAAAACAGGAAGCTCTTCTTTTTACCGACGTCCGATGTAGGTTGTCTTTTTCCGGAGCAGTGGGACGTCATCGGCTTGAGTTGGGAGGTTTCCGGAGCGAGGTACGAGAGCAGAAGAGCGTAGAAGCGTTGAATCCAGTGATGCCTTGAAGCCTGGGGTCGAGGGCCCTTTATATAGGGCCTGGGGGCGCCCGGAACGTCGGGGGCGTCCCCCACGTGTCGGTCGATCCCCCTTTCGCTCGGTCAACATCTGATCCCTTCAAACTCGGGATCACATCTTGACCGGGGCGCCCGGGACGCTGGGGGCGCCCGGGTTGACCAGGTCAAACCTTATCCCTTAGCTTCGCTGGCTTGTGCTTTGATGGCTTGCTATTGGGGGCGCCCGGAGCGCTGGGGGTGCCCGGGAGCAGCGGGGGCGCCCGGGAGCACGGGGGCGCCCGGGACAGTAGCTGTCGAAGCTTGCTTTGCTTTCTTGTGTTTTGTGTTTACCTTGGGGGCGCCCGGGACACTCCGGGCGCCCTGGTCAGCTGTTGCCTCATTCCTTTAAGGCTCTCTGAGCTGCAGACACTCGTTCCTTCGGTCCTGCATCCAGGGTTAGTCTAAAACACAATAAAACAATAAAATATTAGTTTATATAGCCTTAGCTATCTTGGTTCTGACTTTGGGCCTCCAAAATGGAGCCCTAGGTCGAACCAACGCCTACTGTTCCCTCGACGAGGAACGCGTCCTCACCTACTCCTCTCGGGAGAATTTACCTGATGCCAACCGTTCCTCTGGTTGGACTTTTGCCTGGCAGTCCTTTGCCAGGTCTTGGGTACCGAGCTGTCCTTCGCCCGGTGCCTAGCATTCCTTCGCTAGGGCTTTAGTCCCAAGCTGTCCTTCGCCTGGCGCCTAGCAGTCCTTCGCTAGGTCTTCAGTACCAAGCTGTCCTTCGCCTGGTGCCTAGCAGTCCTTCGCTAGGTCTTTGTATCCTAGCAACCCTTCGCTAGGTGCCCAGCAGCCCTTCGCCAGGTCTTTGTACCCTGGCAGTCCTTCGCCAGGTGCCTAGCAGCCCTTCGCTAGGTGCCTAGCAGTCCTTCGCTAGGACTTTAATCTGCACACTCAAGTAACATATTAGATAACAAATAAACTTAACTTTGAATCCTTTACCAATATCAAAACAAGGTTCGATATGGTGCTTCCTGCACCAACACCTTCACGTGTGCCATTTGAAGTCCACTTCCCGGCTTGCCCTTGGAGTCCTCTTCCCTCGACTCTTGTCCCTTCATGACTAGCTGACTCTTCACCAGCAGCCTTGACTGTTGCCTTCGCGCCCTCTTCATCTTCAGCTCCGTCTCTCGGATGCACACAAACCTCCAACTTGCCTCCATGCCATCCTTCACGCATGCCTCGAAGTCCGTGCCTCTCGGCTCATCAACCCTACTCTCCATGGTCCCTCGGGTGCACACAAGCCTCCAGCTTATCTCCATGCCACCCTTCACCGTATCGAAGCCGTCTAGCTTAGTCAATATGTATAAACCTGCAATCCTGCACACTCACATACACAAGGGTAAACCTAACTTAAACCCTTTGCCCAAACATAAAAACACATGGTCACTTCGGACCATAGATTGCCTCAACATTAACTGCTGGGGCCACGTGTCCGATGGCTACTGGTGTCCTGGGTGATGAAATATTCACCGCCTGACGTGACGAATGGGTGGCACGCAGGTGTGATGGCGAGCCTCGAGAATTACCTACGGTTTGATAGGACGACCCAGGTCCTCTCCCGCCTTTTCTCCAGATCACCATCGGACGCCCGACATCGTCTGCTCGACCCTATAAATAAGCCCCTCGCCCTTAGCTTTTTACCGTCGTTGTTTTACTTCTGACGCCCCCCTACTGTTCGTATTTTCTCTTCTAGGGTTTCGGCGATCCTCAGCCTCCAGCGTCTCATGTTCATCTTCTCCAACAACCTCTTCCTCCTTAGTTAGTCTCTTTACTTTCCTGTTTCCTTATGGATTCATCTTCTTCACATCCCAACCCCAGGTACACCACCATGGTGACCGATCTTCACTTCCATGACCTAGACCAACTAGAGTCCGACTACCAAATCCCCTCAAACCACCGACTTCGTTTACCCGACACGACTGATAGACCCAAGACCGCACGCCTCAGTTTCATAACTTTATCCCGAGACCACCTACAGGCCGGGTTTTGCTTCCCCATTCATCATTTCATATCCTCTATCTGTTGCTATTTTCAAATTCCTTTGTCTCAATTAGCCCCGAACGCCATCCGACTGATGTGCGGCTCGGTCATCATCTTCTCTCTATATCAAATCCCTCTCCGATCGGAAATATTCCACTATTTCTTTTATCCCAAAAAATGAGAGTCGGGTGATTTTTTTTCAAGCCCGAGCTAAGAACTTGTTCTTAGCGAAACTTCCATCCTCTAACAAAGGTTGGAAGGAACACTTCTTCTTTATCAATACCACCCCAGGCCGAGTTGGCCCACTTCTTGGGTCGAGGATCTAACTCCTTCCCCCCTTCTTCCCAAGAACTATCATTCTTCCCCTGTCTATCAATCGGTCGTGTCCATGCTCGGCAGTAGGCAATTCCATGGGGTAAACCTGCTGAGGGAGGAGATTCTCTACACCTTTGGCCTTAGCTTGGTGCTGACTCCTCGGCCTGCTTCATTCGGTAAGTGGTTTTGTCTTTCCCTTGAATATTTTAGCGCTAACTAAGATTTTGCTATTTTTGTAGCTGCCATGATGCTTGCAGTAGCCTTAGAGGAGGGCTTTAGCTTGGATGATGCCGAGTTGGAGACTCGGGTCAGCTCCCAATTGGAGCAAAGAGAGAACGCGCCAGTCGAGGTCGTTCCTACTGATGCCCTTCCTCTAGTTCCGGAGGAAGCTATTGATGCAGTCTGACCCTGATTGTTGTTTTGGTGTTGACACCGATTTTAGTTTAGGTTGATGAGATAATTATGATTAAGTTCTGGTCGTGGACTAGGCATACCTAGTGGGACTAGGTTTGATGAAAGCCTGGCTTGGAGGGTCAGGTCCTAGCTTAAGAAGCTAGGATGGTGAAAAGTCCTAGCTTGGAGGGCTAGGTGTGAAAAGTCCTAACCTGGAGGGTTAGGTGTGGAAAAGTCCTAGCTTGGAGGGCTAGGTGGATGAAATCCTAACTTGGAGGGTTAGGTGTGGAAAAGTCCTAGCTTGGAGGGCTAGGTGGATAAAATCCTAACTTGGAGGGTTAGGTGTGGAAAAGTCCTAGCTTGGAGGGCTAGGTGTGGAAATTCCTAACTCGGAGGGTTAGGTGATCGGAAATTTCGGTGAGTGAAGCCAGGTTGACTGAAGTCCCGGTGAGTGAAGCTGGGCACGGAGTCTTGGTCCGAGGGACTGAGCATGAGTCAGGGGAGGATGGGAGCCAGTTCTCTTGACTTAGAGTGGGTTTGGCCTTGCCTGGATCGGTCTGGTGACCGATCAGGGAAGTTGGCACGGTATTCCCTCGTGGATCGGTCTGGTGACCTATTTAGCGATGATTGATCGGTCTGGTAACCGATCAGGGAGCACACAGTGACCGTGTTGGGCTACTGATCGACTCCTGATCGGTCTGGTGACCGATCAGGGAGCAAACAATTCACTTCCTGCTTGGCTCCTGATCGGTCTGGTGACCGATCAGGGAGCATACAGTGGGTTTTGGGAACCTTATTGCTTGACTCCTGATCGGTCTGGTGACCGATCAGAGATACTGTTCAGATCATTCTGGTGAACGATCAAGTATCGCGAGTTCCTCACTATGACCAATCAGGATGGAGCCTGATCGGTCTGAGCATGCCCTGATCGGTCTGGTGAACGATCAGGAGGTTTAGACTGCGAAGTTGGGAAATCACCATGCAAAGGGGTGGATCGGTCTGGTGACTGATCCATGACTTGGGAACGGTCTGGTGATCGGTCTCGGAGAAGTCGCGATTTCTGATTACGCATTGGGGACCGATCAGGATGGAGCTTGATCAGTCCGAACCTACCCTGATTGGTCTGGTGACCGATCAGGAGTCTCTCTGATCGGTCCGGTGACCGATCACTTTAATTCAAACGCACTGTCAGACGCTCTGATCGCGTCTGATCGCACTCTGATTCCTACTGATACACTACTGATACTTGTTCTGAGCTCTCCGATGTTTGATCTTCTGTTGATTTGCTGCTCTAATGTGTTGTTAAGTGTGTAGGTGACTTAGAGATAATCCAAGGGAAGTCAAACGAAGGTTTTCGCTACAGCAGGTTTATCCGTTTGTTTCCGCAGGTTGTAACGTCCTCTGGCGCGAGCTACAGCGGCTGAGGAGCTGATAACCTTGGGCTCGACTGGAGGGGTTTCAGTGAGTCTAGAGGAGGTTAAGGGTAGCTGGCTACTGTAGGTGAGCAGCTGGGAGCTGCTACAGAGGAGCGTGTGACCTGGCGATGGATGCTGGTTAAGCTGTGTAGCAGAGAAGAGCTGAGCAGAGTTCTTTTGACGAAGTGCTAGAGTTCTAGTTCTCGATTATCAAAAGCTTTTGCTCTACACTTGTGCGATTACTCTACTGTGAATCTTGAGCAACCTTGTGATACTTGAGCACTTGGGAAGAAGAAACAAGAAGCTTGGCGAGTCCATCAGCAAGAAGACACGAAGAAGGGAGTTCTTGCGTGAGATCTGTGCTGAGTGGAGCTCGGTGAGAAGTTTGCTTGTGTTCTTGTGGTTCTAAGTGTTCAGTAAGGCTTCTTCTTGTGTTTCCTGTACTCAATACTTCATTCATTTTGAAACGCTATGAAGAGGTTACTCCACCAAGAAGGAGGTTGCTTTCTATCTGGATTTTCCGGGGCTTGATCTGCCGACGATCAAGGGATCGCCCACCTTATGGGCACGCCAAGGAGTAGGGGCAAGTTATCCCCGAACCTTGTAAATCCTCCTTGTTAGCATTTTTGTTTGTCTTTCATTTCTGCACCTTGTTTTTGCTGTATTGCTTCCGCTGTGCTACTAACATTTAATTGCAGAAATCCTAAAAGCGAAAGAAGTTTTGTGTCTGGCTACATTCATCCCCCCTCTCTAGTCATTCAAGTTCCAACAAGTGGTATCAGAGCTTGGGGCTCTGTACAAGTGGATTAACAACCGAGAGTCAACTACAATGGCTTTGAGAGAAGGATTTAGTACTACCCGACCTCCCTTCTGTTGGTGCCCCGGTTGGTTTTGATGTGATCAACCAAGTTAGGTTAGGTCCTGTTGGTTTTAATCTCTCTGCTAAGTGTGCAGAAACTTAGGTACGGAGGAAGTCAAGCGTAAGACGCAGTGGACGAGAAGGATTGCGCGGGGAAGTGAGCCGACGAGCTCAGTACAATCCGAGGGACGCGGTGTTAGTGATATGAGAGAAGTGTCCTAAGGCAATCGCCTTATGATGTAAACATTTATTTTAATAAATGATAATTCACTATTTGAGTATACATGTTTTGTGTATTTGATTGGGATCTTGAACTCATCTACTGAATGTCCGCAATACAACTCACAGCATAAGAGAATTTGTGATGGGATCACAACTAGTGATTATCTCTAAATGTGCAATTGTGAAGTATTGAAATTATCCCTAGTCGATGAATTGATAAAAACGGACACTATCAATTCTGTTGAGACTAGCATGGGTTATTCTCTAATCAGCTGATTCTCACTAGCTGGTGACATTGGGATGTCCGGAGATAAACATGGATGCTAGTTAAGGGAACTAGTTCATTGGAGTGACTAGCTGTAAGACTTCATATGAGAATCTACATGTAGATATGTCAATGAAGATCTTACTGCGGCTTAAGTGCGATGTTCCTTTGACTTGCGGTGTTCAAGTCATCTTGGTCATGGAGACTTATACTTTGACATCTTAAGCAAGCATCTCCAAGGAGGTGTGGACCCAGGATGATCGGGTATAAGCCGAAGTGCCCGAAGATGTTTGAACAGCCTAAAAAGGATTCACCACTCCTTGCGAGGAGATGTATACCCAGGCCTATCGTCGGATTGTTACTCAAAGCCTCTGGCCAGAGCATATCATGTTAAGAGTGCGAGTCTCTTAAATACATGAGAGTAATTAGAAATCCAAAGGACGAGGAAGACACTACTTGGGCTAGGTGTGACGTAGTCAGCCTAGTGGGGACTGACACCATAGACCGTGTCCTGAACCAAGTGGGTATAAGGTGGTGAAGGGAACGAGGCACGATTCATTAGAGCTGCTGAAGGGTTTCAGAATAATTTCTTCTGGGGTCAAACCGTTGATCTTTCGATTAATTGGGGATCATGATGTACTACTAGGTGCCACTCATGATCGTTCTATAATTAATGGGTTAATTATAGACGGCCAATATAAATCGAAAGCCTATTTAGTCACACGCAATACGAGTAATCCGAGGGATTTAAAACGAGTTGAAAATTGGATTTTCCGATCAAGAGAAACAAGTCGAATCTGAGCTAGTCAGAGGCGCAATGGAAGCTAAAAATGGCTAAGTCTTTTGAAGGTTTTTTGGGCGAATTAAATGGGTTTAATTCGCGGCGGTTCGGGTTGGATTTGGCCGACCAAAGAGGGTGTTAACCCCTCTTTGATGGCCGGCCAATAAAAAGGAGAAAACCAATTTAATTGGTTTAATTAATAAAATAAATCTAGCGCGATTTATTTTATAAATTATGGATAAATAAATTTGTATAAAGAAATTTATATAAATAAAATTTATAGAAATTTATTCTTTTATGGAAGATTAAAATAATCCATGAATTGGTTTATTTTAATTTTATAAAATCAATTATGAATTGATTTATCCATAATAAGAAAGTTTATAAATTTCTTATAAAATTTATTCCATAATTTAAAGAGAAGAAGAATTAGTTTTTATTATAAATTAGTTTATAATAAAGACTCGGTTTAAACGGAATAATTAATAAGAAAATTTATAAGATAAATTTCTTATAACTAATTCCGTTTAGAGGGAGACTTAGCAAAGGAGTTGCTACTATATAAAGGAACCAAAGGCTAGCCCTTATTCCAATCAATTAAGAGATTAATTACTCCCTCTCTCTTTCTCTTAATCTCCTCTCCTCCTCCTCTTCTTCCTCCCTTAGGGCCGGCGCACCCTAGCCTCTCTAGGACCGGCGCCCAACCACAACACCAACAAGGGTGTTTGCCGTGAGCTTTGAAGAAGGAGGAGAACTCGAAGACGAAGAAGAAGAAGCGGATAGCGACTCCTCTCTTCTCGGAATTTGATTCCGTTACTTCGTTGGTTAGTTTTTCCATTATTTCTCTTATTCTTCTAGTTGTGCCTTCCGAAAATCTAGTAGTTCTCGTCGGCACAAAACTCGTGACTTTGTGAAGTCATCCCGAAGAGAACTCGGCGTGGACGCGAATAGAGGCGGAGCTTCCAAGGGACGCTACGGTTGGATCTCGTCCCTTACTTCGAGTTACGAGAGGTACTTAGTAAATTAGTTTACTTTTCCGCAAAGTTTTATTTTATGATTATGTCAACACACCATAAGATTGCATGCTAGATACGAAGTTAAAATAATTTAGGAAATTATTTTATGTAAACTCTTCCGCTGCACGTAAAAATTTTAAATTTTACGAACTCGTATCCTTGTCGACATGCACCCGGTCCCAACACGCGGAAGCTGCGGAAGAGTACACCGGTGGAGCGAGAAGGACGTGCGCGGTGTTCGAGGGACGAGAAGCCGGGAGGAAGGACGCTCGAGGGGCGAAAGGCCGGAGTCGGGTTCGGGTGAGCCTAACTTCGGTTGGCCGGAAATCACCCAGAAGATGAAGAATCAAAAAGACTAGTCTAAGCGCCCAAAAGAAAAGAAAAAGTTATTTGGTGCCAAGGAGGATCGAACCCGAGACCTCAACATCACACACTAACCCACCTACCATTTGGGATAAAGGGTGATTGCAGTGAAATGTTGCCAATATTCAAAAAGACTGGTCCAAAGAAAAGAGAATTATTTGGTGCCAAGAAGGATCGAACCCGTGACATCAACAATACACGGTAACCCACTTACTATTTGGGATAAAGGGCGATAGCAGTATAATGTTGCCGATATTACTACTTAGAGATTAGAACAACGACATGGAAATTCACATCTCGAGCGGAAAGATGAAGTTTTAATTAAAACTTTATTTCTTATAAGATAATGTTACATTATCCTTTAATCAAATCCAATGGATGCAGTTTAATCCCATCCAAGATCAACCATTCAGATTACATCCATGGATCAACGGCCAAGAGAAAAGTCATCAACAATCAACAATCCAGATTCATTCTCTTAGGCTATAAATAGACTTAGAGGTTTTGCTTTAATTTTCATTCATTCAATTCTATTGTAATTCTCTAAGTTTAGTGATCTTCAGTTGTAAGGCTTCTCCGCCACAAGGAGATTTTTTTTGAGCTTTAACCGTCTTGGAAGTAACGACCAAGTTACAACCAAGTTTTTTTTAATAGATGAGTTTCCACCACTTTTCATTTATTAGCCGTCTATTCACCCCCCTCTAGCCGGACCAACCCGATCTAACACCTTCTTCGATGGAGCAGATTTTCAATATTGGAGATCGAAGATGGAGAATTATCTAAAGATGGACATCAACACATGGTTCGCTGTGAAGGAGGGTTTTTCCCCTCCAAAGGATGATGAAGGAAAAGAATTGGAATCTGGCGTTGGACAGCTGAGCAAACCCGAAAAAGTGAAGCCGATGCGAAGGCGGTGGTGACTTTGCAATGTGGCATGAACAAAGACCAACTCATCAAGGTTGGTCCCTTTACAAGTGCAAAGGATTTGTGGAATAAGCTCATTGAACTCCATGAGGGCACTCGAGATTCGAGAATCGCCAAGAGGGATTTGTTCCTCAACCAACTACAAAACCTATCCATGAAGGAGAGTGAGACGGTGAGTGAACTTCATAGCCAGTTCAATGAAGTCCTAAATGGTCTCCATTCTATTGATGAAAAGGTCGAGAACCGCGACCTTGTAAGGTATGTGTTAAAAGCTTTCCCAAGGAATGCTTTATGGACATCCATGGTGGATGCCTACAAAGTTTCTAAGGATTTATCAATTGTAAAACTTGATGACTTATTTTGTGAAATGGAGCTACATGAGATGGCTAACAAAGGCCCCAAGGAGAAGGGGATTGCCTTAGTTGCAAGGGAAAAGACCAACAAGAAGAAAAAGGAGAAGAAGAAGGAGAAGGAAGTCTCTTCATTTTCATCCTCATCCGAGTCCGAGTCCGAGTCCGATTCCGAGGAGGATGGCAGTGGGTCTTCTTCCTCCGAGATGGCAAATTTTGTAAGAAGGATGATGAGAAAGAGTCGGCGCTTCAAGGGTAAAGGTAACCCTAGTGAAGTTAAACATGATAAATATAACATTACTTGCTATGAGTGTAGCAAGAAAGGGCACTTCAAGAAGGACTGCCCAAAGCTCAAGAAGAAGGAGGATAAATCCAAGAAGAAGAAGAAGGCCTTGAAGGCCACATGGGATGAATCCTCCTCAAGTTCATCCGAAGAGGAGAAGGATGAGAAGAGTACACGGCATGTGGCACTCATGGCATTGGAAGATCAAAAAGCAGTGATGAATCGAGTGACTCATCAAACGCGGCTTCATCATCTTCGGATGATGAAGAGGTTGTGATTGAGGGGGAGCATCTATCAACTTGGTTCGTTGATAGTGGGTGCTCCAAACATATGACTGGTGATAGATCATTATTCACTACCCTTCAATGCAAAAATAGAGGTAATGTTTCCTTTGGAAATAATGGTAGTCTGAAGGTTATTGGAATAGGAGACATTCAAATATCCGAATGTCTTAGGATCAAGAATGTCCTTCTAGTCAAGGGATGACATTTAATCTCCTAAGTGTCAGTCAATTGTGTGATGCGGGTTACACAATTGATTTCCTATCAAGTCAATGTCTAGTTAGACAACATGACACCTTTGACACGGTACTAGTAGGCACAAGAGTAGATAATATTTACCAAGTTTCATTTAAAAGTGCTACTAATGCTTTTGTTAAGTGTTTCATGTCAAGAGAAGATGAGTCTAACCTTTGGTACCGGAGACTAGCACATGTGAACATGAAGAATATCCGGAAATTGGCCAATAAGGGACTAGTTCGTGGCTTACCAAGTATCAAGTATGAAAAGGACAAACTTTGTGATGCATGTCAAATAGGTAAGCAAACAAAATCTGCACATAAAGGTAAAAACACTGTAAGTATTTCTACCGCATTGGATTTACTTCACATGGAATTGTTTGATTGTAGTACAATCATATCCTTGAATGGTAGTAGATATTGTTTTGTTATCATTGATGATTTTACTAGATATACATGAACCTATTTTCTAAAGTATAAGGATCAAACTTTAGATATTTTTATTTCCTTTTGTAGAAGAGTTGAAAATGAAAAATCATCAACCATTAAAACAATAAGGAGAGATCATGGAGGTGAATTCCAAAATCAAAGATTTTTAGAGTTTTATCAAGATAGAGGGTATAGGCATGAGTTCTCCACTCCTAGAACACCACAACAAAATGGTGTTGTAGAGAGGAAGAACCGAGTCCTACAAGAGGCTGCTCGAAGCATGCTCAATGAGTACTCATTACCGGGGGTACTTGTGGGTCGAAGCTGTAAACACAACTTGCTATATGCAAAACCGAGTCCTCATTCACAGATTTCTATGAAAGACTCCTCATGAACTTTAGTTTGGAAAACCACCTACGGTTAAACATCTTAGGGTGTTTGGTTGTAAGGTGTTCATTCTAAACACCAAGGACCATCTTGGAAAGTTCACAGCAAAAGCTGATGAAGGGATACTGGTCGGGTACTCCCTAGTCAGTAATGTAGGATCGATGCACGTGAGAGGGGGGTGAATCACGTGATTTTTTAAAAAATCAGAGCGCTTTAAAAAGCGTGCACAGTGGAAAAGATAAAACACGAACGAAAAACCAATACAAACGACACAGGTAGTTTTACTTCGTTCGGAGCCTTCGGCGACTCCTACTCGAAGGCCCAGGTCCCTCGGACCTTTCCGTTGGGCAATCCACTAAAGCTCTCTACCGGTAAACCCCGATAGAGTAGGCGAGTACAAAAGAATTGAAAGTGTGACAACCCCACACTTTCAAGTAATTAAATGCAATAAAGTATTAAAAAAAATACGCTCTTCTTTTTACCGACGTCCGGAGTAGGTCGACTCTTTCGGGGCAGCAGGACGTCGTCGGCTCGAGGTGAAGCGTTTCCGGAGCAAGGCGCGAGCGTAGAAGAACTTTGAGGCATTGGAAGAATTGTTGTCGGAAGCATGGGGTCGAGGGCCCTTTATATAGGGCCTGGGGGTGCCCGGGACGTCGGGGGCGCCCCCCACGTGGCCTCTGATCCGCAGAGCTCTCGGTCGCGTCTGATCCTCTGGATCCGCTTTGACCGGGGCGCCCGGAGTGCTCGGGGCGCCCGGATTGACCGGGTCAAAGTCCTATCTCCTTGGCTTCGAGGGGTTCGGTTTGAGGTGTGCGCATGGGGGCGCCCGCAGAGCAGGGGGCGCCCGGGAGCAGCGGGGGTGCCCGGAAGCACCGGGGCGCCCGACCCAGCATGTATTCAAACCCTCTTTTGCTTTACCACCCTGGACTTCCTGCCAAGGCTCAACCACCCTGGTCTTCCTGCCAAGTCTCAACCAACTTGGTCTTCAGCCAGTTGTCAGGTCCCGTGGACCCAACTGGACTTCCCGCCAGGACTCAACCATCCTGGACTTCAGCCTGGTGTCTGGTCCTAAGTCTTTCAACCCTGCACACTTAGTAAGGAGGTTAAAAACCAACAACCCTAACTTTAACCACTTTGTCATACATCAAAACCCGAGTTTGACCGTTAGTACAAACTGCACCAACAATCTCCCCCTTTTTGATGTATTGACAACTCAGGTTAAAGTTAGAAAAAAAACAGTAGATATGAACTTACATAAACATGCAAACAATATAACACAAACATAGGTATGAAAGTTGCAGCACACAAGAAAGCAGAGGTAAATAAATGTGAAATAAGCATGCTGTTTGCAATTTTCTAACCCTTTTACCCTACTCTCCCCCTTTGTCATTCATCAAAAAGATATAAGCATAACAAGTTTAAGGGAGTAGAAATATAGGCTAAGTGTTAGAAAAAAACTAGTCTTAAATCTATTAACTTAGCTTTCAAAAAAAAATTTTCAGAAAATGTAATAAAAAAATATTTTTAGGGATTAGCTGGAACTTCCTCTCAATCTTTATCAACTTTTATCAAAATTTTCAAATGTGTTTTGTCAAAATGACATTTTGAAAAAGTGTTTTGGCCTCTGCTCCCCCTGGACCAAGTAATGATTGTGGTCTCTTTTCATGTGTCTAACCCTAGTTACTGACTAACTATCTAGATGATAGTAGTGTTCACTGGGTTAGTCAAGTCAAGTAATAATGTCTAGCTCAGATTTTAGTGTAAGACTACTTGACTTGATCACTGTAATGTTGGTATTTTACGCCCAGACTTACTGTGATGCACTGACTTAAGCATTCGGAAGTCCAGGCAGTAACCTATGCATCTCACAACCGTTCTATGTTTTTGCAAACACAAACAAGTTAATCTTAATGTGTTTTGTGAGATGCGGCTACCTAAATCTATAGGTTCATGCAATTCTAGGGGTCAAGCTTACGCTAAGTCTGTCAGTTTTGAAAATCAAATTTTGAAAGACAATAAACTTTTGAAAACAAGTTTGAAAGGTCTGTGTTTAAGTTAAATTTTGAAAGACAATAAACATTTGAAAAACAAGTTTGAAAAAATCCATGTTTTTAAACTCACAAGCTTAATTAGTTAAACCAAACATCAACTTAAGCTTATCAGGTCAGTCCTAGTCTATAACACACATTCCTATTCCTATTAACCTTCTTAAGTTGCTAAATTCAGATTCAGGAAGTGGTTTGGTAAATATATCAGCTAGGTTAGACTTATATTTAACATGGTTAAGTTCAATTTCTCCTTTATTTACATGATCTCTGACAAAATGGTGTTTGATTTCTATATGTTTGGTCCTAGAGTGGTGGATTGGGTTTTTGGTTAAATTGATTGAACTTAGGTTATCTATAAAAATTTTGACTTGTTTAAAATCTAAGTGAAGGTCCTTTAGGGTATGCATCATCCAGAGTAGTTGGGCTACACACTCACCCATAGCTATGTACTCAGCTTCAGTGGTGGATAGGGTAACACAGTGTTGTTTTCTACTAAACCAACTAACTAGTGAGGGTCCTAGAAGTTGGCATCCACCACTGGTACTTTTTCTGTCTAATTTACAGCCAGCATAGTCTGAGTCAGAATATCCAATAAGCTCAAACTGGGCTGTTCTAGGGTACCAAATTTCTAATCTTTCTGTTCCTTTAAGGTACCTAAATATTCTTTTAACTAGGGTTAGGTGTGACTCTTTAGCACATGTTTGATACCTAGCACACATACTAACTGCAAAAAGAATATCAGGTCGACTTGCAGTTAAGTAAAGTAGGCTTCCTATAGCACTTCTATAGTACTTAAGGTCAACAGGTTTGTCTTTTGGGTCACTATCTATAGTTTGATTGGTAGCCATTGGTGTCTTAATCTCTTTTTCATTTTCTGTTAATTTACAAAATTGAGTGAGTGTATCAAAAGTTTCATCTTTATTTTTTAAGAATTTTACCCAGGTAAATCTTGAATAGTCATCTATAATTACTAGGCAGTATAGGTTCCCATTAATTGATTTAACCCCATGTGAGTCAAATAGGTCTAGGTGAATTAATTCCAGAATTGACTTGGTTTGAGTTTGATTAGTTGGTTTGTGGGTTGACCTAGTTTGTTTTCCTTGTTGACAAGCATTACATAAGGTTGACTCAAGGTTAGATAACTTTGGTAGGCCTCTAACTAAACCATTTAGTTTAGGTAGTTTTCTGAAGTGAGTGTGTGAAAGTCTCCTATGCCAGAGCCAAGTCTCATCCTTATGGGTTAAGAGGCAGTTTTCTAAGGGACAGGTTAACTTAATTTCATAAATGTTATTGTGCCTAAGTCCTCTAAGTGTGATGTTTGGGTGGTCATTGTGTTTGATCAGACATTCATTGGATAGGAACCTAACCTTATAACCAGTGTCACACAATTGGCTAATGCTTAGTAAATTGAAGTTGAAATTTTCAACAAGTAATACATTTGTTATTATGAAATCAGACTTAAGTTCAATATTGCCTAGGCCAATTACCTTAAGTTTACCGTTGTTTCCAAAAGCAACGGTCCCTAGTCTTTTGTACTTGAGTTCTGTAAATTTGGTGGGATCCCCAGTCATGTGTCTGGAGCATCCACTGTCAATGATCCATTTGTTTTCCTACAGTTAAGTAAAAGGTTTAGACCTTAGGTTAAGTTTTTGAATTTTAAAAAAATTTAAGAAGATTTAAAAACTTGAGTTTGAATTTTAAATTTGAGTTATGTTAATTTTGATTTTGAATTTGATTTTTATTTTTGAATTTGAATTTTATTTTATTTTATTTTTTTTAATTTGAATTTTAATTTTTGACTTTGAATTTTATTTTTTTGAATTTGAATTTGAATTTTAATTTTTGACTTTGAATTTTATTTTCTTTTTGAATTTGAATTTGAATTTTAATTTTTGAATTTGAATTTGAATTTTAATTTTTTGAATTTGAATTTGAATTTTAATTTTTGAATTTGAATTTGAATTTGAATTTTTTGAATTTGAATTTGAATTTAAGTTTGAATTTGAATTTGAATTTTAATTTTTGAATTTGAATTTGAATTTTAATTTTTTGAATTTGAATTTGAATTTAAGTTTGAAAGTTGAGTTATCAATCAATAATTTGAATTTGATTATCCTTATTCATCTCACTTGGTCTAAGTCATCAATCAAGGAAGTCCTATGATTTTGTGAGATGATTTTGAGTTTGATTAGAAAAGTTAACTTGACCTTGTGTTAGATCCAAGTTTAACAAGTAGTAATTTAAAAGTACACTTCAATAATTGGCTTCCAGGCCATGGCGAGGCACAGTGGCCTTCTTTGGCCGAAGCCTTATTGGAGCAACAACCATTTTCTAGGCAAAGCCGCTTAAAGAAGTTGGACTTTTAACTTACTCATTGAAAACCCTGGTACTAATTTGTACAAGAGTCAAATTAACTTTGAAGCTAGTCCTAAGTGCCCACCTGGGCAAAGGCTGATTTTGAGGTGCCAACTAGTTTGGAGCCTCCCCCTAAATTGTAGACTGGGTGTCTAGGGTCAATGTAATGGATGTCCCTTTTTGGGATATAAAATTGATTCTGACCTAATTGCTTTGTTAGATAAGCTTTCGGAACCCACGCTTTTCGTTGATTTTTGCGGGGGTGGATAAAGGAGATAAAGGATCTTTGGGTCGATCTTGATTTATATCCTATCCCAGATTTGTTGTACATGCCCTTTTGTGATCCAAGAACAAGGTCAAGGTTCTTGGATCGGGTTGTGAAAGTTGCTAGTAGATCCTTAAGTTTTAGGACTTCGCCCTTAAGGGTTGAGTTTTCAGTTTCAAGCTCAATTAATTTTTGATTTTGAGTTTGTTCAGTTGATGTTCTGGTATTAATTAATTGTTCCTTAAGGTCTTGATTTTCCTTAAGGAGCTGGTCATTTCTAGATTCAGATGCAAGCAATTTTTTATTTAAAGCAGAGATAATCTTAAAAAATTTTTGATTAACTGAATCTAAATATACCTTAGTCGAGTCGTCCGAAAAGAGTCCAATCTCTTGACTCGACTCGTATTCGGAATCTTCGTCGTGCTCTGAGTCTGACCCGGGTCCGGTTGCCATTAGTGCGAGATAGTTTGAGTTCCTTGGTGGTTCATCGTCGGAGTCGTCTGTGCTGTCGTCCCAAGTGGCTTGAAGAGCCTTCTTCTTCTTATTCTTCTTGGGTTGATTCTCCTTTTTGTAGGGGCATTCGTGTTTGAAGTGTCCTTTTCTGTTGCAGCCGAAGCAGGTTATTTTACTTTTGTCTTCACTGCTGGTGGGCTTCATTATCCTCTGGAGGTCCTTTCTTGAGAACTAGCTTTTCTTTTTGGCGAAGACCTTTCTTACTAGGTTGACCATTTGTTCCTCATCATCTGAGTCTGAGTCTGACTCTTCTTCTAATTATTGAATTTTCTTCTTTGACTTGCCTTCTTTTGAGGAACCTGCAAATAAGGCAAACCCTTTCTCGGCCTTGGCGTTAGTCTGTTCGTGCAGTTCTAATTCACAAAACAATTCATCTAAATTAATTTTAGAAAGGTTCCTAGAAATTTTATAAGCATCTATAATAGATGCCCATAGTGAATTTCTAGGGAACGCATTTAAAGCATACCTTATGATGTCTCTGTTTTCTTGTTTGTGCCCGATTAGGTGGAGTCCATTTAGTATGTCCTTGATCCGGGCGTGAAGTTGGCTTGCAGATTCTCCTTCCTGCATTTTTATGTTAAATAACTTATTTAAAAGTAAATCCCTTTTTGTTACCTTTGCATCAGAGGTGCCTTCATGTAGTTCAATCAGTTTGTCCCAGAGCTCTTTGGCAGATTCAGTTGGGCCGATACGGTTCAATTCCTCTTTTGTTAGTCCGCACTGGAGGGTGTTCTGCGCCTTGTATTCAGTCTGGGCCTTTCTCTTCATATCAAGGTTCCATCTGTCAGGCTTCAGTGGTGCATTGTTTCCCTCGTCCATTGGTGGTTCGTAGCCAGATTGCACCGCAAACCATTGATCCATGTCTGTCTTTAGGTACACCTCCATTCTTCGTTTCCAGTAAGGGAAGTCTTCCCCATTGAAGAGTGGAGGACGGGCAGTGCTAAACCCTTCACCTTGAGCCATCTGAAATAGACCACACAAAAACTTGTCCCAAGACTAGGTCTTGGATTAGTAGTGTGGTAGGAAAAGGAGAAGAAAGAGAAAGAGCGACTCGAAATGGTGTTGCACCAAATTCGAGTAAAATCAAACGAACGAAAAATAATCCAAATCTAGGCAACAATACCTAATTTAGATCATGTGTAGCGAAAAACCAAAAATAAAAAAAAAAACTGGATTTCCCCCGGCTCTTATGGTGGTTGCACCGATACAGAGCGTACCAGGCTCTGATACCACTTGTAGGATCGATGCACGTGAGAGGGGGGGTGAATCACGTGATTTTTTAAAAAATCAGAGCGTTTTAAAAAGTGTGCACAGCGGAAAAGATAAAACACGAACGAAAAACCAATACAAACGACACAGGTAGTTTTACTTCGTTCGGAGCCTTCGGCGACTCCTACTCGAAGGCCCAGGTCCCTCGGACCTTTCCGTTGGGCAATCCACTAAAGCTCTCTACCGGTAAACCCCGATAGAGTAGGCGAGTACAAAAGAATTGAAAGTGTGACAACCCCACACTTTCAAGTAATTAAATGCAATAAAGTATTAAAAAAAATACGCTCTTCTTTTTACCGACGTCCGGAGTAGGTCGACTCTTTCGGGGCAGCAGGACGTCGTCGGCTCGAGGTGAAGCGTTTCCGGAGCAAGGCGCGAGCGTAGAAGAACTTTGAGGCATTGGAAGAATTGTTGTCGGAAGCATGGGGTCGAGGGCCCTTTATATAGGGCCTGGGGGCGCCCGGGACGTCGGGGGCGCCCCCCACGTGGCCTCTGATCCGCAGAGCTCTCGGTCGCGTCTGATCCTCTGGATCCGCTTTGACCGGGGCGCCCGGAGTGCTCGGGGCGCCCGGATTGACCGGGTCAAAGTCCTATCTCCTTGGCTTCGAGGGGTTCGGTTTGAGGTGTGCGCATGGGGGCGCCCGCAGAGCAGGGGGCGCCCGGGAGCAGCGGGGGTGCCCGGAAGCACCGGGGCGCCCGACCCAGCATGTATTCAAACCCTCTTTTGCTTTACCTATTTTGTATGGCCCTTGGGGGCGCCCGGGACACTCCGGGCGCCCTACTCAGCTACTACCTCACTCCTTTGAGGCTATCTGAGCTGCAGACACTCCTTCCTTTGGTCCTGCATCCAGGGTTAGTCCAAAACACAATAAAACACAGTGTTAGATTATACAGCCTTAGCTGTCTTGGTTCTGACTTTGGTCTCCGAAATGGAGCCCTAGGTCGAACCGACGCCTACTGTTCCCTCGACGGGGAACGCGTCCTCTCCTACTCCTCCAGTGACTTACCTCACTTACCCTTTGTGCAGCTTTACTTGACTTCTTGACCCACCAGGACTTCCTGCCAAGGCTCAACCACCCTGGTCTTCCTGCCAAGTCTCAACCAACTTGGTCTTCAGCCAGTTGTCAGGTCCCGTGGACCCAACTGGACTTCCCGCCAGGACTCAACCATCCTGGACTTCAGCCTGGTGTCTGGTCCTAAGTCTTTCAACCCTGCACACTTAGTAAGGAGGTTAAAAACCAACAACCCTAACTTTAACCACTTTGTCATACATCAAAACCCGAGTTTGACCGTTAGTGCAAACTGCACCAACAAGTAAAGCTTGCAGAGTCTACAACAAGAAATCTAGATTGGTTGAAGAGTCTTCTAATGTTGTCTTTGAAGAAATTCCCAAAGTAAATGATCAATCAGAAGATGTTGAAGGAGCTCAATTCGAACTCAGGCAACTGGATTTGAATGAAAGTCCAAATGTTGTAGATGGTGGTAATGAGTCTGATGATGGTGAGCCTAAACAACTTATAGATCAGCCAGATCCTGAGACTGAGCTTGTGTCTAGTGACACCATACAAGAAGCACCACCAACACCAAGGATAACTAGGTTAGCCTCTAGCCATCCCCAAGACCAAATTGTTGGAGACATCCACCATGGGGTTAGGACTAGATCATTCTTCCGGAATGAGGCTAATAAAGTTGCCCTAATTTCCAAAATTGAACCTAGAAAAATTGACGAGGCATTAAATGATCCCGATTGGATCATTGCCATGCAGGATGAACTAGGTTAATTCGAAAGAAGTCAAGTTTGGGACTTAGTCCCTAGACCTAAGAAGACCACCATTATTGGAACCAAATGGGTCTTCAAAAATAAATTGAAGCATAAGGGAGAAATCATAAGAAACAAGGCACGCTTAGTAGCCAAGGGCTATAGTCAAGTTGAAGGCCTTGATTACGATGAGACCTATGCTCCCGTGGCACGATTAGAGTCCATCCGATTGATGCTTGCATTTGCAGCACATCGTGGTTTCAAGCTATATCAAATGGACGTCAAATCGGCCTTTCTAAATGGTTTAATAAGAGAAGAGGTCTATGTCGAACAACCTCCGGGGTTTGAGAGTACCGAATACCCAAACCACGTGTTCAAGCTCAAGAAGACGCTCTACGGCCTTAAACAAGCACCACGAGCTTGGTATGAGCGGTTGTCGACATTCCTCATTGAAAAAGGTTTTGTGAGAGGACAAATAGACCCTACACTATTTCTACGAAGAGATGGTGACAATATATTTGTAGCCCAAGTGTATGTCGATGACATAATTTGTGGCTTAAACAATAAGGGCTATTTGAATGAATTTATTGGACACATGGAGAGTGAATTTGAAATGAGTCTAGTGGGAGAGTTAACTTTCTTCCTTGGACTTGAAATCAAACAAACCCGAGATGGGATCCATGTGCACCAATCGAAGTACACTCAAGAGATGCTCCGAAAATTTAACATGAGTGATTCGAAGGAAGTTACTACTCCCGTGGCTACAAACACAAAATTAGATAAGGATGAGAGTGGTAAACCTGTTGACCTAACTCAATACCGGAGCATGATTGGTAGTTTGCTATACCTCACAGCTAGTCGACCTGATATACTTTTTGCTGTAGGTATGTGCACTATGTATCAAGTCTGTGCCAAGGAATCTCATTTAATTGCTGTCAAGAGAATTTTGAGATACCTTAAGGGCACAATTGGAGTTAGTCTTTGGTACCCCCTGTACCGAGTCTTTTGACCTAATTGACTATACCGATTCCGACTATGCTGGATGCAAGTTGGACCGGAAAAGCACAAGTGGGGGCTGCCAATTCTTAGGTTCATCTCTAGTTAGTTGGTCAAGTCGGAAGCAACATTGTGTTGCTCTCTCCACGACCGAGGCAGAATATATCGCCATGGGAGAGAGTGTATAGCAATTGTTGTGGATGATTCATACTCTAGAGGACTATGGATTAACTTACAAGGGTGTGCAAGTGTTGTGTGACAACATTAGCATAATTAACCTAACAAAGAATCCAGTCCATCATTCTAGGACAAAGCATATTAAAGTGTGTCACCACTTCATTAGAGATCATGTTGCTAGAGGAGATATTGTACTCTCACATGTAGAGTCCAAATCGAACCTAGCGGACATTTTCACTAAACCACTCCCCGAGAATGAGTTTAGCTTCTTACGAAGGGAGTTGGGAATGTGTCGTGCTACATAGAAATTAAAGAGCATTCAAAATCCTTCATGATCAATTCAAATTGTTAAGGGAACAATTGGGTAACTTGGGGACATCTCACACAAACTATAAGGTTCAACAAAACGTTTTTGTTTGCTAGATATGGGGTGAGATGCTAGGATCAACTTAATTTCTCAAAATGTCAATGCATCCCTTGAGAAATTAGGTTAACGAGATAATAATCATTACGGTGACCAAGTATGGGGAAAACCAGTGCATAACATATGTACACTTGGCTCCATGATCATACTTGGACATTCCAATCAAGGAAACTTGATTGGAGACTTTATATTGATACAAACTTGGGTGAAAATTGATTGAATGTTTGTGTTTGAGTTTGACTTCACTTGGGTGAAGCAAATTGATTGTTAGACCCAAAAGAACCTTTGATCCTTGTTAAAGGATCAATTATAGTCAAGGGATCACTTCCAAGATCGATAATTTTAATCAGATCTTATCAGAAATCGATAGGGAGTCTGAATCTGAAATTTTAGATCGTATCAGGAAAAGTCAAGGAGCCTGATCGGTCACCGGACCGATCAGGAGTATGTCTGATCGGTCCAACTGACCGGTCCAGCCAAATTGTGATACCCCTCTGCAATCTCTCTGTGGTGGCCTGGATCGGTCCACAGACCGATCTGGATCACTGTGTGGATCGGTCCACAGACCGATCAGGAGGCTCACAGAAAACCTCCCAAACTTACTGTCCGCAGCCTGATCGATCAGCCGATCGATCAGGAGTCTGCCTGATCGGTCACCCGACAGATCAGGACTAAGCCAGTTCGATCAAGCTGGAGCCTGATCAGTCTGGGCACTCCCAGATCGAACGGTGATCCGTTCGATCACATTAAATTTCGGTTGGTGGACCGATCCACCAACCTATTAACTTCGTGTAAATCCTACATCCCCAAGCCCTAGCGCCGAAACTCCTCGTCCTCCGTGCGATCTACTCGCTGTGCGTGAGTTCTCCCTGTGCTTCTTCCTCTTGCGCGTGAGTTTTGGGTTGGCGCTCGGGTTGTCCTGCTAAGGTTTCCTGTGAGCTCTTCTCCTTCCTGCACCAAGTCAGGCGAGACCTGTGTGAGCTCTGCGGTGCGAGCTCTCCCTGTTTCTTCTGCGAGCTTTTTGAAGTCTCTTTCTCGCTCAAGCTCTTGAGCTCATCCTCTGCGCAAGTTCTCCTTTAAGCCCTCAGGATCTTCTCAATCAACTTGATGGCACCAAAGTAAGCTTTTTGTGTGATTTTTGTTTGGTGTTTATCATTCTTACAGTTATCATGTATTTGGGCTAATCATAATTTGTCTCTTAATGTGTTTTCTTTTTATGGTGTGACCCTTTCCCTGCCGTGATCTTACCATGATCAACCTTATTGACTAAACCTAACTTCATTTGCTCATCTTCTATTATGGTTCATTTGATCAATGTCTTAAACTTTAAATTCCTTTTCTTGTGTCGTGATTTGATCCATTCAATTTGGTGCCGTGACCTTACCTTACCCTACTGATTAAACCAAATTCTGTGTCTTGATCTTGTGACCATTATTTTGATTAACTTGCACTCTTATTCCATCCTTTAGAAAATCAACTAAGGGCAAGGAACCCGCTGAAGGGTCCAAGGTCAAAGGCCCTTCATCATCTGCCCCTTCTCGAAGGCCTCAACCTTCTTCAAGTTCCCGATTCCCTAACGCTGCTTGTGAGCAAGCATTCCAGTCCCACACTTTCAAGTTGCTTTCTTGCCGGTCCATTGATGGACCCTTCCTGACTGAGCATTGTCCCTCCATTATGGAGGTTATTACCTTCTACAACCTCGGCTTTCTCCTTTCACATGAACGGACAATCAACTATGATCTCGTGTCCGAATTCTACAATAACTTGCAACAAGGACCTCAAGGAGGTTTTGAATTCACGACCCGGGTAGCGAAGAGGAACCTTGATTTTTTCCTATGACATCTTGGCAGAGTATCTTGGCGCTCGTCGATCACCGAACTTTTATTCTATCTACCCAGAGCTTCTTGACCCCTTATTGCCTCCTTTTGCGGACGTCACCCTTGATGGCATTTATCAACACTTCTTTGGCCATCCTCGACCAGCTGGTCTTGATGAGTTAGGGCCTGACTTTCCGACTTTTGCGGCCCTCCGTCTTTCCCCTACTCATTACGTTCTATTCAAGATAATCACAAACTGCATCTTGCCGATCACCTCAAAACCCTTAACTGAGATCCGACCTTACCACTGCTTGATGCTCTATGGCATGCATCGCCGCCTTGACTTTGACATTATGGAGAGTATCTTTCAGTCGATTATTTCCTATCGAGAGCCCAGTCGTCGTACTGTGTATATGCCATTCGGTCATGTCATCACTGACTGGCTTATGCCAGTATGTGTTGACGTGACCAAGGGCAGGACAGTGCCCATGGTTAGACAGGATTGCCGATTGGGAAAACGCGCGTTTGCCAAATCTGGTATTGTTGTTGGGCCGGACGATTAGAGTCTTATCTGGAAGGACGGGCGAGGTCTTGGCGAGCTTCCTCGAGACGTACACGTACAGGTACCCGCAGCTCCGGCTGCACATCAGGAGGTGCCCGCCGCTGCTGCTGACTACGACTATGAGCCAGATCCAGACCTGCGCTGGCAGATTTCAGAGCTTGATCGGACCATCCAACATGATCTTCATTTGAGAGAGCTCTGGCGAGAGGAGGTCCGGTCTGGATTTCAGACTTTCGATTGCAGACTGCTGGCGGTTGAGTCTGACATCTCTGAGGTTCGCTCCAGGCAGGAGACATGGCATGAGGAGTGGCACAGTTGGGCAGCTGGTCATCTATACCAGCCTTCATCTACTGGAGCTGTGCCCGCCGACAGTACTACCCGGGGTCCTTCGTACCTGATAATGACATGATTGATGACCCTATGCAGGCTGACCCCCCGGCCGACAATTGACGATGGATGTACTCTGCCTCTGCCCGTGACTTGACTATTTGACTGTTTGGATTGCATGACTTTATGGCTGTATGCCTATGATTTGACTTTTATGGCTTTGTGCTGTGTTCGACTTGACTTTGATGCTATATGATGCATCTAACGCTATGACTGATTTTCATGTTTGACTTACTATATTATGCTTATTGTTATTTTATATGATTGTTATCATCATGTATATCCTGCTTTATTCGTACTCCATGTTCATATGATACATATGATTGTTTTTCCATGCTATATATTTGTCATATGTTTTCCAAATTAAATCAAATCTTATGTTGTTTTGGGAAACCCCTAGGGTTGAGGGGGAATATGTTTAAACTTAACAACCCCTCTAGACCTTTTTCGGTGTTTGACAAAGGGGAAGAGTGAGGTTGGTTAAGTTTAGGATGGTAACTATTGTAGGGGGAGGATCCTGATTCCCCTATGAGTGTGAAATTTGCAACAAATAATTTCAAATCACTAAACATAAAATCGGGTTGTCAAACAACAAAAAGGGGAAGATTGTTGAAGCAGTCTGACCCTGATTGTTGTTTTGGTGTTGACACCGATTTTAGTTTAGGTTGATGAGATGATTATGATTAAGTCCTGGTTGTGGACTAGGCATACCTAGTGGGACTAGGTTTGATGAAAGTCTAGCTTAGAGGGTCAGGTTCTAGCTTGAGAAGCTAGGTTGGTGAAAATCCTAGCTTGGAGGCTAGGTGTGAAAAGTCCTAACATGGAGGGTTAGGTGTGGAAAAGTCCTAGCTTGGAGGGCTAGGTGGATGAAATCCTAACCTGGAGGGTTAGGTGTGGAAAAGTCCAAGCTTGGAGGGCTAGGTGGATGAAATCCTAACTTGGAGGGTTAGGTGTGGAAAAGTCCTAGCTTGGAGGGCTAGGTGTGGAAATTCCTAACTCGGAGGGTTAGGTGATTGGAAATTTCGGTGAGTGAAGCCGGATCCTGGTGAGTGATGCCAGGTTGACTAAAGTCCCGGTGAGTGAAGCTGGGCACGGAGTCTTGGTCCGAGGAACTTAGCATGAGTCAGGGGAGGCTGGGAGCCAGTTCTCTTGACTTAGAGTGGGTTTGGCCTTGCCTGGATCGGTCTGGTGACCGATCAGGGAAGTTGACACGGTGTTCCCTCGTGGATCGGTCTGGTGACCGATCCAGTGATGACTGATCGGTCTGGTGACCGATCCAGCGATGACTGATCGGTCTGGTAACTGATCATGGAGAACACAGTGACCGTGTTGGGCTACTGATCGACTCCTGATCGGTCTGGTGACCGATCAGGAAGCAAACAGTTCACATCCTGCTTGGCTCCTGATCGGTCTAGTGACCGATCAGGGAGCATACAGTGGGTTTTGGGAACCTTACTGCTTGGCTCCTGATCGGTCTGGTGACCGATCAGAGATACTGTTCAGATCATTCTGGTGAACGATCAAGTGTCGCGAGTTCTTCACTATGACCGATCAGGATGGAGCCTGATTGGTCTGAGCATGCCCTGATCGGTCTGGTGACCGATCAAGAGGTTTGGACTGTGAAGCTGGGAAATCATCCTGCAAAGGGGTGGATCGGTCTAGTGACCGATCCATGACTTGGGAACGGTCTGGTGATCGGTCTTGGAGAAGTCACGATTTCTGATTACGCGTTGGGGACCAATCAGGATGGAGCCTGATCGGTCTGAACCCACCCTAATCGGTCTGGTGACCGATCAGGAGTCTCTCTGATCGGTCCGGTGACCGATCACTTTAATTCAAACGCACTGTCAGACGCTCTGATCGCGTTTGATCGCACTCTGATTCCTACTGATACACTGCTGATACTTGTTCTTAGCTCTCTGATGTTTGATCTTCTGTTGATTTGCTGCTCTAATGTGCTGCTAAGTGTGCAGGTGACTTAGAAATCATCCAAGGGAAGTCAAACGAAGGTTTTCGCTACAGCAGGTTTGTCCGTTTGTTTCCGCGGGTTGTAACGTCCTCTGGCGTGAGCTGCATCGGCTGAGGAGCTGATGACGTAGGGCTCGACTGGAGGGGTTTCAGTGAGTCCAGAGGAGGTCAAGGGTAGCTGGCTGCTGCAGGTGAGTAGCTGGGAGCTGCTGCAGAGGAGCGTGTGACCTGGTGACGGAAGCTGGTTAAGCTGTGTAGCAGAGAAGAGCTGAGCAGAGTTCTTTTGACGAAGTGCTAGAGTTCTGGTTCTCGATTATCATAAGCTTTTGCTCTACACTTGTGTGATTACTCTACTGTGAATCTTGAGTAACCTTGTGATACTTGAGCGCTTGGGAAGAAGAAACAAGAAGCTTGGCGAGTCCATCAGCAAGAAGACACCAAGAAGGGAGTTCTTGCATGAGATCTGTGCTGAGTGGAGCTCGGTGAGAAGTTTGCTTGTGTTCTTGCGGTTCTAAGTGTTCAGTAAGGCTTCTTCTTGTGTTTCCTGTATTCAATACTTCATTCATCTTGAAACGCTGTGGAGAGGTTACTCCACCGAGAAGGAGGTTGCTTTCTATCCGGATTTTCCGGGGCTTGATCTACCGACGATCAAGAGATCACCCACCTTAAGAGCACGCCAAGGAGTAGGGGCAAGTTATCCCCGAACCTTGTAAATCCTCCTTGTTAGCGTTTTTGTTTGTCTTTCATTTCTGCACCTTGTTTTTGCTGTATTGCTTCCGCTGTGCTACTAACATTCAAGTGCAGAAATCCTAAAAGCGAAAAAAGTTTTGTGTCTGGCTACATTCACCCCCCCTAGCCATCCAAGTTCCAACAGAAGCAATAGCCGTTGCCGACCCCAACCTGGAGTTGATGGAGGTGGACGAGCAGCCCCTTGCTTCGAGGCGCCGTCGGGCGCCCTCCAAGAATTTGGCGTTGTCTTCCCCGGCCGGGATCCCGACCAGGCCTTCTTCCAGCACCCATCCAAAGAAGAAGATGAAGAAGAAGGCAGCCAGCTCCTCCAGACCGAGAGAAACCCCCGCTCCTGCAACCTCCTCGAGCTCGTCGGACATTCCCTTGCCCGAGGAGTCGGGCTCCCCACTGGAGGAAGAGCAGATCAACCGACTGGCGATGCACGTCTTGGTGCCTACCTGGTTTGACCCCCATCTGAACTCACCATCGGGTGAACAACCCGACCGGTGCCAGGATCTCCGCCTATATGGGCCGGTAGCCAACCGGTTCCTCCAAGGACTCGAGGAGTCCTACTACAGTGGGTCAAATAGCAAGGCGAACTCCTTTTTCCTAGAGGTTATTCAGGTACGATGCTTTGACTGACCCCTCTTTGTTTTTGCTGCTAACTTGGCTTTACACTTTCTCCCAACTGTCTTTGCAGTTTTGGGGTTCCTGTCACAGCCTATCAATGTCTGTGATAGCCCACGCGAAAGCCCGAGTGTGTGTCGAGCGACAAGTGGAGTTCTTGGAGAACAGGCTCAAACACACAAAGCTGGTCTCCAACGAAGCTTCCCTAAATGACTTGCGGGCTGAGGTCATCGCCCAGTAGGATCGTTTAGCTCACTCAGAAGAGCAGCTAGAAATCGCCAAGACCCAGGTCGACATGGCAGACTCGGCGGTCACCCAGTCGCA
This sequence comes from Boesenbergia rotunda, assembly GCA_024364735.1. Classification (NCBI taxonomy): domain Eukaryota; kingdom Viridiplantae; phylum Streptophyta; class Magnoliopsida; order Zingiberales; family Zingiberaceae; genus Boesenbergia; species Boesenbergia rotunda. Next base: position 114,090 of record JAGFNQ010006272.1, on the reverse strand, counting down.
CATTCGGATCTCCAATCTGGAGTACGCTGAGCGCAAGGCCTGGGTTTTCCAGACTCGCACTCAGGACGAGTTGAATAAAACTAAAGCCGAGCTCCTCGAGTTATCCAAGGCTTCCGAGTCCCTGCAATCTCAGCTAACGTCCAAGGAAGAGGAGGTGGCAACCCAAACGAAGAAGGCGGAGGAGTTGGCAGCTGAGTTGACCTCCCGGGGTCAAGAGCTCAACGCCCAAGCAGAGGATCTTGGCTGACTCCAAGCGTAGAAGGCTGAGTGGGATGCCGCTCGGACGGAGCTGGAGGAGCTGAGGGTGTATAAGGAGGGAGAAGCAGACCGGTGGGACGCCCGGAGAGTTGAGTATATCAACTCTCTGGAGTTCAGCCGGCAACTGTCGGGGAGGTTGCACCCGATGCTTAAGCAGCAGATGCTCAGCACCATCAAGCAGCTTAAGCAGGGTGGGCACCTTCCGCCCGACCTCCCAGCCAGTATGGTGAAATTGTCGGGTCTGACCCAGCAACTGCCAGAAGAGCTCCTCCGACCCTTCAAATGAGGGTCGGGTTTTTGTTTTTTCTTCTTTTCTTCCTTTTTGTAGGGGCTTGCATCGACCTTATAGGGAAATCAGTTTTAATGCAAGCTCGCTTTCTTCTATGTATTGTCAAGTGTGTTTGTTATCTTTCTGTTTCTAAGTATTGGTGGCTTGGACAAATACTCGAGTCCCCACCGTATTCCATCCTTTGCGAGGTCGACTCGGGTAAGTTAATGACTACTCCAACCGAAAAGCGCCAAACTCGATTAGCTTAAGGCTAGGGGTAACATCTATGTCGCATGCCTGCTCAGGGGACTGAGCACACCTAATCCGATTACGATTAAGGAACGAGGATCACTACAAATTCATCTAGGTCAAGTATTATGTTGTTTGATTGGATGGCTTAGAGTCTGGATGCTCGGTCGGCTTGATCCCGGGGAGTGTGGGTCGCCACGTGTCCAGACCGGGAGCCAAGCCGAGAAGTGCGTGGGAGCTGACAACTTGTAACTCACTCAGAGGCGAGAGTCTGGACCCTCGATCGGATAAACCCCAGGGAGCGTGGGTCGCCACGCGTCCTGACTGAGAGCCGAGCCGAGGGGTACGTGGGAGCATGCCCACTTATAACTCGCTCAGAGGTGAGAGTCTGGACACTCGGTCGGTTAAACCCCAGGGAGCGTGGGTCGCCACGCGTCCGGACTGGGAGCCGAGCCGAGGGTTGCGTGGGAGCATGCCCACTTATAACATGCTCAGAGGCGAGAGTCTGGACACTCGGTCGGTTAAACCCCAGGGAGCGTGGGTCACCACGCATCCGGACTGGGAGCTAAGCCGAGGGGTGTGTGGGAGCATGCCCACTTATAACTTGCTCAGAGGCGAGAGTCTGGACACTCGGTCGGTTAAGCCTCAGGGAGCGTGGGTCGCCACGCATCCGGACTGGGAGCTGAGCCGAGGGGTGTGTGGGAGTCTGCCCACTTATAACTCGCTCAGAGACGAGAGTCTGGACACTCGGTCGGTTAAACCCCAGGGAGCATGGGTCGCCACGCATCCAGACTGGGAGCCGAGCCGAGGGGTGCGTGGGAGCATGCCCACTTATAATTCGCTCAGAGGTGAGAGTCTGGATATTCGGTCAGTTAAAGGTCAGGGAGCGTGGGTCACCACGCGTCTGGACTGGGAGCCGAGCCGAGGGGTGCGTGGGAGCATGCCCACTTATAACTCACTCAGAGGCGAGAGTCTGGACACTCGGTCGATTAAACCCCAGGGAGCATGGGTTGCCATGCGTCCAGACTGGGAGGTGAGCCGAGGGGTGCATGGGAGCATGCCTACTTATAACTCGCTCAGAGGCGAGAGTCTGGACACTCGGTCGGTTAAACCCCAGGGAGCTTGGGTCGCCACTCGTCCGGACTCGGAGCTGAGCCGGGGGGTGCATGGGAGCATGCCCACTTATAACTCGCTTAGAGGCGAGAGTCTGGACACTCGGTCGGTTAAACCCCAGGGAGCATGGGTCATCACGCGTCCAGACTAGGAGCCGAGCCGAGGGGTTCATGGGAGCATGCCCACTTATAACACGCTCAGAGGTGAGAGTCTGGAGTTCCTGCGCTCCATTCCTGCCCAGTCGATTGCTCCCCTCGGGCTGCGGATGGGCCTGCCCGGGGATCGGTTATTTTGCGTGGGGCTAGGGGTCGACATGTTAACCACCTCCTTCTTCTAAGCGACTTGTGCCTCTTCCATATTAATGTGCTTGACAGCCTTCCCAAGTAGGTTGACGAAGTCCTTCGGCAGCTTTCTGATCAACGAGCGGAAGAAGTCTCCCTCCTGTAGTCCTTGGGAGAATGCGCTGATCAGCACCTCGGGTGTAGCGGTCGGCACATTTAGTGTCACTCGAGTGAATCTCTTGATGTAGGCCCGGAGTGACTCCTTTGGGACCTGCTCTAGTGCGAACAGGTTGAGGCTGGTCTTGTGATGCCTCTGGCTGCTAGCGAAGTGTTGGTGGAATATCCTCCTAAGCTCCTCAAAACTCGACACAAACCCGTTGGGGAGTCGGTCGAACCATCGTTGAGCTGGTCTCGAGAGCGTTGTCAGGAAGGCTCGGCACTTCACGCCCTTGGGATACTGATGCAGCAGGGCTGCGCTCTCAAATTTTATAAGATGCTCCTCGGGGTCGGTTGTCTCGGAATACTCCGCTATGGTGAAGAACCGAAGATGTTTGGGCACCAGGTCTTTGAGGATTTGTGAGGAGAAAGGGCATCGTATCGGGATGACCAGGAGTGGGTCGACCGGTGCTTTTCCTTTATCCGGGCGTGGTTGGTGCATCTGGCTGGAAGCGGACACCTCTGCGGGAAGCGAATGAGCCTCATCGTCCCGGGCTCGGTAGAAGGCGGCATGGAATGGGTACGAGCCTCCTTCTGGGCGAGTGACGTTTCCCCGACCTCTCAAGTGGCCAGGTGCCGAAGGCTCAGGAAATTGAGTCGCTGGGCTGCCAGCCTGCAAAGGCCTTTGAGGTGTCTTCTGAGCCTGGACAGCCGACAGGAGCTCATATTCTTCAGCAGTGAGGATCACTATCACTCGGTTGGGATCTTTCATCGTGCACTCTCGATCAGGCTGAAAGTCCCTCTTTCTACCGCCAAATATGATCCTATCGCAGAGTGAGGTGGACTCCCAAGGGTGAAGCGAACCGAGCGCTGCCTGTTGGAACTTGGATGGCTAGAGAGGGGGGGTTGAATATAGCCAGACACTCAATCTTGCGCTTTGAAACTTCTTCTTCTTCCTGTGATCAGATTAGCAGCGAAAACACAAAACACAGAAAGAACACAGACAAGGAAAGAAAACAAACCGACGGTAACACAAAGGATTTATAAGGTTCGGGGATAACTTGCCCCTACTCCTTGGCATGCCCGTGAGGTGGGCGATCCCTTGATCGTCGGCAGATCAAGCCCCGGTGACCCGGATAAAACAGCGCCTCCTTCTCGGTGGAGAAACCTCTCCACAAGCATCTCAATAGGATACAAGATAAAGCTCACGAGACTAAGGAGGAACCTCTCACAAGACAGTAGCAAGAAAGCTCAAGAGAGAAGCTACACAAGGAGCACAACACCAACAGCGAAACCCACAGCCACACTTGCTTGTTTTCCTGTTCGTTCTCCTCCTCTCCTTTGCTTCTCATCTTCCTCTTAAGCTCCTGCTTCATCCCAGGCTCCATCAGCATCACCTGAGCATAGCCTGAACCCACTGACCTCCCTGAGCACTTAGTCCAGTGAAGTCCCTCTCCAGCTGAGCCTCCGTCAGTCGCCAGCCGTGCCTCAGAAGCCATTGAAACCTGAAAAACGAAAACATCCAAACCTGCTCGGTGGAAAGTCTCCCTTTGACTCTCCTTGAGTGTTTGAATACTCCTATATCACCTGCACACTTAGCAGACCCTTAGCAAATGAATATCAAACCATATCAGCAGTGTATCAGTGTATCAGACGAGAAAACAGACGCGATCAGAGCGTCTGACAGCGTATTTGAATTAAAGCTACATCTACTGATCGGTCACCAGACCGATCAGAGTGACCCCTGATCGGTCACCAGACCGATCATGATAGGCCCAGTCCGATCACAAAACACAGAAAGAACACAGACAAGGAAAGAAAACAAACCGACGCTAACACAAAGGATTTACAAGGTTCGAGGATAACTTGCCCCTACTCCTTGACGTGCCCGTGAGGTGGGCGATCCCTTGATCGTCGGCAGATCAAGCCCCGGTGACCCTGATAAAATAGTGCCTCATTCTCGGTGGAGAAACCTCTCCACAAGCGTCTCAATAGGATACAAGATAAAGCTCACGAGACTAAGGAGGAACCTCTCACAAGACAGTAGCAAGAAAGCTCAAGAGAGAAGCTACACAAGGAGCACAACACCAATAGCGAAACCCACAGCCACACTTGCTTATTTTCCTGTTCGTTCTCCTCCTCTCCTTTGCTTCTCATCTTCCTCTTAAGCTCCTGCTTCATCCCAGGCTCCATCAGCATCACCTGAGCACAGCCTGAACCCACTGACCTCCCTGAGCACTCAGTCCACTGAAGTCCCTCTCCAGCTGAGCCTCCGTCAGTCGCCAGTCGTGCCTCAGAAGACGTTGAAACCTGAAAAATGAAAGCATCCAAACCTGCTCGGTGGAAAGTCTCCCTTTGACCCTCCTTGAGTGTTTGAATCCTCCTGTATCACCTGCACACTTAGCAGACCCTTAGCAAATGAATATCAAACCATATCAGCAGTGTATCAGTGTATCAGACGAGAAAACAGACGCGATCAGAGCGTCTGACAACGTATTTGAATTAAAGCTGCAGCAACTGATCGGCCACCAGACCGATCAGAGTGACCCCTGATTGGTCACCAGACCGATCAGGATAGGTCCAATCCGATCAAGCTCCAGCCTGATCGGTCCACAGTGAGAAGCCAGAAATCGCGACCTTCTGGTGATCGGTCACCCTGACCGATCACAGATCGTGGATCGGTCACCGGACCGATCCACAACATTGCTGGGATTCCCAACGTTCGCAGCCAAACCTCACTGATCAGTCACCAGACCGATCAGGTTATGGCCTGATCGGTCCGGGGACCGATCAGGGCACGCCCTGACCGATCAGGATGCATTCTGATCAGTTATAGTGAGAAGCTCGCGACATTTGATCATTCAGCCTGACTGATCTGATGGTCTCCTTGATCGATCACCAGACCGATCAGGAGACGATCAGTAGCCTAACAAACTCACTGTATGCTCCCTGATCGGTCACCAGACTGATCAGACATCACTAGATCGATCACCAGACCGATCCACGAAGGAAGTTTGTGCCAGCTTCCCTGATCGGTCACCAGACCGATCCAGGCAAGGCCAAATCCACTCTAAGTCAAGAGAACGGGCTCCCAGCCTTCTCTGACTTGTGTTCAGTCCCCCGGACCAAGACTCCATGCCCAGTTTCACTCACCGGACTTCAACCTAGCTTCCCAGCTAGGACCTAGCCCTCGAAGCCAGGGTTTCATTCAACTTAGCCCTCCAAGCTAGGACCTAGCCCTCTAAGCCAGGGTTTCATCCAACCTAGCCCTCCAAGCTAGGACCTGGCCCTCCAAGCCAGGATTTCATCCAACCTAGCCCTCCAAGCCAGGGTTTCATCCAACCTAGCTTCTCAAGCTAGGACCTGGCCCTCCAAGCCATGGTTTCATCCAACCTAGCCCTCCAAGCTAGGACCTGGCCCTCCAAGCCAGGGTTTCATCTAACCTAGCCCTCCAAGCTAGGACCTAGCCCTCCAAGCCAGGATTTCATCCAACCTAGCTTCTACTCGGTGTGTCTAATCCCACTAGGTCTTTTCCAATGCCAGCGTGCGATCTCCCGATCCACTTGGACTTTACCCGAATTCATTCAACTAAACTTAAATCATTGTCAACACCAAAACAACAACCGGGCCAGACTGCATCAACAATCTCTCCCTTTTTGTTGTTTGACAATCCGATTTAAGTTTAGGTATTAATGATCAACAATTGAAGTCCATTCAATTACCGTAAGGGAATCAAGATCCTCCCCCTACAATATCACAACCCTAAACTTAATCAACCATTCTCTCCCCCTTTGTCAAACATCGAAAAGGGTATGGTTATTAAGTTTAAACATAACTCCCCCTCAATCAGGGTATCCCCCCAAAACCCAAAATAATCAAAGGATAATTTCTGAATTGCATATGAGAGACATATACTATAAATGTATCATGGCAACAATGTATATGCATCATACGACAATAAGTGTGAATTGCACATGAAACCATATACAGAATTATATCATGGTCAAACATGTATATGTTTCATATGACAAGTAAGGAATGCAGCTGTATCTGATACATATGTAACACCTGTAAAATCCTCTCAATATTTTTCTTTAAAATATTAATCATGCCTATATGGATTCTTGAGTAACATATGAATACTAGCATGAACCTTAGCATGATTTCTTATATAGATTAAAAAGCTAAATACTAATGGGTCTTACATGGACTCTTCTAGTACCATGGCTATTAGTGGACCTTAGGTAGAATTTTAACATAGATATAAATGAATTCAAATTAGGAATATTAGCATAACTCTTGATGGACTCTTATGTGGGCCTTGCCAAAAATAAGAGTAAATGGAATAAAAATAAAGTGCATGCACCAAGAATTGAACCTTGGACCTAGAGCCTCATCATGCATGTACTAACTAATTCACCTAGTAAGGGAGTGCTAGTGGAAAAGGAAGAAGATTTTATTTGAGGTTAAAGAAGGTGAAGAGGCACCATGTGAAGAGACACCATGCTCCTTCACTTAGTATAAAAAGGTTGGATGACAAGTGAAGAGGCTTAAGTTACTTTTCTTCCACCAAGGTGTTAGTAGGAGCCCTAGAGCCAATTATGTGATAATTGACTAGGGACATTTTGTATCATATTCTATCATTAATAAAGGCATGTTTGGTTATTATACTTACATTGTATTGTGTGCCGAATAACTAAGTATAATAATGTCCATGTGTAATAGGTTCTTATCTACATTATATCGATTGGTTGAATCGATAGTGAGATAATGTAGAGAACACTACACTAAATTATTCCTAGTCAAGCATTAATATTCAAGGACAATATTAATGCATGGAGACTAGCATGTAGGTCAACTGATGACTTGAGCTCACAAGTCATGGATATGTGATATCAAGTTGACACATGTGTATACATTGGAGAATGTGTACTGAATGACCCGCCATGAGAATGTTTCATAGATTGTCATATGAGTGTCATAGACTTTCTCATGTGACTATTAGTATGAATAGTCCTTAGACCTGAAGTCACTACGGTTCCCTACATAAGGAGTTATATACTTTGGTATCGTCAAATGTCACCCGTAACAGGGTGGACTATAAAGGCGATCATTGGGTATGTAATGAATTATGCGAAGGGATGTGAGTGATGTAGATGAGATATATCCCTCCCATATGACAGGAGTGATATCTGTGGGCCCCTTGATCAAGTAGGACTACTGAAACGCATGGTCATGCTCAAATGAGTCAATATGAGATATTAAGCTCATTTGTTTGAGTGAGTCTACTCGAGGATCAAGAAACACAAGATTGATCGAGGATGACACGGTCTATGCCTCATTAGTCAATCTAGATATCAAGGATAGAAGGACAAGGTCATACATTATTATAGTCACGGAAGTTTAGTCGGATCTCAACTTTTCTTGCTACTTGGGTAGCAATGATGCATTGCTAGATGCCGCTCATTGCTTATGTGTCTAAAGGGTTTAGGCGCATTGCCAATGTCGCGAGAGCCTATTGGGTCACACACTAAGGACATGATGCTTCGGGAAATCTGAGTGGGAGCCCGAGTTGGGAACTCGGGAGTCCGAGCCCGAGTTGGGAACTCGGGAGACCGAGCCTGAGTTGGGAACTCGGGAGTCCGAGCCCGAGTTGGGAACTCGGGAAGACCGAGCCAAGTTGGGAACTCGGGAAGGCAGATCGGGAGATCCACTCGGTAGACTGGGTCGGCACTCAGCAGACTGGGTCGGCACTCGGCAGACTGGGTCGGCTCTCGGCAGACTGAGATGGAGCTCGGCAGACTAGGTCGGGAGCTCGGCACTCGGCAGACTTGGTCGGGAGACCGGTCGGAAGCCCGAGAGTCTCAGTCGGGATTAAAAGGAAATTCATTAAAGTGTTTAATGAAGAGAAAAAAAAGGATTCTTTTCTTGCATGGGAAATGATAAAGAGCCACATGAAAAGATGTGCTCTTTATTGGGAAGCCAAAGAGACACAAACCTCTTCATATTCATGGGATGAGTATAAAAGAGGGCCTTGTGACTTTGGATGAGGTTTTCTTCTTCTCCTCTCCTTCTTCCCTTTCTTCTTCCCTCCCTCATCTTCCTCCTTTGGCCGAAACCCTACTGTAGGGTTCTTGGTGTTCTACGAGCTACATCATGTTGCTAGCACAACTAAGTTAGTTCTCCCGAAGTTGAGAGATTGTGTCCGTGTGGATATGAATAGAGGCACGGACACTTGAACGTGCAAGAGATCCAGCACACCTTGGACGAGCGGGATAAGAAAAGGTCACGCACCAAAGGTATATCTTCTTAGAAGTAGATGTAGATCAACTTCGTACGAGTTTTTCTTTCGCATGGATCGCTCGAGGGTTCTTGTTTTCGCTGCGTTTTTATGATTTTGTGTCGGGAGAACCCAACACAAGGCTCTTCCTCTTCTTTCTTCTTCCTCCTCCTTGCCTCCTCCTTGCCGTGAGCCACAAGGGGCCTTTCCCCTTGGAAGACTTCACAAGAAGACTCCCTTTTTGAAGATCCAACTTGTTCTACAAGGCTACAAGGGCAAGGAGTGATCTAAAGTCAAGAAGGTTTTCATTTTCTTTCTCTATTCAAGGTTGATAACTAAGATAAAGAGATGTAAGACTCCCTCACATGTGGTATAATAGTTTTGATGTTATTTTTCATGATTTAAGATGTTGTTTGGACTCTATGTTGAGAAAACTATGGAATAGGGCTTCCTAGGGTTTCGGCCAAGCATGGTTTTGGGTTTAGGATGATGTTAAAACCTCACTTATGTTTTCTAATGCTTTCTCATGATAAATAAAGAATGAATTATGAGTTATATGAATTTTCCATGGACTTGTGACTCCCCTAGGGTTTCGGCCACCATCTCTATTTCATGGTTAGGATTAGATCTAACCCCCCAAGCATGCTTAGTATGATTCCCTATGATATAATGGATATTAATTGTGAATTATATGAATTTTTCATGGACTTAAGACCCCTATAAGTTTCGGCCAAGACCAAATGTTAGGGCTAGGAGTTAGGGTTAGGCCAATCATGTGTTCTAATGGCTTCCATGGCATTGTATGTATTGTATTGGATGTTAATTATGAATTATATGAATTTTCCATGGACTTAAAACCCCTCTAGGGTTTCGGCCAAGACCTATTCTAGGGCTAGGAATTAGGGTTAGCCCCAATCATGTGTTCTAATGGCTTCCTATGGCATTGTATGTATTGTATGGGTGTTATGTTACTTATGGTACCTCACATATTACTTGAATAATGGGACCTCCATCTATAACTTTCGGCCAAGCTCTAATTCTAGGGTTTGGGTTAGTCTAAGGTTTCAAGTGTATTTGTTTATGGCTTATTATAATGTAGATATATGTTCAAGTATGTTGTATGAATTTTATGGTGCCTAAAACCCTAACTTTATGTGCTATGCATCATGGCCTTGTATGCTTATATTATGTGCCATGTTTTAGTAGGTTTTATTTATGGATATTTTAAACCATATACCATAAACACATGTGTTGAAAAGTAGGCATCATGTTTATGTAGAATTATGTATGCATTATGTTAAATGCCATGAACATATGTATTATGATATGTATATTAGGGTTATGTAGACCTATGTATGTTTTATGTTGAATGCCATGAACCTATGTAATATGTATCATGTGTTGGGACCGAGTGCATGTTGACAAGGATACAGGTTCGTAAATTTTAAAATATTTACGTGCAGCGGAAGAATTAGCATAAATAATTTCTCAAATTATTTTTAACCACGTATCTAGCATGCAACCTTATGATGTGTGGACATGATCATAAATTAAAACTTTGCGGGAAAATAAACTAATTTACTTTGTACCTCGCGTAACTCGAAGAAAGGGACGAGATCCAACCGTAGCGTCCCTTGGAAGCTCCGCCTCTATTCGCGTCCACACCGAGTTCTCTTCGGGATGACTTCGCAAAGTCACGAGTTTTGTGCCGACGAGAACTACTAGATTCTCTAAAGGCACAACTAGAAGATCAAGAGAGAAGAAAGGAAACTAACCACCAAGAAACGGAATCTAAATTCTGGGAAGGAAGGAGACGCGATCCGCTTCTTCTTCTTCTTCGTTGGCTCCTTCTTGGTGATGACAACTCACGGCAATCCCTTGGATTGGGAGGGTGATGCGCCGGCCCTAGGTGGGTGGACGCCGGCCCTAGGGTGAGCAAAGGGGGGCGCCGGCCCTAGGAGGAAAGGAGAAGGAGAGGGAGAGATTAAGAGAGAGAGGAAGAGAATTAATCTCTTGATCACTTCATTAGGAATTCAAGGCTTACCTTTGGTTCCTTTATATAGTATCCTCTCCCTTGCCAAGTCTCCCTCTTAACGGAATTTTAATAAGAAATTTATCCTATAAATTTTCTTATGAATTATTCCGTTTAAGCCAAGTTTTATTATAACTAACTTTATAATAAAACAAATACATCTCTCCTTTTATTATGGAATAAATTTTACAAGAAATTTATAAATTTTCTTTATTATGGTAAAATCAATTCATAATTGATTTTATAGAATTAAAATAAACCATTCTATGGATCATTTTAATTTCCAAAAAAAAGAATAAATTTCTATAAATTTCTTTATATAAATTTCTTTATACAAATTTATTTATCCATAATTTATAAAACAAATCACGCTAGATTTATTTTATTAATTAAACCAAATAAATTGGTTTCTCCCCAAGTGGTGGCTGGCCAAACCAAAGAGGGTTGGCACCCTCTTTGGCCGGCCAAACCGAGCCGAAACCATTGCGAATTAAACTCATTTAATTCGCCCAATAAGCCTTCAAAAGACTTAGCCATTTTTAGCTTTTGTTGCGCCTCTGATTAACTCAGATTCGACTTATTTCTCTTGATCGGAAAATCCAATTTTCAACTCGTTTTAAATCCCTCGGATTACTCGTAGTGCGTGTGACAAAATTGGCTTTCGATTTATGTTGGTCGTCTATAATCAACTAATTATAGAACGATCATGAGTGGCACCTAGTAGTACATCATGACCCCCAATTAATCGAAAGATCAACGGTTGACCTCAGAAGTATTCTGAAACCCTTCAGCAGCTCTAATGAATCGTGCCCCATTCCCTTCACCATCTTATACCCACTTGGTTCAGGACATGGTCTGTGTGTGTTAGTCCCCACTAAGCTGACTACGTCACACCTAGCCCAAGTAGTGTCTTTCTCGTCCTTTGGATTTCTAATTACTCTCATGTATTTAAGAGACTCATACTCTAAACATGACATGCTCTGGCCAGAGGCTTTGAGTAACAATCCGACGATAGGCCTGGGTATACATCTCCTTGCAAGGAGTGGTGAATCCTTTGTAGGCTGTTCAAACATCTTCGGGCACTTCGGCTTATACCCAATCATCCTGGGTCCACACCTCCTTGGAGATGCTTGCTTAGGATGTTAAAGTATAAGTCTCCATGACCAAGATGACTTGAACACCGCAAGTCAAAGGAACATCGCACTTAAGCTGCAGTAAGAACTTCACTGACATATCTATATAGATTACCATATGAAGTTTTATAGCTAGTCACTCCAATGAACTAGTTCCCTTAACTAGCATCCATGTTTATCTCCGGACATCCTAATGTCACCAGCCAGTGAGAATCAGCTGATTAGAGAATAACCCATACTAGTCTCAACAGAATTGATAGTGTCCGTTTTTATCAATTCATCGACTAGGGATATTTTCAATACTTCATAATTGCACATGTAGAGATAATCACTAGTTGTGATCTCATCACAAATTCTCTTATGCTGTGAATTGTATTACGGGCATTCAGTAGATGAGTTTAAGATCCCAATCAAATACACAAACATGTATACTCAAATAGTGAATTTTCATTTATTAAAATAAATGTTTACAATCATAAGGCGATTGCCTTAGGACACTTCTCTCATATCACTAACATCATGTTCATATGGATCCTACCCATGCATGCTTTATGATAGATATAATGATCATGTATGCTATGTGATATGTACCATGTATGAAAAAAAAACTTATCTATGCATGCTTACCTTATGTACCATGATCATGCATGCTTTATGAACTAAGATGATATTTATGCCTTTAAGGCATAATTATGTATGTATGTCATGCCTTATGAATGAAGATGATGTTCATGCCTTTAAGGCATAATATTGTTATGCATTAAGTAAGAATGATGAAATGCTAAGTATGCTTTATACTATGCTTCATGTATTAAGATCACGTTTATGTCTTCAATTATGCTATGAATGTTCTATGAATGTATGAATGATGAAGCATGTGAAGCTATTTTACTTTATGAATGGGCTTGTACCGAACCAAAGTAAGGGTCCAAGGGATGGGCTCCTTATGAAAGCCTCGTTTCTGGACTACCGTAGCTGTCCACGATTCTGGGACTATCGCAGCTGTCCAACAGGGATGGACTCCTTATGTCAGCCTCGGTTCTGGGACTACCGTAGTTGTCTCTACCCTAGTAGGTCGAGACTAGCTACCTCACATTTACTTAGGGATGCACGCATATGATGTATGTATGTGGTACAAGCCGGGGCCCCCTATAATGTTATGATTATGTTTAAGTATTTATAATTATGATTTTCAAATAAGCATCCTTATGTTATGTGCATTAACTCATGCATTCATTCATGCTATGCATCTATGCCATGTCAAGTATGTCATATGCTTATATTTATGTCAAGATCTATGTCATGTCAAGTATGTCATATGCTTATGTTTATGTCAAGAACTATGTCATGTCAAGTATGTCATATGTTTGTGTTTTATGTCAAGAACTTCTCTATGTTAAGTATGTTATGTGCTTTTATTTTATGTGACGTATTGTTTTAGTGAGTAGGAAAGAGTCTTACTAAGCCTTTGTGCTTATAAGTTTTATTTCCTTATACCGCAGATCAAGCAAGAGGATACTAAACTATGGGAAGCAGCAGGAGGGGCAAGTGTGTGTGTGTGGCAGTGACTTGGCAAAAGAAAAGAAAGGATCCTATTATCCATAATTGTCACATGTCTTATATTTTGCATTGTTATCTTTAGTTCCATGCTAGACTTATGATGGTCCTCCTAAAGAACAGCTTCTTATGTTTTGCATTATCAACTCTAGTTTCATGCTATACTTTATGATAGTTTTTCCTAAAGAACAACTTATGTTGATTTCCATGATGTGTTCGTTAGAATCATATGTTGGCTTTAGGCTTGATGGTAGGATAAGTTATGATTGATGCAAACATGTTAAAAAAAAAATGTTATGTCTCACATGCTATGTCTTATTACTTTTATGTTATGACAAATGCTAAGTTTATCAAGTAACCATGTTTAAGAATGATAGTTAAGATATGTCAATATGAGTTGCAAGGTTTAAATATGTATGAAGTTTAAATTATTCTGCTGCATTAAGATATTCATATGTCTATATGTATGTTAGCGTAATGCCGCCTCCCGCCTACATCGCAGGCCGGGAAGGGCAGGCGTTACAACATAATCCTGATTGGTCTATGTGACCGATCAGGTTCGTTGATTATTCGACACAGAAATATTTCTTATTAATTTGGGGAGCGATCAGATTTTAGAAAAATTCTTGAAACTCTGATACGTTCCTGATCAGACTGCATTAACAATTTGCATTCCACAATAGGAGTGTAGACTTCATCGATATTTCAGAAAAATTTCTGAACTATGGTTTAGATTTTTTGACTGAAGATTATCCCTCATCAAGGAGCAAGAGATCAAGAGACATGATTCAAACAACCCGTTCATATAAATTTCGAAAATTTCAAACCGGGATTGTATCAAATCAGTATAAAATTTGCTCCAAGTATGATTAGAATGTTCCAATTATAAGTGGTTTGTAACAGATGTGTTTGTATCAATATGATCAACAATCTGATACAATTTGATGAAAGGTGATTGGACTGATAGGCATTGACCTGATCGGTCACCAGTCCGATCAGAACGACGACTGATCGGTCACCAGACCGATCAGGGTGAGTCCTGATCGGTCGGTGGACCGATCTGGTTCAATACAGAAGGTTTTTCAGTTTCAGAAACAAAATTTCAGAAACTGTGAAATCAGCTTTGTTTCAAATCTCAACCATTCCTAAACCCTAATTCAATTAGAGTTAGTCCCTTCTTGATCCTAAGAGGGGTTTCCCTTACCCAACATGTAATTTCCCACATCAATAAAGAAAAACATTAAAAGGAATGTTTGTTTAAAAATCTTAAGAGTTCAGGTTAAAACAAACACACATTAATTCCATAATCCCAATTCCCCATGTTGCCCATAAATACAAGGTTTAAATCAAAGAAAATTTGTTTGAAAATTCATGATTCAAGGAAAACACTACGTCATATAACATAAGCAGTGAATTTTGAAACTCATGTTATTTGTTTGGTGATGCCTTGTGAAATTCCTATAATGATCATCATAAAGCATGTGTTCATCTTGTTCTTAAACAAAATTTGCATGTCATAGGTTAATGTTGCTAACTTCAAGATTTACAGTGACCTATGGAGTTCAATCCTCATCATGGCATATTTAAGCTAAAACTCATGGATTGGATTGAAAAGTCATACTTCCAAGTGTGTATTAAAGTCATGGTTCCAACCGATTTGAAATCAAGTTTGTATTAGGCTTCCAAAGCAGGTATGCATGCAATCATTTGAATAGAAAATTCATAGACATAGATAACACACATAATGGAAGTATATTGCTATATGTCAACATCAAGTATATGAATGAAATCTATGTGTCAGCCTAACCATGTAATAGTTCTTTTTTTTAACTTGTTGATTTATTTTGAAATTAGTGTAACCTTGTGCATGAATATACTATCATTTGTTGCATGAGAATTTTCTTACTGCTCAAGTGAAATTCCATAACCCATTACATTTATGAGTATAACTTTAGCCTTGTGTTTGGTGAAATTTTCATAGTGATTTTTAAATCAATACTCATCAATGTGTCCATACTTGTTCTTTAGCATGCATCCATGTTCTATAACACATATAGGAAGATAGACACCTTGGGCTTGAGATAAAGCATTTCATAAACCATAAATTGCAGTAAACTATAAATTGCAACAATAAACCTAATTATCCTAAGCAATTCATTGTAAAAACAAGTTATGTGTTGATCTAAACCATCCATGTGAATTTGAGGAAATGGTAAACACATTCCTAACTAGGAATGACTATGATTTTGGAGCACTAAATATCAACCACCCATGTTGATAGATGCTCCCCCTCAATCAATGCCTATACAATTCGAAATATGAAGGTTTTAGGTACCCAAATTTTGGGACCTAATGCATCAATAATGAAGGACTTAGGCACCCATGCCTTAGTCCTTTTCTTTCTAACCTTTTAAACCCTAGACTTATTTGATGATCCAAAATGTGTTCTTGACATTAATGATACAAAGCTCGGTTCTTTAGGTCGGTAATCTATACCGGCCTTATTGTAAACCGCCCTTTGGGAGTTAAGAACCATATCTAGGATTTTTGAGCCAATTGAGAATTTCTCAAGAATAGTCTTGAGATTTTCAATTTTACTCCTTAAAGTCTTATTTTCATTTTCAAGGGACTCATCATGCATAACATCAATTACCTCATCCTTAGAGGTTTTCAATTTTTCTACTTCTAATTTCAAAGATTTAACTTTGGTCTTAGATTTCTTAAGCATGTTTGTCAAGCAAGCTATTGTTCTATAGCACTTATCTAACTCGGGAGAAATTACCTCTTCATCATCCGAAGATGATGAAGGCGCGGTTGAAGAGTCACTTGATTCATCACTCTCCTCCTTTGACTCCTCTAGTGCCATGAAAGCAAATTGATGAGTGTTCTTCTCCTCCATTTCCTTCTTCCTCTCCTCCTTCTTTCGGTCACCTGCCACAAATGCAATCCCCTTCTCTTTGGGGCCTTTGTTAGCCATTTCGTGCAGCTCCATTTCACAAAATAAGTCATCCAATTTTACAATTGACAAGTCCTTGGAAACCTTGTAGGCATCCACCATGGATGACCACAAGGCATTCCTTGGAAAGGCTTTTAGAACGTACCTCACAAGGTCGCGATTCTCGACCTTTTCATCAATGGAGTGGAGACCATTCAATTCCTCTTTGAATCTACCGTGAAGTTCACTTACCGTTTCACTCTCCTTCATGGGGAGATTTTATAGTTGATTAAGGAACAAGTCCCTCTTGGCTATTCTTGAATCCCGGGTGCCCTCATGAAGCTCGATGAGCTTGTTCCATAAATCCTTTGCGCTTGTGAAGGGACCAACTTTGATTAGTTGGTCTTTGTTCATTCCACATTGCAAGGTGACAGTAGCTTTGACATTTGCTTCCCCCTTTTTGATTTGCTCAGCCGACCACCTCGAAAACTCAACCTCATTTCCCTCATGATCCTTTGGAGGGGAGAAACCTTCCTTGACTGAGAACCACATACTCATGTTTGTCTTCAAATAAAATTCCATTCTTGACTTCCAATATGAAAAATCAGTGTCGTCCAAGAATGGTGGTCTGCTGGTGCTGTAACCTTCTCCTCCCATGGCCATCTCGTTGACTCTCGGATGTTAAGCCGCTTGAACAGAGCCCCAAGCTCTGATACCACTTGTTGGAACTTGGATGGCTAGAGAGGGGGGTGAATATAGCCAGACACTCAATCTTGCGCTTTGAAACTTCTTCTTCTTCCTGTGATCAGATTAGCAGCGGAAACACAAAACACAGAAAGAACACAGACAAGGAAAGAAAACAAATCGACGCTAACACAAAGGATTTACAAGGTTCGGGGATAACATGCCCCTACTCCTTGGCGTGCCCGTGAGGTGGGCGATCCCTTGATCGTCGGCAGATCAAGCCCCGGTGACCCGGATAAAATAGCGCCTCCTTCTCAGTGGAGAAACCTCTCCACAAGCGTCTCAATAGGATACAAGATAAAGCTCACGAGACTAAGGAAGAACCTCTCACAAGACAGTAGCAAGAAAGCTCAAGAGAGAAGCTACACAAGAAGCACAACACCAACAGCGAAACCCACAGCCACTCTTGTTTGTTTTCCTGTTCGTTCTCCTCCTCTCCTCTGCTTCTCATCTTCCTCTTAAGCTCCTGCTTCATCCCAGGCTCCATCAGCATCACCTGAGCACAGCCTGAACCCACTAACCTCCCTGAGCACTCAGTCCACTAATGTCCCTCTCCAGCTGAGCCTCCGTCAGTCACCAGTCGTGCCTCAGAAGACGTTGAAACCTGAAAAACGAAAGCATCCAAACCTGCTCGGTGGAAAGTCTCCCTTTGACCCTCCTTGAGTGTTTGAATCCTCCTGTATCACCTGCACACTTAGCAGACCCTTAGCAAATGAATATCAAACCATATCAGCAGTGTATCAGTGTATCAGACGAGAAAACAGACGCGATCAGAGCGTCTGACAACGTATTTGAATTAAAGCTGCAGCAACTGATCGGCCACCAGACCGATCAGAGTGACCCCTGATTGGTCACCAGACCGATCAGGATAGGTCCAGTCCGATCAAGCTCCAGCCTGATGGATCCACAGTGAGAAGCCAGAAATCGCGACATTCTGGTGATCGGTCACCCTGACCGATCACAGATCGTGGATCGGTCACCGAACCGATCCACAGCATTGCTGGGATTCCCAACTTTCGCAGCCAAACCTCACTGATCGGTCACCAGACTGATCAGGTTGTGGCCTGATCGGTCCGGGGACCGATCAGGGCACGCCCTGACTGATCAGGATGCATCCTAATCGGTTATAATGAGAAGCTCACGACATTTGATCGTTCAGCCTGACCGATCTGAGGGTCTCCCTGATCGGTCACCAGACCGATCAGGAGATGATCAGTAGCCTAACAAACTCACTGTATGCTCCCTGATCAGTCATCAGACCGATCAGACATCACTGGATCGGTCACCAGACCAATCCACGAAGGAAGTTTGTGCCAGCTTCCCTGATCGGTCACCAGACCGATCCAGGCAAGGCCAAATCCACTCTAAGTCAAGAGAACGGGCTCCCAGCCTTCTGTGACTTGTGCTCAGTCCCTCGGACCAAGACTCCATGCCCAGTTTCACTCACCGGGACTTCAAACTTGTTTCCCAAGCTAGGCCCTAGCCCTCCAAGCCAGGGTTTCATCCAACCTAGCCCTCCAAGCTAGGACCTGGCCCTCCAAGCCAGGGTTTCATCCAACCTAGCCCTCCAAGCCAGGATTTCATCCAACCTTGCTTCTACTAGGTGTGCCTAGTCCCACTAGGTTTTTTCCAATGCCAGCGTGCGATCTCCCAATCCACCTGGATTTTACCTAAATTCATTCAACCAAACTTAAATCATTGTCAACACTAAAACAACAACCGGGCCAGACTGCATCAACACTGCCGATGCTGACTCCGACCTGCAAGAAAATGGTCGTTAGCAACCCGCCGGGAAAAGTCCCCGGCAAGGCCCTCCGACGGTCAAGTTAGTCTCCGTGAGAAGAGAGCAAAAGCAATGGAATAGTAGAACGAAAATACTATTGCGCGTACCTGCGAAAGGGAAGGAGGAGGGGCTTATATAGCTAGGAGAACTGACAGCTTCTGCCCTTCTTCCCCAATCTACCACCTTTTGTCTTATGCGGGGGTAGGGTAAGGGGCGTTGTCAGTTCGCCGACTGGCGTCGACTGGCGGCGCTCGGTCTGACCGAAGCATGGGTTGCCGTGGTACGGGGTGTAAGGATATGGCAGAAGGGTACTGTGTCAGCGGATCATACTGTGTCAGATGAGCATGCTGTGTCAGCAAGATATCTGCGATTCGGGCAGGGATGGTGTCAGGCCTGAGTCGTCCTGCGCTAACTTCCGCACAGTCCTG
Organism: Boesenbergia rotunda; assembly: GCA_024364735.1. NCBI lineage: Eukaryota > Viridiplantae > Streptophyta > Magnoliopsida > Zingiberales > Zingiberaceae > Boesenbergia > Boesenbergia rotunda. The sequence continues at coordinate 94,873 of JAGFNQ010006272.1, read as the reverse complement.
GTCAGTAAGTAGTCAGGGAGTAGGTATTTCACCGTGAAACGATAATATCGAGCCGAAGCTCGACCGGCTGCCTCGAGTGAAGCCGGGCCATGCAACTGATATCCTTTCACTTGAGACAGGATATTTCCCGAGTCAATGGGCGCTCGGGCACGGCTTATCGGTCGTATCTCTGGGTCGGGTGATTAGGGCAGATGAAGACTACTGACTGAAAACTACTCGGACGCTGTTCGGGCGTTCTCCGACAGTTGATATGTCATTCAAGGGCTAAAATAGTAGGCTCCCTAGGTGATGGACGGAGTCGGGCGCTCAGCCCTCTCCCCGAGGGGTCGGGTTGGGGTACGTCTAACTGACCGCTCAGTCAGATACTCCGAGCCAAGTGGGCCCCGGGCTTATGACCCTGCCAGCTAGATTAGTCAACTCAGGCCTAGCGGGCCTGATCTACCCTTATGTGATGTTACACTAGCCGACCGAGCTGCACATCAGCTAGGTCGGGATCACTCATTTTGGTTAACGAAAAAATATTTTAAAAACTAAAGAGTTTATGAATCTTTAATTGAAACGTCTACTGTTGAAACCATGCTATACCGTGTCAAACAAATGCTAATATGTTTTATATATTTTAAACGAGTTAAATAGAAATTGTTTTCTATTTTGAATTTAACATTATTAAATATTCAATGTTTTGGTTATAAAGTATTAATATTATATAAATTAGATGCAAAAGACTGAAATTTTTAAATGTTACGTGATTAGCACAAATCTATTATGGAGGGTAGAAAAGGTAATATATTTATCCCGACGTCTCTGTTAATCTGTCGAAGTGAATGCGAAGGTAATAAATCAGGAAATTATAATTGGCTATTACAGAGAGATTTTTTTCTCAATTTTTTCCGGGTTTCGACTTCTTATCCTGTTGTAGCAATTTTACCCATGTAGTAAACAACTTAACCCTACGCCGGACAAGTTGAATGCAGAATTGGGGATGTTGTCTAATTCGTACTCCGTGATACAGCCCAAATATTGAAGATTAGTTATAATATTTTTAATTTATCTCTTTATAAATGCTTATGAAATCGATCGTATAGGATGGTTGAGATTAACGTATAATCTAAATATTGCAACTCAACCTACCCATATTAGAGAAAATGTTAGAGAACGTCAGAGTTATATGCTAAAGCTTTTCTGATTTTTAAATCAATATGATATTTATAGAAGTAAAAATAGAGTAAAGGTTTTAAGAAAGAGAGATTCTGAATCTATATATTACTAGTGAATATACTAAAATACTTATAGGTGCGAGAGAAATGAGAAATCCACAGAGACCATAATAATAATCTTTAAAAAACTAAAGATTATCTTGATTGTTTCAACTGTTTTCTACTATTAATCCCACTTTAATTGTCATTCAATTACGACATTTTCAATTGTTCGGCAGTTATTGGTCTAGAGATTAACAATTGCACTATCGAATCATCAAGGCACCTTAATTGTGCAAGAAACTAGAGCGTCTCTTGTCTCCTATTCTTGGTTTAATGAATACGATCTCTATGATTTACACTTCAAGCTTAAAGATTTAGAAGAAGGGACACAAATTTTGCAAGATTGAACAAAATCTAATGTTTTGCTATATTGAACCAAATCTATATAAACTTGGAAGCTAAAAAATTGTCTCATAGTAGCCCCCACATGCCCCATGTGCAGGTTAAAACGTCCAAGTCAAGATAGATCAGATGTGATCCAAAAAAAAATCGAACTAGGCCTAGAAGGGACTTGGGTCTAGATGAACCTGCTCGATATACTTATCCCAAGGAGTCGAGGGAACAAGTCAACTATTACGACTCGCCCAAGGTAACTCGGTATTGGCAGCTCAACCTCAGTAACTCGACCAAGACAACTCAACCTTGGCAGCTCGACCAAGACAACTCAGGCTCAACAGCTTAGCCAAGGCAACTCAGCCCGTAAGACTTGGCAACTCAACTAGGACAGCTCGGCCTCGGCCTCGGCCTCAGCCACAGTCACCCTCAGCTCGGGGCCACACCCTACATGGCTTGCTAAAAACAAAGGGGCGTGTAAATAAGGGGCAACGTAACTATTGTAACCACCTCATTAATGAGATTGATTCTTCCAAAAGATGTGGAGAATGACGGTGAGTATTCCGAAACATTGCGTAAATAGAAACATACATCCTGGAGAACGTGCACTTTTATAACCCTTTAAAAGCTCACCTGCTCCTATGGGTGCATATACGCGCACATAAAATCCAACGTGTCCTGATGTGGTTCTTCTACCTCAAGCAAACTCTAACTTGAGCGTCAGAGTGGTTTGCTGAAACTCCTCTTCGGTGTCATTCTAACCCTCTTTTAGAGTTCTTTCTAGGTTCTTTCACCCTCCTTATCGATGATTTTCAGAGAGCATGCACGTCAGCCTGTTCATTGACCGGTGGTATGACTATCCACAGTGTTTGGCGGGAACAAATTATTGTCGTTTGTAATATGGCGGAATTCTGCAGCCCCCTTGTGTCTCGTGTGGTCAAGAACCATGTTGAGCTATCAATCAAAGTCAAGACGGGTTAGACATGATCCAAAGTGAATTGGACTTGGCCTAGAAGAGACAACCTACTCGATACACTCATCCCAAGGAGTATAGTTTGCCTAGGATTAATTCAGCTATTACGACTTGACCAAGGCAACTCGGCCTCGGCAACTCAGCTTCGGCAACTCAACCATGACAACTTACCCTTAACAACTTGGCCATGATAGCTGGGTCTTGGCCTCAGTCACCGACTTCGTCTCTAACTCGACAATAGTCATCGAGCTCATCTCTGACTTAGCCACAGTCGCCAAAATCGTCTCTCACTCAACCTTAGTCGCCGACCTCTTCTTCGACTTGGCCACAGGTGTAAATCATGTCTCTGACTCAGTTGTTGACTTTATCTATCCTTAGGATCACTCTGTTGGGTTCTCCCGGCACAAAACAATAAAAACGCAGTGGAAACAAGAACCCACGAGCGATCCATGCGAAAGAAAACTCGTACAAAGCTATCTATCTAATAGATTTATCTACTGTTTATACCTTTGAAGCGTGCCCTTCGGTTATCCCGCTCGTCCAAGATGCGCCGGATCTCTTGCACGTTCAAACGTCCGTGCCTCTATTCGTATCCACACGGACACAATCTCTCAACTTTGGGAGAACTACCTTAGTTGTGCTAGCAACTTGAGGTAGCTCGAAAACACCAAGAACCTTAAAATAAGGTTTCGGCCAAGAGTGGAGGAGAGGAAGAAGAGAGGAAGGGAAGGGGAAAAGCTAAGGCAAGAAGAAGACCTCTTCTAAAGTCACAAGACCCTCTTTTATAATCATCCCATGAATATGAAGAGGTTTGTGTCTCTTTGGCATCCCAATAAAGAGCACATCTTTTCATGTGGCTCTTCATCTTTTCTCATGCAAGAAAAGAATCTTTTCATCCAATGAAAAGAGGTTTTTCTCTTTCCTCCATGCAACTCCGACCGGGCCTCTCGGGCTTCCGACTCGGTCTCCTGACCAAGTCTCCCAAGTGGCGAGCTCCCGAGCCAGTCTGCCGAGTTCTGACCCGATCCGCCGAGCTCCGACTCGGTCCATCGAGCTCCGACTCGGCCCGCCGAGCTCCGACTCGGCCCGCCGAGCTCCGACTCGGCCCGCCGAGCTCCGACTCGGCCCGCCGAGCTCCGACTCGGCCCGCCGAGCTCCGACTCGGCCTCTCGAGTTCCCAACTCGAGCACCCCCCGAACTGACCTCCCGAGTTCCCAACTCGGGCTCAGATCTCCCGAGTCCCCGACTCGGGCTCAGGCCTCCCGAGTTCTCAACTCGGGCTCGGACTCCCGAGTTCCCAACTCGGATTTCCCGAAGCATTGTGCCCTTTGTGTGTGACCCAATAGGTTCTCGTGACGTTGGCAATGCGCCTAAACACTTTAGACACATAAGCAATGAGCGGCATCTAGCAATGCATCATTGCTACCCAAGTAACAAGAAAAGTCGAGATCCGACTAAACCTCCGTGACTATGATAGTGTATGACCTTGTCCTTCTATCCTTGATATCTAGATTGACCAATGAGGCATAGACCGTGTCATCCTCAATCAATCTTTTGTTTCTTGATCCCCGAGTAGACACACTCAAACAAATGAGCTCAATACCTCATACTAACTCATTTGAGCATGACCATGCGTTTCAGTAGTCCTACTCGATCAAGGGGCCCACAGATATCACTCCCGTCATATGGGAGGGATAGATCTCATCTACATCACTCACATCCCTCCGCATAATTCATTACATACCCAATAATCGCCTTTATAGTCAACCCTGTTACGGGTGACGTTTGGCGATACCAAAGTACATAACTCCTTATGTAGGGAACCGTAGTGACTTCAGGTCTAAGGACTATTCATACCAATAGTCACATGAGAAAGTCTATGACACTCATATGACAATCTATGAAACTTTCTCATGGCGGGTCATTCAGTACACATTCTCCATTGTATACCCATGTGTCAACTTGATATCACATATCCATGACTTGTGAGCTCAAGTCATCAGTTGTCCTATATGCTAGTCTCCATGCATTAATATTGTCCATGAATATTAATGCTTAACTAGGAATAATTTAGTGAAGTATTCTCTACATTATCTCACTATCGATTCAACCAATTGATATAATGTAGATAAGAACCTACTATACAAGGACATTATTATACTTAGTCATTTGGCACAGAATACAAAGTAAGTATAATAACCAATCATGTCTTTATTAATGATATAATATGATACAAAATGCCCTTAGTCAATCATCACATAATTGGCTCTAGGGCTCCTACTAACACACTCAACATCAACCTCATCTCTCATCCATCATCGGCTCGAGCTCACACCTAACTAGGGATGGTAATTTTCCTCACGGGTTCGGGACCCTGTGGGTAAAACCCGAAACGGGGCGGGTTTGGGGAGTCTTTTCGGGTATGAGTTTGGGTTCAGAGATTTTCAAACCCTCGTAATTGAACGGCGGATATGAAGATGTTATCCCCACCCCCGAACCCGCACTAGTAGAAAAATGCTTATTAACAACGGGCGTTCACCGTTATCGTAGGCTAAAAATACTGTTGTTAAAGGTCATGTTGTTAAAAGGGGTGCTCAACATCAACAGTTACAAACCGTTGTCGTTTATAGTCAATAACAACAGTGTAGCAATGAGTTTTCACCGTTGTCTTTTAATGTGATCGACAACAAGTTAACAATAGTATTAAACCGTTGTTTGTGTGTGATTTAAACAATAGTTTGACAACAAATAAAAATTGTTGTCTTTTGGTTGAGGTAGCCAACAATTTACAACAAATATCATTTAAAAAATAAATTATTTAAATAATTAAACAATATTGAGTAAACACACTTCAAACTATCATACATCATAATATCATCAAATATCATACATCATACTGTGCAAATATCATACATCAAGATATCCCCAGTATTAGTCCAAACTGAGATGACATCATCAAAATATCATAAAGAAAAAGGGAATTCATCAATGCGACGAAAAGAAGAGACTTTAATCTTGTGCATACTTCCACTTGAGTTCCTTCTCCGCTTTGGCAGTGCTGGCATAAAGGGTTTCAACATCGCCAGGCCGTCTCGCAGTCAGGATCAGAGGAATTTTCTGAAATAATAGTGTCAGAGACCAACAAGAAAGACCAAATGAACAACAGGAAGTTTGCAAATTTCTATCTCAACAAAATTCTCAGTATCGAATTTTGTCAGCAGCGATCGCAATGCAAACGAGTTGTCAAATAATTGATCCACATGTGTGAGATGTTGTAGGGCCTTGCCCGACACCTTCTCGAATGCGGCCACCATTTCGAACACTGATGTCCCCTTTCCGGTTCCTAAATTATAAGCCTCACAACCTGTAATCAGAACAACTTTGTCAGACCCAACCCAACAGAACCAGAGATCTTCGCAAGCTTTTGGGTACATGGAAGCATGAAATTATTCCTAATAACTGTTCCATATAAGATGACTGAGAACCAACATGTACGAAAAATGCTTCACTCGAACACTACAATGACTTGTTGACAATGTTAATCTGATAGCTCGAATCTGAATGGTGAAAGTAAAAATATGTCAATTTGCAAACTATACTTTCTAATATTGCTTGAACCTTTTTCTTTGCTCAATGAATAACCAAAAGATAGCTCAAGTTCATAGATTGCATGTTGCATTCATAAAGATAAACAACATCCTAGCCATCCATGAAGGTAAATGGATAATCAGTGATTAAGGATTTGATGAAACCAAATTGGCCAACAAATATGAGAAATCAAGCTATGGATTCCAATTACCAATTAGGAGCATGCTCACCTGTGGTGGGATCCTCAAAGAACTTTTTTAAGGCAGCAATATGATCGTCGGCTAGATCAACCACATGAATGTAATCCCTCACCTACAGGCGCGAAGGTAAACTTTTAGGCGTTTCTACGTCTCGACAAGCAAGCTATGTTAGCCTCTGACAAGTAGCATGTGGAACAAACACATAGAAGCATAATTAACATAACAGTTTGTGCTAACTCGACAATGGTTTTAGTTCTATCGAGCTGATGACAAGAGGATCAAATGATAAATGTAGTTGCAAATACATGAACAATATTAACCATAGAGCAAGATTAATATATTATTTGAGATATAATACCCCTGTTCCATCTTTGGTTGAATAGTCAGTTCCAAATACTGTTGGTGAAGGTCTCCTCCCAACTGCAACTTGCTGGATAAATGGCATGAGATTATTGGGAATTCCACGAGGATCTTCACCAATATGTCCACTCGGGTGAGCTCCAACAGGATTGAAGTATCTTAAAAGCATTATTTTCCAATCATTGTCTGCATGTTGGACATCACGACATATTTCTTCAATCATAAGCTGCAAATTTATATAAAGGCCATCAAATTAAACTGAATGAATGTAGTGAAACTGAGAAATCAGGACCAAGAAAAAAAGAAACCTTAGTTCGACCATAGGGGCTCATTGCATGCAAAGGGGATTCCTCAGTACATGGCAAATGATTTGGCCATCCATATACAGTAGCCGATGAAGAAAATACCATCTGAAAATTTTCAGAAAGCAATCACCCAAATGTGTTAAATGATGAGCAAATATACAAGATCACAAAACCACGAGGCAAGAGAAGATTTAATCAAGTGAGAAGACGAATACATCTTTTTCAAAAAGAAAATAGCCTAGTTTGTTGTATCTCTATGTGATAATGTAGCACATGGTCTAAGTACACCAAGTCTTCAAGATCAATGGTCGTTGTGACACTGAACGATTCTGCAGCAATATTCTGAGCTCTTTTCAGAGAAAGACATCTTTAGTCTAATATAGTTTTCCCACATTTTCACATTCCACTAGCAATTACTGAAAAATATATACTAAAATGCAGACATTTTTGTTGGAGAAAGACAATTACCGAGGATCATATACAAATATTAATTTAGAATGTAATAAATCAATTTCAACATTGTATATTTGTTGTTAGTTTGTGTTGCTTTGTCCACAGTTTACAAAAGTTGTACAACTAAAAGACACTTAAACTTCTAAAAGTTGTCCACACTTGAATTTTTTAGTCTTCTAAGCAAAATCTTGTAAAGAAATCTCATTGAAAAGCTACCTTCTTGCAGTCATGTGCAGCCATTACTTCCAAAAGAGTAATTGTGCCAATGATATTATTTTTGTAATAAAGCAAAGGTTTCTGAATACTTTCTCCCACAGCCTTTAGACCAGCAAAATGTATGACAGCGTCAAACCTGCAGATAGAAACGAGAGCATCATTTTATAAAGTTGGTGCCCCTAATAGGAAATTCAAAAATCAGTATGATATCTACTGGCATGTTAGATTCCATGATATGACCCAAGACATGGAAGAATACAAAGGTAAAATGTTAGATCAGAAAATAACTATTCACAAGACATGCAAAAACATTTAATGGCCATATTGGTAACTGGCTTACATATGGTAGGGTCTCCACTAGCAACTCATTATCACCCTTTATATTCGTCCTGCTTACAAATTCACTCCACTGCATCTTGGCTCATGGGCATTTGACAGGGTGGACAAGTGGAATTGTCCAAGACAGTTATAAGTATACTTTCCAGATTCTTTCATCTATTCCTTTTTCAAAAGCAAATCTGAATTCTGTTCAGAATATCCATATCCATATTCCAACATTTTTTGTATCTAGTGGATTAAGGATCAACATGTAGACATCTTCCACCTCATGCACTAGTCCTTCTATTAATATTAGGGAGTCACTTGCTAGCATTTCTTATTGCCCCTACAAGACTTTGTTGATCTTAGTTCGAACATGCTATGCATCTGATTTCTGAATCTGTTTACAACTTTGTACTCTATTTACAAGGTTACTAATACTATATGTAAGTTTCGTTCTAATCATTCAAAATCTTTTTTCTACAAAAGAAAGACTTTCGAAATTTTGTTTACTTGACAACAAGTCAAACTGATGACAATCACAAAAGGCACATTCCCATTTGTATCCAGAAATTTAAGTATTTAAACAGTAATATTAATTATACCAAGTCCACCACAACATTCTAATATCTTTTAGAGTGTGCAACATAAATCTGAGGGAGAAAATAAAATTATTAGTAAGAATTTAGAAAATCAAAAGAGGAGAAAAAAGAACACAAAATTCAAACAAAAACGGAAACTAGTAAACAAAGAGAGGAAAAATACAAGAAACAAAAAAAAGGAAAATTAGTAAACAAAAAAAAACAAAAAACGCAGAAAAAAAACTGAAGTACCAGAGAAGGGGGACAGTTCATGAAGATGAATAGTGAAAAACAACTCTAAGGAACTAATCTGAAATTTGCAGAGGGGGATCTATGAAGTTATTAGTGAAGAGATGCTCACCTTTGGAAATTGTAAGAAGAATCGCAATCGAAGAGAAAAGGAGCAAGAATTCTTCATCAATTGGTATGCTCTAAACGAAGGACTTACTAATCTGATAGATTATCGTCAACCTTAAACAAGAAGCAACGAGTCTTCATCCACTGGCATGCTCTAAATAAAGACGAAGAGAAAAGGAAATGATCCATCTAATAGCAAAAGAAGAATCGCAATCGACCCAACCTGGATTTTGAGATCATACTCCTTCTGGAACCTCGCCACATGGCCATGGTGCTGATCCATGAACAGGAACCTCCGAATCCCGTACATGAGAAGGTTCCGCAAGATACAAGCAAGCGAGACGGCGGTGAGCAAGACCTAAGAGAGGAGGACGCACAGCTTGAACTGTTGGACTTTGTACTCTGTGCAGACGGAGTGGAAGCATTGGTAGAGGTCGATGGCGGCGGATGGGACGGCGAAGCCGAGGAGGAGGAAGGCGGCCCAGGAGGTGTCCACGCGAGCCCGTGAGGAGGAATTGGGGAAACCAAGCAGGGTGAGGAAGCCCTCGAGGCGGCGGAGCGCGGCGTCCAAATCCTTCTCTCCGGATCCGTCCTCTACTTGCATAAGCGGTGCCTCGTTGGCTAGTTCGCGCGAGGAGAAATTTGAGGGGTCTTGTTTGTGTGCGGTGAAGAGGAGGAGGAAGAAGTGGAGGGAGAAGAAGCTAAGGAAAAGATGGCAAGGAAGTTTGAGGTGTCTTAGGGTTCGGCGTTGTTGCTCGCTGCGGCGAATGAAGAGAATGAATTAAGGGGAGGTTCTCATTACTCATTAAACGACGGGCGTTTTCATTTTCGCGCTCGCTCGCTGTTGTGTATTACCAGTTGTCGTAACCAAGCAAATAGACATCAATTTTTAAAAAACCGTTGTCTTTAACATACAAAAGACAATGATTTTTTAAAAACCGTTGTCTTTTTCCGCAAAAAATTTTTCAACATCAACGGTTTTTGAAAAAAATCGTTGTTAAATGAAAAAAGACAACGGTTTTTCAAAACACCATTGTCTATTGAGTGTTGTTGAATCCAAAAATTCTTGTAGTGTCGTCTCGATGATGATAATATAATAATAATAATAATAATAATAATAAAGTTTGATCTTTTCTATTTATTAAACTATGGATTATTAATGCTATTATGTATGTATTATTTAATAAATATTAGTATTTATATGTCATTGGATTCTTATATTAATACTTTTATGAAACATGTTATAAATTGAAAACCTTTTTGGCCAAGTGGGTGGACAATGGGCATTTGAAGCAGGGATGGAGATACAGATTTAATTCCCACGCAGTCGGGGTTGGGAATTCCCCAATTAGATAGAATCAGGGATGGGGTGGGGATATATTCAGGGGCGGGGATAAGGATGGCAAGCTCGCCCCCTCCCCATTGCCAACCCTTCACCCTACATAGCTTGCTGAAAATGTGAAGGGGGCATATGGATAAGGAGGCAACGTAACCATCGTAATCGCCTCATTAATGAGACTGTTTCTCCTAGTAGACATGGAGAACGACAGTGAGCATCCTAGAACACCTTGTAAATGGAAACGGACATCCAAGAGAGTGTGCACTTTTATAGCCATCTAAAAGGTCTCTCTCCTATGGATGTAGGTATGTACAGAGAGAAATCCCTCTTCTCCTTAACCAATTCAACGACCTTAAGAAAATCCTAATTTAAGCATCGAAGTGGCCTTTTGGAACCCCTCCTCAGTGTCATTCTGACCCTCTTTTGGAGTTTTTTCAGGTCCCTTCATCCTCGTCACCAACGATCTCCAAATAGCATGCACATCAGCCCCTTCGTTGATTGGTTGCTTGACTATTTGATATTTGGTAGGAGTAAATTAGCGTCGTCTGTGGGAACTCTAAGCCATGACGCTATGTTGGTTAACACTTGAAGAACTATTAACAACCATGACTCCACCGGAGAGAAAAGCCACAGCAAAGCAGTAGCCATGACACAAGAACAAATCAATGAATTGGTCTCTAAGGCAGTGCAAGAAGTGCCAACTCTGCCAATATAGCTTGACACTTGGCTGCACGACCTTAGTAGTGTAAGTACCCTGGGTTAGTTTTGATGTGATCAACCGAGTCAAATTAGGTCCTGTTTGTTGTTGATGCCTTGTGTCTAAGTCGAAAAAAACTTAGGAACATAAGAAGTCGAGCAGAAGACACAGTGAGCGAGAAAGATGGCACGTGAAAGGAGTTGATGGACTCGGTGCATCCGAGAGATGTGGAGTTGCGAAAGAGTACACCGGTGGAGCAAGAAGGACTAGCACGACGTCTAGGGACGAGAAACAAGGGAGGAAGTCTACTGAGAAGGCCAAAGTTGGATTCGGGTGAGCTCAACTCTGGACTGCTAGAGCATCACCCAAGTGAGTGGAATCTAAAAAGATCAACCCGGAAGCTGACCTTGAAGACTCAAGGTGCCTCAGTTATGATTGAGGGCACCTTAGTTGTCCAGATTACTTCTGCCACAAAACAGAACTAAGTCGCCTCAGTTGTGGCTAAGGATGCCTTGGCCGAGGCGCCCTGGGTCATAACTGAAGCACCTTGACTGAACAATACTGTTAGAGACGTTGATTCATCGATAAAATCTTATCCAAATAAGACTCCCTAGATCTCAACTGAGGTGCCCTAAGTGTCATGTCAACAAATGGTTACTTTAACCAATGGGCTATAAATGATCCTAGAGTTAAGAGTAAAATACAATAACTTATATTCATTTTCTATACTATATTTTGAGTTGTCAAAGTTTGTAAGAAGCTACTCCACCTTCAACGAAGGAGGATTTTCTAGTTGAGCTTCAACCACCTTTGATTAGCAATCTCCTTGGTTGCAAATCATATATATTCTCTGAGTCTCTTATTTCTTTCTTTTATGTTGTTTATGATTAATTTATTTATTTATCCATGTTATGCAAAAGCAAGAGAAGTTTTTAATTTTGAATTGCAAGCTATTCACCCCCCTTTAGCTCGACCCACAAAGACCTATAGGTAGGTCGACCAAGACAACTCAACCCTAACAACTCAACCAAGACAACTCAGTCAAGATAGTGTTGGCGATGGAAGCACCAGATCGAACCTAAGTTTGATAATGACAAAAGATTCAAAGTCGAGTATGTTGTGTGATCTAACATGTTTGACTAAGTGTGCAGGAAAGTTCTAGTTTATCTAGGCACGAAGTCTTGACCTGTAGGGTTAAGCATGAAGTCCCGGTCGAAAATTGGGCACGAAATCCTAGTCGAGGACTGGGCATGAAGTCCTGACCGAGGGTTGGGCACTGAAGACCTGACTAGGGGTCGGGCACCAAAGACCTGATCTGAAAGATCGGACAGAAGTCTTAACTGAGCGAGGACAACAGTCAGAAGTAGGGATGGGTTGAGGTATGAAGGTCTCGAGATCCGGAAGCTTCGGAGGCCGAGCAAAAGTCCAACCAAAGGTGTCAATTGATAAAAGATAACTTCTCCAGAGTGGAGTAAGTGAGGACGCGCTCCCCGAAAGAGGAAACAATAGGCATCGGTCCGACCTATGATTTCATTTTGAAATCCAAAGTCAAGATCGAACAGCTTCGACTATCGAACATGCATTTCATTTTATATATATTTTACATGTTATTTATATTTTGGACTAACCTTGTGTTGTAGCTGAAGATATGAGACATCAGCAGCTTCCGAGGCGCCTGAGAGGTCTCGGGCGACCCAGTGTGAAAAACTTAGCCAGGCGAGGTTGAGTTGGCGGTTGTTGATTGGATGCACCACGTCATCAACACAGGTGTCCCTGAGCACTCAGGCGACCGAGAAGGATAAAATTTTGGCTTCGTCAACAGATCACGACGCGGCTGGATCGCTGATATGGGGGCTCAAGTTTGCTGCGTCGAAACAGTCCGAGATCAATGAAATGCTACTTCGATAATGAAATGTCTGCTTTTCATTTTCAGACAAGTGTTGCCAGTACAATTTGCTTTTATTATTCTATACTTCAAATTACATATATGTAACATACTTTGTAAACTTATAGAATTGCCCAACGAAAATGGTCAAGGATCGTGGGCCAAGAGTAGGAGCTATCACAAACTCCGAACCAAGTAAAAACAAAGTTGTTAGCATTGTTTTGATTTGAGTCCTGTTATTTCTGTTGCATTTACTCTCAACTTGAATCCAAAAATTTCAAATCAATATTAAACCCCCCCCCTTTATCGATCTCATCGATCCTACAAGTGGTATCAAAGCCAAGTTGCTTAAATTCGGTGAAATCACCAGTTGAGCCATTTTTTTGGATTTTTTGATTTTCAAATTAATCGAAAAAGGTATTCTTGCCTATTTCTGATATTTTTTGTGTTTCGTTTTAGTTCGCAAATTTTTCATTACTCAAAATTGGTGCAACACTACTCGAATTTTTTTCTTATATTTCTTCTCACATTGTCAATCCAAGATCAAGTCTTGAGACAAGTTTTCTTGTTGTTTGTCTTTTTAGCATTTTCTATCTTAAATGTCCCAACAAGAACGATATAGTACTGCTCGCCCTCCTTGTTTGAGCAATCTAGGTACCTTAGGTTTTGATGTTTGGGCAAAGGTTTAAGTTAGGATTATTATTGTATTTAATATGCATTGTGAGTATGCAGGATATAGGTACAACAAAGGAGAAAAGTCCAAGTGACATCTTGGCAATGGAAGACCCGACAACAAGGACCGAGGCCGAAGGAAGCTCTAGAAGGCAAAGCATGAAGGATGGAGAGGCATCTAAGGGACGCAAGGCTGATGGAGGAGGCTAGAAGGCTAGGTCTAGGTTGGTCGAGCGAGGACGAATGCTGAGTGACTGTACTCGGGGTTGAAATCCTAGATTTAGGATTTGGGCAGTCGACTACTGCATGTAGTAGTCGACTGGTGTTGGGCATAAAAATATCAGTCGACTGATCTTCTGAGCAGTCGACTGGTGTCGGCTGGAATTCGAACGTTGGGTTGTAATGTTCGAATCCAAGTGGACTAGCCGACTGGTGTTGACACCAGTCGACTAGTAATGGTAGGAATAGTGTCGATCTATATTTAAGAGAGGTTGGTTTGGCTGGGCAAAGGTTGACGAAATAAGCTTGGGTAAAGGTTATTGTCTACAGGTGCTCAGGTGATTGTTGCAAGATTGTGGCAAGGTTTCTCTGTCCACAAGGAGCAACACAAGCTAGCCGGAGGTCTTTCGGGGACTAATCCACCGACGGATAGGGATCACCCACCTTACAGACAGCCGTGGAGTAAGAGCTTTCACTACCACAAAAAACAGGATTCCCGACGGAATTTACCGACGGAATTTCATCGGTAAAGGCACTTACCGACGGAATTCCGACGGATTTTTCTCCGTCAGCGTGAAATCCGTCGGTAAGGAGTTACCGACGGAATTTTTTTTCCGTCGGAGATTATACCGACGGAATTTTGTTTCCGTCGGGAAAACTGGCCGACGGAATTAGTAATTCCGTCGAAAATTTCCGACAGAATAGTGTTTCCGTCGGAAATTTCCGACGAGAAAGTTTTGTTATCCATCGGAAAAAATTCCGATGCATTCCGACGGAATTAAAATTCCGTCGGGAATCCATCGGAAAAAATTCCGATGCATTCCGACGGAATTAAAATTCCGTCGGGAATCCATCGAAAATCCAAAAAAAAATTCTCAGATTCAATTTGTATGTTTGTAATAATCATACAAACATTCACAATCACAAATAACCAATCATCACAAATAACCATTCACAATCTAAACATCAAATTTCAATCACAATCACAAATTCCCAACCATCATCACAATCACAACATCAATAATCGCATTCAAACACAAATAATCACATTCACAAATAACCATTTCACATTTTAAGACAAATAAACTACAAACATATAAACATGTCTTCATTTTGAGACATAATTCCTATAAGTGCTCCATTACATATAAACATAAGTCCTATAATAACAAAACACACCTCCATAAGACTTCCATAATCATCTGATGTGCATTGAAAAAAGTAAGACTTCCATAAGACCTCCATAATAACAAAACACCTCTATTGATAGTTAAGTACTTGAGAATAAATCCATAAGCATCTGCTGTGCATCGGAAAAAGAATGAATCTGAAATTTACTCACCTCCTTTAGCATCAGACTTCAGAATAATCCTGAGAAAACATTAAAAAAATGCATTAAGCAAATGTGATAGAAATAGAACAAAATCATTCTTTGCAATAACAATAATTAAATATCATGTAAACATTGCTAACTTTTTCTAACTATATATAACTTATACTAACAAATTTAAATAACTATGGCAGGTAATTCAAAAACTAATAACCCAGTACTTCTCTTTTTTTATTTATGATGTGTTTTTGATGCTTTTGTTTGAAAGATATATGTATCTATCCTTTCTAATGATGGTCATGCAAGCACAAATTGAAAGTGTTATGGCAAACAAGGCTAAAGATGCATTTCTATACAACTATTTTCTATATTGCACATATTTAGAATTGTCTATACAAATAATTGTGATCTTCTTTCCCTAACAATCTTTTCATACATATAGGAGCCTAGCATTCTTAAATTCTTGGTGCAATGAGAAAAAGTTGCAAAACTCTTTGGATAGAAGTGAAATTTCCTCAAAGAAAGACACCAAATGGATTCCTACCCACTCAATCATTTAACCCTTGATGCATTTTGTTGGATCGAGAGAAACGATAGAGGGGGGGTGAATATCGTAAATCGTTCGTAAATCGTTCGGATTAGAGTTAGAGAAATTACACAGCGGAAGAATTAAACACAAAATGCGAACACAAGATCTTTTACTTGGTTCGGAGTCGTGGTCGGCACCTACTCCAAGGCCCACGGTCGTTGACCGTTTACTGCGGGCAATTCTATATGTGCGCAGAACAGTTTACAGACAGATATGATAATTGTAGTACGGTAAATAAAATAAACAGCTCTTCGTTATCGACGTCCGGTGTAGATTATATTTTCGGAGCAGAGGGACGTCGTCGGCGCTTGTATCTCGAGTCGGGAGGTTTTCGGAGCAGAGCGCGGGAGTAGAAGAGCATGAGTGCGTTGGAAGAATTGATTGTTGAGAAGCCTTGGCGTTGGGTGCTATTTATAGCACTTCGGGGTGCCCTGCACGTCGGGGGCGCCCCCCCACGTGTCAGTCGATCAGAGATTCTCTCGGTCAGCCCTTATCCCTCTCAAATAGGGCTGAGGTTGACTCTGGGGGCGCCCGGGATGCTGGGGGCACCCTGGTTGACCCGATCTGCTGGTTTCTCGGCTGGATAAGTCTTATCCTCTTCGTTGGCTTAAGTGCGGGGCGCCCTGGGCACTGGGGGCACCCGGGAGCATGGGGGCGCCCGGGAGCACGGGGGCGCCCCGCCCAGTAAGCTCCTGAAGCACTTCTTTGCTTAACTTGTTTTGTACTGACCTTGGGGGCACCCGGGACACTGGGGGCGCCCTGCTCAGCTACTTGCCTCTCTCCTTTGGGCATTCTGAGCTGCAGACATATGTTCCTCTGGTTCTACATCCAGGGTTAGTTCAAAACAATATAAAACAATAAGGTATTAGGTTTATACAGCCTTAGTTGTCTTGGTTCTGACTTTGGGTCTCCAAAATGGAGCCCTAGGTCGAACCGACGCCTACTGTTCCCTCGACGGGGAACGCGTCCTCACCTACTCCTCTCAGGAGAATTTACCTGATGCCAACCGACTCCTCCAGTTGGACTTTTGCCTAGCGGTCCTTCGCCAGGTCTTGGATACCAAGCTGTCCTTCGCCCGGTGCCTAGCAGTCCTTTGTTAGGTCTTGGATACCAAGTTGTCCTTCGCCCGGTGCCTAGCAGTCCTTCGCTAGGTCTTTGGATCCTGGCAGTCCTTCGCCAGGTGCCTAGCAGTCCTTCGCTAGGTCTTCGTATCCTAGCAGCCCTTCGCCAGGTGCCCAGCTGTCCTTCGCCAGGACTTAGGGTTTCAGTGCCTAGCAATCTTTTGCTAGGTGCCTAGCATTCCCTTGCTAGGACTTCAATCTGCACACTCAAGCAGCATGTTAGATAATAAATAAGACTTAACTTTTGAACCCTTTGCCATTTATCAAAACACAGGTTCGACTTGGGTGCTTTTTGCACCAACAATCTCTCCCTTTTTGATTTATGGCAACCCTGGTTCAAAAAGTTAAGTTAATCAGAACATATAAAACGAAATTTTGTTTCTCCCCCTGGAAGGAATCTCCCCCTAGATTTTTCAAAAGTTTGTGGGGTTTTGAAAATAAATTCTAAGTCTAAATATGGATTTAATTTTACTTAGAACAATTTTCAACAGAAACTTTAAAGACATATTTTCCAAAATAATTTTGGTTGTGTATATTGGAAAATTTATACTTATAGGAAAATTTTGAAAACTTAAGTTAAATGCTTAGGAAAATTTTGAAAACTTAAGTTTAAGTACTAAGAAGATTTTGAAAACTTTAAGTTTTTGAAAACTTAAGTTTTAAGTACTTAAAAGATTTTTGAAAACTTAAGTTTTAAGTACTTAGGAAAATTTTGAAAACTTAAGTTAAAAATATTTTTAAAACAGCTTAAGTTTAAAAAACTTTGAATAAAAGCTTAGTACTTTTTGAAAATATATTAAGTACTTTTGAAAAACAGTACTTTTGAAAAACAGATAGATTAAGTACTTTTTGAATAAAGGATAAGGTTTTGAATTTTTGAAAAAAATTTTAAAGACTTCTCTTTTTTCCTACCTCTCCCCCTTTGCCATATATCAAAAATAAAGAAATGTAGCAAAAAAGGTTGCATAATAGCAGAAAAAAATAAACTGCATAATTTGCTGTACTGAACCAATACAGGATATGAACTAAACCAAATCAATTTCAATTTTCTCTTTTAGGGTCCTGTCTAACCCAATTAGCTACTTACTAACTGTTATAAATAGTAGTTTTCGTTAGGGTTAGTCAAGTTAAGTGTTCTGTTCAAGTTAGAGTTTCTAAACTTGACACTTTACTTGATTACTGTGTAAGTTGTATTTAGTGCTCCAATTACTGCAGATGCACTGATCTACATCTTGAATTAAGGCAAAGACCTAAGCATCTCAACCCATTCTAGGTTATCAATCAAGAGTACCCTAAGGTGCTTGTGAGATGCTGGCTTCTAAATCTATAGGTGCATGCAGTTCTAGGGTTAGGGCCTAGGCTAAGTCCATTTGCGAAAAAGGCCTAGTTTTGAAGGGAGTAGTTTTACAATAAAACTAAGTTGAAAACTTTATTTATTTTTTAAAAAACTTTTCAAAACTAAGCAAAAGCTGATTTTGAAAGCAGTTAAAAACTACTTTAGAAACTGATTTTAAAATGAGTAAAGCAGTAAGAAAAACCAAAAAGTAGAGTAAGCATATTCTACCAAGCATAATAAAGATCAGATACTCAAGATGAATAACTAGTCAAACCAAATAAGTTAACTGGTCAAACAGAAGTCCAGTAGAGTCAAACATGAGTCAAGCTTTAGTTACTAGTACAATGTTGAAATAGTCTAACTATGAAGAAGGGTCAGGGTGGTCAGATGAGCCAGGCTGCCATGCTCTGAGTAGTGACATCATCTCACTGTATCGTGCATCGTCCACCTCTCGATCGGCTCTACAAGCGTCCATCTGCTCGAAGTGGTAAGCCTCGACCTCCTCTCGGAGACTGTGGATCTCCGTCCGCATCTGTGCGAACTGCTGTTCGACGGTCAGTGGAGGAGGCTGGTCTATATGGTCCCGCATCTCTGCTGCGAGATCCGCAACGTCAACGTCTACCTCCTCGTCGGAGTCGATCTGAGGTCCGGCTCTCTGCCGTCTCCAAGACAAAACCCCGGTACCCGAAATCTCTATACCATCTAGGGAGAAGTTCCTATAGCCTATCTCATCAAACTCGGTTAATGCGGCCATCTCTCCCTGGGTAATGTTACGACCGTGGTGATGCAGAATAGAAGTGATGATGTGGCAATAGGGAGTGCGTACCCGCCCCTGCGTGGTAACACTGGACGCATGTAGGATCACATGAAATATGTGTAGTCCAATGTTGATATCAAGATGATGAGACAGTGCGTATAAGAGGAAGGTGTGATTTAGTCGCATGGTAGCGACGTCTCTCGTGGATAACGGCAGAATGCATCGAACTATAACTCTATATAGAGCGTAGTCCTGGACTTGAAGGTCAACAGACTGAAATCGTCTGGCCAGGGGGTTTCTAACATGCATATAGAAGTAGGAGTGTAGGGTATCTAGGGTGATGTGAGAGTAGGAAGCATCAAAGGGAGGCTCCCTAGGAGGGTAACAACAAAAGGTAGACTGTGAGGGTCGTAGTCCAAGAAATCGATTGAGTAGTGTAGGTGTGATGGATAGAGGTATCCCTTGGACTGTGGTGACAAAGCTGAGCTGATCTTGTCTGACTATATTATTATAGAATTCTGCACATAAGGTTGTATTAATAGTATGAGTGCAAAATACTAGGTTATCTAGTTGGTAAAAATTTATAACATTCATTGCTAAGGGACAAGATTGGGTGAAGAATTGTCTATTGAGATAACTAGTTTTTATGGGCTTATAGATTGTTTGGCCAAACTTGTTACAAAGTGCTAAAGTTGGGAACCTAGGATCGGGACTAGGTTTGGTATCGGGGTTCGCTTGGTTTGCTCGGCGTTTGCTAAGATAAGAGATATGCATTTAGAAGAAAGAATAAATATAAGTGCGTAGAAAAAAGAAATTGAAGAAATTGTACCGAGTGGCCGCTCGGGGAGGCATGGTCAAAGTTGAGGAAGCACAAGTGTCACTTGATCTCCTTGGAAGGAAGGAAGTTAGAAAGGAGGATGGTTTTTGGTGTGGCAAGAAGAGGGGGTTCGGGTGCCCTTTTATAGGGCTTTAGCCAGGGCACCCGGGAGCTTCCGGGCGCCCGGGTCAGGGCCTTCTGTCATTGGCAGGGTCCTAAGTCTGTTCGGGGCGCCCGCAATGGCCCGGGCACCCAGGTCAGGCTTGGTCTTGGCAGCTTTGCTGCTTTGACTGGTACTGGGGGTGCCCGCAAGGTACCGGGCGCCTCTATAACGACCCGAAAAATTCTCTTAATATTTTCTTAAAATATTACGCATGTCTGGATAATTTTCCGAGGGACTTAAAAATATGAATGCAAACTTTGGCCTAGAAAATCCATGTTTTCTCATTTAAATTGGGGAAAAGGGCACTAATGGGCCTTATATGGGCTTTTTATACCCTAATTATTGGTGAATTTTAGGTGAAAATTAGTATAAATATAAAGGGGTTTTAATGAGAAATATTTACATAATTATGGGGGAATTTCTAAGGGATTTTCAAAATTTATAGGAAATAAAGGAAAATAAATAAATAAATAAAAATAAAAATAAGGTGCATGGACCAAGGATTGAACCTTGGACCTCTTGTACAACCATGTATGCTTTAACCAACTCACCTAGCAAGGGTTTATATGAGGAAATGAAGTGGATATAGGTTAAGGCTTCGAAGAAGATGAAGGGTCATGAAGAGACTCTTCATTTGCCTCCTTGATGAGTTATAAAGAGGGGGGTTTGGGAGTTACTTCTTCCTTCCATCAATTGCATTTTCTTCCTCCCTCCTCCCTCATCCTAGCCGAATACCACAAGGGTGATTCTCCCTTGGAAAAGCTCCACAAGAAGGTCTCATCACCAAGATCTAAGGATTTTCCAAGGATACAAAGGCAAGGGGGTTCAAGTGTCCAAAGAATTTGCAATCTTCTTCTCTCTTAAGGTTTAAAAATCAAGATCAACCAAGGTAAGACTCCCTCACCTGTGGTATAATAGTTTCTTATGTTTTTAGCATGATATATTGGTTGGTTTTTGGGATTTGATGTTGAAAGAAAAGAAAACCAAGGAACCTAGTTCTATGGGTTTCGGCCACTAAGTTTTTGGGTCCATGATGATGCTAAAAATCTTCACAATGTTGTCTAATGTACTCTCATGATGTTTAGAGATTAAATATAATTTTTGAGAATTTTTGGGGTACCCTAGGATCCCCTAGGGTTTCGGCCAAGTGCAAGAACCCATGGCTAGGGTTAGTTTTAACCCTTCAAGTATATATTTTGTGTATTATCATGATATAAGGGAGATGGAGGATGATTTATGTGAATTTTCACATGGCCTAGAGACCCTACAAGTTTCGGCCAAAATTGATATTAGGGCAAAAAGTTAGGACTCATTTCAAGTAAGGGCCCCAAAGGCCCTATGGTAAGGTATGGTTAATGTTTAATGATTGATTGGGGATTTTAATGGAATTTTTCCATGCCCCCATGGCCTTAGATGTTTCGGCCAGCCCTAGGAAGGTGGGCTAAAGGTTAGGGTTAACCCTAATCATGAGCCCCAATGGCTTCCTATGGACTCATAAATGATGTATGGTTGTTGCTTTACCTTATGTTATCTTACATGTTTATGGAATTGATGGAATTCCTCCCTATAGGTTTTGGCCCATTCATGTATCTAGGGTTTGGGGTGGAGTTAGGGTTCAAAGAATGATGGTTTATGGTTATCATGAAGTGTATATACATATATATAGGTCCAAGCATGTGGTAGAAATCATGTTACCTATAACCCTAACCTCAAGCACCATGTTTTATGTTTGTATGATTATGATTAGATGCCATGCTTAATAAGGAAATTTATGAATGTCTTATATTTTATGCCATGCACTTGGATAGTAGGTAGTATGTTTATGGAAGTCCTACCTATGTATGCTTATGTTATGTAGGGAACCATGCTAGGTTATATGCTCATGTTATGTTAAGAACCATGCTATGTTATTGCGTATATTCATGATATGAACGATGCCATGATAAGTATGTTAGGTTTATGTTCATGATAAGAATGATGCCCCGATAAGTATGTTATGTTTTGTTCATGATAAGAACGATGCCATGATAAGTATGTTATGGTTATGTTCATGATAAGAATGATGTATGGCATGTTTTATGAATGATGATGCATGCCATTTTTATGAAAGAAGATGCATGCCATGTTATGAATGAAAGATGATGCTTATGTCTTTAAGGCATAAACATGCTAAACGGCACGGTCGATGGTCGACGGTACGACGGTCGTGAGGACTGGTAAATGGGCCGGTAGACGGGCCGAGCCGTAACAAGTTATGCTATGTTAAATATGCCATGAATGTCTTATGAATGATGAAGCATGTAAAGTATTTTACTTTATGAATGGGCTTGTACCGGACCGAAGTATGGGTCCAAGGGATGGGCACCTTAAGAACGCCCCGGTTCTGGACTACCGACTATGCTGTCCACGGTTCTGGCACTACCGAAGCTGTACAACAGGGATGGGCACCTTAAGAACGCCTCGGTTCGGGGACTACCGACTATGCTGTCCTTACCCTAGTAGGTCGAGGCTAGCTACCTCGTATTTACTTAGGGATGCGCGCTTATGATGTATGTATGTGGTACAAGTCAGGGCCCCAATGATATGATGATTATGTTTAAGCATTTAAAAGTATGTTTTTAAAAGTTAAGCATCCTTATGTATATGCATTCCACTCATGCATTCATTCATGTTATGCATTATGCTATGCGGATAAGATTTTTATGCTTACGTTTCATGTTATGAAATATGCATGAGAGTAAATGATCTATGTCATGATTATGTTAAGAGGATGCTCATATGCTATGATGGAAAATATGCCTATGTATTATGCCATGCTAGGAATGTTTATTATGTTATGTTTATACCATGTATTATGCCATGCTAGGAATGTTTATTATGTTATGTTTATACCATGTATTATGCCATGCTAGGAATGTTTATTATGTTATGTTTATACCATGTATTATGCCATGCTAGGAATGTTTATTATGTTATGTTTATACCATGTATTATGCCATGCTTAGAATGTTTACTATGTTTACGTTTATGCCATGTCTCATGCCATGATAGGAATGTTCACTTATGTTTATGATCATGCCATGTCAAGTATATGATAATTGATTCAAGTTGTTATGTTCTAAGTAGAGCACCAAGTATGTTAATGTTTCATGTGCTCATTATGAGATGATGAATGGTTTTTGTGAGTAGGAAAGAGTCTTACTAAGCCTATGTGCTTATAGTCTTATTTTCTTATACCGCAGATCATTCACGGGGACAATGAGGAAGCAGCAGGAGGGCAAGAAATCATGTGTGTGGTAGTGACTTGGCCCAGGAAACCATGTGTTTATCATTTATGCTAGAACCTTACTTTGGTCACTTATATGCTTGAATACTTGAATAATGACTTATGTCTACATGCCCTAAGTATGTTAACGTAACGCCGCTTAAGGAAAAAAAAACGGGCGTTACAGGTTGGTATCAGAGCGGTTACCATCTCACTACACACACATCAAGCCCTCTTTGTAACACCCCAAATTTGTCAATGTAAAATCATGACAATGTATGAAAATGGTTTTAATAAAATGATATGAATTTCATGCAATCACATGCCAGGAAATGTTATGAATGCATGAAATATTATATTCATGAAATATTATTATCATGAAATATTGGCATGAAATATTATATTCATGAATATGGAATATTAAAAATATTATGAAATAATATTTTTGAAATATTATGAAATATTCTGAATTCATAAAATAATATTCATATTATGAAATTTCATGATGGGCTTGGTTATTGGGCTTGGAAATGAATGGTGCTAAAAAGAAAGTGCAAAGTGGAGGAAGCAAGGATTGAACCTTGGACCTCCTAGTTGCACTCACCATGTCATAACCAATGAACCAAGCAATATTTCATGTAGAAGGAGAAAGGAACATGCTTGTTAAGTGGGTAAGAGTGAAGAGACATGTCTTTTCATGAGAAAGGTATAAATATGGGAAGTTGGAATAACTTCCATTTCTTTTCTTCTTCCTCTTCACTTCTCCCAACCGAAACTTTCATCATCTTCTTCCTTCTTTCCATTTTTGAAAACCCTAGGCAAGGGTTCTAACCCTAGGGTAATTTCAAGAGGGAAAATCCAAGTGATCTTGTCATCTACCAAGACCAAGGAATCTTAGAGAGAAGATTTGGAAGAAAAGATCTTTGCATACCCTCCAAGTGTAGGGTACCCTACAGTTTAAGAGAAGGTTAAATTCCAGCGCTAGGATGTAAGTATCCTCTCGCCTGTAGCATAATTGCTATTGAATGTTACTTGTTTCATTCTTTTGAAAAAAAAATCACAAGGACCATCCCTTATAAGACTTTCGGCCACCACCATGAAGTAGGGCTTGGTTACTTTTTATTGCATGAGGAGATGCCTAGAAACTTAGGGTATACATGTAGATGGATTTTTCTTCATGGTGTCAAGAACAAAACCTAGGGTTTTGCTTTGTAGAGGGTTTCGGCCACCCCTTGTAAGGGGTCCAAGAGAAGAGTTTTTTTGATCAAACTTGATGCATACTAGTAACCCTAGGGACTTATTACTCATATGTGTTGTTTCCCAATTTTTGAGAAGACAAAATTAGGGTTTAGCACCCTATATGACTTTCGGCCAAGGTATTGAAAAAGGGGCTAGTGAGAGTTGAGTTATCCTAGAAAACATTCATGCTTAGGGTATGGAATAATATTGTATACAAGGTGTTTGTATAATTGTGTGTGAAGTTTGGATGTCAAAAAAAATCTAGCCTAGCCTATTCTACAAGGTTTCGGCCACCCCTAGGGAAATTAGGGTTCAAGGTTGAATGATTTTCCCTATGATATATCCATGCTTAATGATATAAGTGAAGTGTTTGTAAGAATGCTTGAATGAATGCTTGGTGGGAAAACCAAATTCCTTACTTGTATGTTTCGGCCAACCCTGGTTCTAGGGTTGGGAAGTACCTAATGAGACCATGAAGCATGCTATTACATATGTGATATGTGTATAAATTATGTGACCTATCTTGTTAGGTATAAAAGCATGCCTTATAGCCCATGGGGCACTCTTATGACATGAATGTGATGTGATTGAGATGTGGTTGATAATATGCCTAAAAAGGAGATACTCTATTGAAACTGGGATCAAGAGCACCCGAATGCGTGGTGTGTCCCTAGGGGATCAAGAGCACCCGAATGCGTGGTGTGTCCCTTTGAGAAGTGATTAAAGAGTACCTTTAGGCATATACATATATGAGTAATTGCATGATAAATTACTTTACTTTGGAAAGTTGTCTACCCGACTCGGAAGGGGGTCGTTAAACAAATCCAATGAGCATGTTAAGGTCATGGCATTGGTAGGACGGAAGGGTCCTGCTCTAATTAGATTGGTGGCTCGCTACCCCAATTTATTAGGGAACGCGCATGATATGGTGGTACGACAACTGGGCCCTGGATGATGATATGATATTTTGAAGTACTTACCATTATGGAACTTTTGAAAAACATATTTTCTCATCATGTGATCTTGTTCCGTAAAGTACTTAGAGATAAATTGATGTGATGTTTATGATGCTTTGATGAGATGCTTATGATGCTGATAATTCTATCTGATTACTGTGTACATGATATGATGTATTGATGTGGATTTTGCGAGTAGGCCCGGATTCTTACTAAGCATGTTTTGCTTACTAGTTCCTGTTATTTTTCTTATGCTGCAGATAGCGGTAAGAAATACTCGAACTAAAGGAAGAGGCAGAGGGAAGGTTGGAGGATGTGTGTGGTGATGGCTCGGGAAGGAATAAAAGATTCTATCTACCTTGTTTTGTCTAGAATCTAAACTGCTTCCCTATGAAATTGTATTGCTATACTCTGAACATATGATGATTATGACTACTCTACTGTGATTAAGTTAGTGATATGAACCCTATGTCATGCTAGATAATTAATATTTAATTTTATTGTATGCATATTAGGTGAAATGCTATAGATTTCCTATGTCTGTTACTTTTGAATGTTTCGTTTACATGTACCTAAGACTAGACCACTCATGCTATATTCTTACTTAGGATTCCATGCTTACTACACTACATGTAATGTAATTGTTTTGTTTGGAATATACATGCTTTATTTGTTGAATGATATGAATGTATGGACCGTAACCCCACCTTAAGGGTAGATATAAGGTAGGGCGTTACACTCTTCCTGCAACTTCCAAGTAAGTACCTCTGTACATATCTTATGGTAATAGAATGTTTTATGGTTCTAGAATATGAAAGTATGAATGATGCTTATGATGAAAAGTACGTTACGATATGTAACGATGAATGATACTTTATTTTCTTTTAAGAACTAAATATTAGAATAATATAGGGGTAGGAAAAGTGGTTACATATTTTAATCACTAGGGTAGAAGAAACCGAGTTGCTTGTGTTTTTCTCTGTATATATTTGCGAATTGAAAAAGAAATGGTTTTGGTACTGGCTTGGGCAGGTTTAGTACTAACTATGTCATTTTTTTTCAATTCCAGATGTTGCATGAGAACTACACTGAGAGGTGCCGCGAGCTGATGAACAGGATAGAGGAAGTTGAGTACATTCCGACCCGTGGAATTCAAGGCAACATGGGGTTATTAGATCGGCTGTTCTGGAAACTGGAGCAGGAAGGGTTTCCAGTCGTGGATGATCATAGGATCGGAGCTCTGCTTCGCTCATTGCCCAATCGGGCGAGGGAGGTTGCTTATCAGATCTGGGGGCAGCACGGATGTCGTCTCTCATACACGGAATTAGGTAAGCAACTTCTTCGCCATGAGTTCCCGGAAGACCTGGGGGACTCGGAGGAGGATCAGGAGATGTTTGAAGAGGACCCGGAGATGTACGAACAGGATCCCGAGCCGTTTGAGGAGGATCCCGATAGGTACGAAGAGGATTCCGAGCCGTCCGAAGGGGATCCTGAGATATACGAGGAAGATCCTGAGCCCTTCGAGGAGGATCCTGAGATGCTCGAGATGTTTGAGGAAGACCCGATGAGCGAGGACGATCTCGAGGTGTTCGAAGAAGACCCCGAGATGCTCGAGATGTTTGAGGAAGACCCCGGGATGGTTGGGGAAGACCCTGAAGTGGCTGAGGAGGTTCCCAAGATAGAGGAAGAGGATCCGATGGAGACGGTAGAAGATCCTGAGGCAGGCCAAGGAGGGATGAACGAGGGAGTGGCAATGACTGCTATGATGTTCTTTGTTATGGGTATGATGGCGGGCCATCTAGCTCACTAAGTGAGGGTAGTTTTGTATATAGGCTATTAAGACTTGATAAGTAAATTTTTAGTGATATAATAAATAAGATCTTATCTACCCTATAGCAACCACACGACAAATATGGGCTAATACAAATTATAAACCCAGGTTGAGGACTAATGTTTTGGAAGCATAAGGTGAGTCGGTTTACTCCGAATCACAATAAGTATATGATTATGATTATGATGTATGCGTGCAAGTATATCATGGAGTTAACCACGACAATATCACCGTGCTATGTGAGGACATAGTGGAAAAACAAGATGGTGATCTGAGTCTTCAGAAAATAAAACAGGAGATCCTAGAAGGAAAGGGCGATGGTTTTCATATCGCCGAAGGGGGAGTACTATACCTTAGGGATCGTCTATGTATCCCTAATGATCCAGAGCTTCGAAGGAAAATACTGACGGAAGCTCATGAAACCCCTTATTCGATGCATCCAGGTTCCACCAAGATGTATCAGGATCTGAAGGAGAGGTTCTGGTAGTCAGGTATGAAGAGGGATGTGGCTCAGCATGTTAGTACTTGCATGACTTGCCAGCAAGTAAAGGCAGAACACCAGCGACCCGGAGGAGTTCTGCAGCCACTCGCGATTCCGGAGTGGAAATGGGAAGACATCTCTATGGATTTTATTTCGGGGCTTCCCAGGACTACGAACGGATATGATGCAATATGGGTAATTGTGGATAGGCTGACAAAGTCTGCTCACTTCTTGGCGATCAAGATGACTTATTCGATTGAGCAACTGGCTCAATTATATGTTAAGGAAGTAATTAGGCTTCATGGAGTTCCCAATACCATCATCTCCGATAGGGATGGTCGCTTTACTTCGCATTTTTGGGAATGCGTTCAGAAGTCTCTCGGCACTAAATTGTGATTTAGCACCGCCTTTCACCCTCAGACTGACGGGCAAACGGAACGAGTGAATCAAATACTAGAAGATATGTTGAGAGCTTGTGCCCTGGATTTCAAGGGAAGTTGGTGTCGATATCTATACTTGGCGGAATTTGCTTACAACAATAGCTACCAAGCTACTATTGGAATGACACCTTATGAGGCCTTGTATGGGAGGAGATGTAGGTCTCCGATCTGTTGGTACGACGGTGGTGAAAAGAAGGAAATGGGGATCACAACGGATGTTATCGACAGTGCCACCCGAGCTATACAGAGTATTCGACAACGGATAGAAACTGCTCAGAGCCGGCAGAAGAGTTATGCCGATGTCCGGCGTAGACCACTGGAATTTAATGTTGGAGATCGGGTATTTCTCAAAGTGGCTCCTATGAAGGGGGTGACCAGATTTGGGAAGAAAGGAAAACTAAGTCCACGCTATGTGGGGCCGTACCTGGTTCTGAAAAGAGTCGGTAAAGTGGCATATGAGCTGGAGCTGCCTCCAGAGATGTCAGCTATCCATAACGTATTCCATGTGTCCCTGCTTAAAAAGTGTATCCCAAATATGGATCAAGTGATCGAGCCGCAGACAGTACAAGTGCAAGAGGACCTAAGTTATGAGAGCAGACCCATCCAGATTTTGGATAGGGAGGTCAAGAAGCTGAGGAGTAAGGAGGTACCCTTAGTCAAGGTCCTATGGCAAAGTCAACGGTTCGAGGAAGCTACCTGGGAACGCGAGGACGAGATGAGACGCAAGTACCCGGAGTTATTCTAAGTTCGAGGACGAACTTTCACGAGGTATGGGGGATTGTAACGACCCGGAAAATTCTCTTAATATTTTCTTAAAATATTAAGCATGTCTAGATAATTTTCCGAGGGACTTACAAATATTAATGCGAACTTTGGCCTAGAAAATCCATGTTTTCTCATTTAAACTGGGGAAAAAGGGCACTAATGGGCTTTATATGGGCTTTTTAGTACCCTAATTATTGGTGAATTTTAGGTGAAAATTAGTATAAATATAAAGAGGTTTTAATGAGAAATATTTACATAATTATGGGGGAATTTCTAAGGGATTTTCGAAATTTATAGGAAATAAAGGAAAAATAAATAAATAAATAAAAATAAAAATAAGGTGCATGGACCAAGGATTGAACCTTGGACCTCTTGTACAACCATGTATGCTTTAACCAACTCACCTAGCAAGGGATTTCTATGAGGAAATAAAGTGGATATAGGTTAAGGCTTCGAAGAAGATGAAGGGTCATGAAGAGACTCTTCATTTGCCTCCTTGATGAGTTATAAAGAGGGGGGTTTGGGAGTTACTTCTTCCTTCCATCAATTGCATTTTCTTCCTCCCTCCTCCCTCATCCTAGCCGAACACCACAAGGGTGATTCTCCCTTGGAAAAGCTCCACAAGAAGGTCTCATCACCAAGATCTAAGGATTTTCCAAGGATACAAAGGCAAGGGGGTTCAAGTGTCCAAAGAATTTGCAATCTTCTTCTCTCCTAAGGTTTAAAAATCAAGATCAACCAAGGTAAGATTCCCTCACCTGTGGTATAATAGTTCCTTATGTTTTTAGCATGATATATTGGTTGGTTTTTGGGATTTGATGTTGAAAGAAAAGAAAACCAAGGAACCTAGTTCTATGGGTTTCGGCCACTAAGTTTTTGGGTCCATGATGATGCTAAAAATCTTCACAATGTTGTCTAATGTACTATCATGATGTTTAGAGATTAAATATAATTTTTGAGAATTTTTGGGGTACCCTAGGATCCCCTAGGGTTTCGGCCAAGTGCAAGAACCCATGGCTAGGGTTAGTTTTAACCCTTCAAGTATATATTTTGTGTATTATCATGATATAAGGGAGATGGAGGATGATTTATGTGAATTTTCACATGGCCTAGAGACCCTACAAGTTTCGGCCAAAATTGATATTAGGGCAAAAAGTTAGGACTCATTTCAAGTAAGGGCCCCAAAGGCCCTATGGTAAGGTATGGTTGATGTTTAATGATTGATTGGGGATTTTAATGGAATTTTTCCATGCCCCCATGGCCTTACATGTTTCGGCCAGCCCTAGGAAGGTGGGCTAAAGGTTAGGGTTAACCCTAATCATGAGCCCCAATGGCTTCCTATGGACTCATAAATGATGTATGGTTGTTCCTTTACCTTATGCTATCTTACATGTTTATGGAATTGATGGAATTCCTCCCTATAGGTTTCGGCCCAGTCATGTATCTAGGGTTTGGGGTGGAGTTAGGGTTCAAAGAATGATGGTTTATGGTTATCATGAAGTGTATATACATATATATAGGTCCAAGCATGTGGTAGAAATCATGTTACCTATAACCCTAACCTCAAGCACCATGTTTTATGTTTGTATGATTATGATTAGATGCCATGCTTAATAAGGTTATTTATGAATGTCTTATATTTTATGCCATGCACTTGGATAGTAGGTAGTATGTTTATGGAAGTCCTACCTATGTATGCTTATGTTATGTAGGGAACCATGCTAGGTTATATGCTCATGTTATGTTAAGAACCATGCTATGTTATTGCGTATATTCATGATATGAACGATGCCATGATAAGTATGTTAGGTTTATGTTCATGATAAGAATGATGCCCCGATAAGTATGTTATGTTTTGTTCATGATAAGAACGATGCCATGATAAGTATGTTATGGTTATGTTCATGATAAGAATGATGTATGGCATGTTTTATGAATGATGATGCATGCCATGTTTTATGAAAGAAGATGCATGCCATGTTATGAATGAAAGATGATGCTTATGTCTTTAAGGCATAAACATGCTAAACGGCACGGTCGATGGTCGACGGTATGACGGTCGTGAGAACTGGTAAATGGGCCGGTAGACGGGCCGAGCCGTAACAAGTTATGCTATGTTAAATATGCCATGAATGTCTTATGAATGATGAAGCATGTAAAGTATTTTACTTTATGAATGAGCTTGTACCGGACCGAAATATGGGTCCAAGGGATGGGCACCTTAAGAACGCCTCGGTTCTGGACTACCGACTATGCTGTCCACGGTTCTGGCACTACCGAAGCTGTGCAACAGGGATGGGCACCTTAAGAACGCCTCAATTCGGGGACTACCGACTATGCTGTCCTTACCCTAGTAGGTCGAGGCTAGCTACCTCGTATTTACTTAAGGATGCGCGCTTATGATGTATGTATGTGGTACAAGCCAGGGCCCCAATGATATGATGATTATGTTTAAGCATTTAAAAATATGTTTTTAAAAGTTAAGCATCCTTATGTATATGCATTCCACTCATGGATTCATTCATGTTATGCATTATGCTATGCGGATAAGATTTTTATGCTTACGTTTCATGTTAAGAAATATGCATGAGAGTAAATGATCTATGTCATGATTATGTTAAGAGGATGCTCATATGCTATGATAGAAAGTATGCCTATGTATTATGTCATGCTAGAAATGTTTATTATGTTATGTTTATACCATGTATTATGTCATGCTAGGAATGTTTATTATGTTATGTTTATACCATGTATTATGCCATGCTAGGAATGTTTATTATGTTATGTTTATACCATGTATTATGCCATGCTAGGAATGTTTATTATGCTATGTTTATATCATGTATTATGCCATGCTTAGAATGTTTACTATGTTTACGTTTATGCCATGTCTCATGCCATGATAGGAATGTTCACTTATGTTTATGATCATGCCATGTCAAGTATATGATAAGTGATTCAAGTTGTTATGTTCTAAGTAGAGCACCAAGTATGTTAATGTTTCATGTGCTCATTATGAGATGATGAATGGTTTTTGTGAGTAGGAAAGAGTCTTACTAAGCCTGTGTGCTTATAGTCTTATTTTCTTATACCGCAGATCATTCACGGGGACAATGAGGAAGCAGCAGGAGGGCAAGAAATCATGTGTGTGGTAGTGACTTGGCCCAGGAAACCATGTGTTTATCATTTATGCTAGAACCTTACTTTGGTCACTTATATGCTTGAATGCTTGAATAATGAATTATGGAACTCTATGATGCGATGTTAAGTATGACATGATATGATGTTTAAGTATGAAGGCAATATGCCGAGTTTCCATGTCATTATGATAAGAATGGTAGTAGGGCATGTATGTACAAGTCTAAAAGTCTTATTCCGCTGCCTTATGATGTCTACATGCCCTAAGTATGTTAACGTAACGCCGCTTAAGAAAAAAAAAATTGGGCGTTACAGCCTCGGTCAGGTAGATTTGGTTGTTGCTTTGCCTTGAATGAAGAGAAAGTTATGGGGGCGCCCTAGGAGTCACGGGCGCCCGGAGTATGTTGGAAATGACAATTTTGATGTTTTGTTGACATGGTTTGATTATTTTGACCGAGATGTGACATGATCTGACTGCTTTGACTATGGTTTGACTGTTTTGACCATGGTTTGACTGTTTTGACCATGGTTTGACTAGTTCGACCATGGTTTGACTAGTGTTAGGTTAATTCCGTTCTAAAATGTATTTAAACAATAATGCCGATATTAAACGAATTTCGATTAAGTTAATTTTTTACCATCTCACCCAATTCTAGGGTTAGCAATCACGTTAGCCTTACAGGTTTTGTGAAACAGGTTTTGGTAAATAGAATTATTTTGAAAAAATTATGATTTATTTTGAAAAACTTAAATTAATTTTGAAAACAGTTGATTGTGAGTTTATTTTAAAAAAATGTTTGAATCTACAATTAATTGATGACTTGTGTTAGATTCGAATTTGACAGAGACTAATATGAATTTGAATTTCACATATTGTCTTCCAGGTCTTGGCGAGGCACTAGGCCTTCTTTGGCCGTAGCCTTATTGGATCATCAACCCTTTCCTTGACAAAGCCTTTCAATGAAATTTCATTTTCAAAATTAGTCCTTGAAAAATTCTAGTCTAACTAGTTTGGGTCTTGGATCGGTAGCTTCGGCTAGTTTTACCAGTCTAAAGAGACCAAGTAGAGTATACTTGACCTTATTAGAATTGGCTTCCCTAACGTACTATCATCTCACCGCCACCCAATACTATGTTGTTTAAATTTCAGTTAAGTTGGTTCAGTCCTTAAACTAACCATTCCTAAATCTAAACATGGTAAATTGTAGAAATTAAATAAACAAGCAATCATGCAAATTGCAAACAAGAATTGAATTTTATCTAACAATAAATATTGTTTTTAATTTGGCTCCCCCTAGACTAAAGCCACGATAATGGTTCGGCAAGATGTGAATCTTGTACTTGGGGATCCAATACTGATTTGATCCAGTTTATTTTTTCAGGTATAGTTTGGGTACCCATGCCTGAACTTTAGGTCTGGACTGGTTCAGTACAGCATAGTAGGATCTTTGTCTAGATTTGGTTCTATAGCCTAGTCCGGATCGATTTAGAACTGATTTCTGTTTTCCAAGAATCATGTCAAGACCCTTGGAACCAGAAGTGAATCGTTCTAAAGCTGATCTAAGGTCCTTAACCTGAGTTTTCAGGGAGGAGTTCTCTTTCTCAAGTTTTTCAACTTGATTAGAGGTTCCTTCTTGAACCTTCTCGGTTAAAGATCTAGAGTCAGCTCCCTCTTTCAGGAGTTTTACTTCCTGTCGGAGGGATTCGACTCGAAGTTTAGCTTTCGCCAAATCTCGAGAAAGATAAGAAATTAACTCATTTAACTGACTTCTAGAAAAACCACTTACCTTGATTTCGCCGTCCTCTGAAAATGTCAGTTTGCCGTTGTCCTGTTCCGATTATGACTCGGTCTCGATTTCTTCTGAGGCGGTTAGCGCGAGCAGGTTCGATTGTGGGACCTCTTCTTCTTCGGAGGAGGAGGACTCGTCTCACGTTGCTTGGAGTGCCTTCTTCTTCCTCGTCTTCTTTGTTTCCTTCAGGTTGGGGCATTCGGTCTTGTAGTGGCCCTTCTTCTTGCACTCGTAACAGGTCACGTTGGGCTTGTTCTTTTCATTTGAGGGTTCAGCTGGTTCATCCTTTCTTCAGCTGGCTTTTCTTCTGTTGGTTTGGTTCTTCAATTCCTTGTAGTAGTCCCGGGCCAGTCGGACCAGTTTAGGTCGATCTCCTTCTTCGTCTTCTGAGTCTGAGTTTGAATCAAACTCGGGTGCAGGTTGAGGCTTCTTCTTGGTTGTCCTTCCAGTTTTACCTGCAACAAAGGCAATACCTTTCTCGGCCAGATTGCAGTTAGTCTGTTCATGTAATTTGAGTTCAGAAAACAGTTTGTCTAATTTAATTTTTGACAAGTCCCTTGAAACCTTCTATGCATCTACCATAGATGCCCACAAGGTGTTTCTCGAGAAAGCATTTAAAGCGTACCTTATTAGGTCACGGTTTTCTACCTTGTGACCGATGGTGTGTAGTCCGTTCATTAGTTCCTGAATTCCGGCGTGGAGTTCAGCTGCTGTTTCGTTGTCGTTCATCTTGATCGTGTACAGCTTGTTCAGAAGGAGATCTCTTTTGCTGATTCGACTATCTAAAGTTCTTTCGTGTAGCTCGATCAGTTTCCCCCACAGCTCCTTGGCACTGTTGAATGGACACACCCGGTTCAACTCCACTTTTGTTAAGTCGCATTGGAGGGTCTGGGTCGCCTTTGCATCAGCCTCAATCTTCCGTTTCAGAGCGGTGTCCCACTCTGTGTAGTTTTGAGGTACTCCTTCAGCGTTCTTTAGAATCTTCAGTCTGGACTGGATGATTATCCACATGTCCACCTGAGTTTTCAGGTGGACCTCCATTCTGCTCTTCCAGTAGGAGAAGTCCTCCCCACTGAAGAGAGGTGGTCTTGCGGTGCTGAAGCCTTCTTGCATGACCATTTTATCTGAAAAGTAAACTAAAGGAAAGAAAATATCCCAAGACTTGATCTTGGATTAGTAGTGCGGGATAAAGAGAAATAATTATCGAGGGGTATTGCACCAACCTCGATTAACGAGAAAACTTCAAAAAAGAAAAAGAAAAGTAATTAAAAAAAATCCGAAAAATTCTCAAACTGGTGGTTGCACCAAATTTGAGCTTCCCCGCTCTGATACCACTTGTTGGATCGAGAGAAACGATAGAGGGGGGTGAATATCGTAAATCGTTCGTAAATCGTTCGGATTAGAGTTAGAGAAATTACGCAGCGGAAGAATTAAACACAAAACGCGAACACAAGATCTTTTACTTGGTTCGGAGTCGCGGTCGGCTCCTACTCCAAGGCCTACGGTCGTTGACCGTTTACTGCGGGCAATTCTATATGTGCGCAGAACAGTTTACAGACAGATATGATAATTGTAGTACAGTAAACAAAACAAACAGCTCTTCGTTATCGACGTCCGGTGTAGATTGTATTTTCGGAGCAGAGGGACGTCGTCGGCGCTTGTATCTCGAGTTGGGAGGTTTCCGGAGCAGAGCGCGGGAGTAGAAGAGCGTGAGTGCGTTGGAAGAATTGATTGTTGAGAAGCCTTGGCGTTGGGTGCTATTTATAGCACTTCGGGGCGCCTTGGACGTCGGGGGCGCCCCCCCCACTTGTCAGCCGATCCGAGATTCTCTCAGTCAGCCCTTATCCCTCTCGAATAGGGCTGAGGTTGACTCTGGGGGCGCCCTGGTTAACCCGATCTGCTGGTTTCTCGGTTGGATAAGTCTTATCCTCTTCGTTGGCTTGAATGCGGGGCGCCCTGGGCACTGGGGGCGCCCGGGAGCACGGGGGCGCCCGGGAGCATGGGGGTGCCCCGCCCAGTAAGCTCCCGAAGCACTTCTTTGCTTAACTTGTTTTGTACTGGCCTTGGGGGCGCCCAGGACACTGGGGGCGCCCTGCTCAGCTACTTGCCTCTCTCCTTTGGGCATTCTGAGCTGCAGACACACGTTCCTTCTGTTCTGCATCTAGGGTTAGTCCAAAACAATATAAAACAATAAGGTATTAGGTTTATACAGCCTTAGCTGTCTTGGTTCTGACTTTGAGTCTCCAAAATGGAGCCCTAGGTCGAACCGACGCCTACTGTTCCCTCGACAGGGAGCGCGTCCTCACCTACTCCTCTCAGGAGAATTTACCTGATGCCAACCGACTCCTCCGGTTGGACTTTTGCCTAGCGGTCCTTTGCCAGGTCTTGGATACCAAGCTGTCCTTCGCCCGGTGCCTAGCAGTCCTTTGCTAGGTCTTGGATACTAAGCTGTCCTTCGCCCGGTGCCTAGCAGTCCTTCGCTAGGTCTTTGGATCCTGGCAGTCCTTCGCCAGGTGCCTAGCAGTCCTTCGCTAGGTCTTTGGATCTTGGCAGTCCTTCGCCAGGTGCCCAGCTGTCCTTCGCCAGGAGTTAGGGTTTCAGTGCCTAGCAATCTTTTGCTAGGTGCCTAGCATTCCCTTGCTAGGACTTCAATCTGCACACTCAAGCAGCATGTTAGATAACAAATAAGACTTAACTTTTGAACCATTTGCCATTTATCAAAACACAGGTTCGACTTGGGTGCTTTCTGCACCAACACATTCATCATCAACATCACCACCATCTAAATCTACCTCTCTTCTCTCTTCATCCACCTGAGGAAGGCCCCTTTAGGTGATCATGTGGCTTAGCTTCTTCACACTCCATGAGATCAAGTAATGAGTTAGTCCCCACTCACACCTTCCTTTTTGTTTGTTGTCCACCAATGCAACCAAAACAAATTAAAGATCAAGAAAGCAATGCCTCTCTCTTCTCCTATTTATAAACTCATCATTTTACTTATCCTCCTCTTCGCCTTTCTCTTCTTCTTCACATTTTACTAAGTAGGAAAGGATGAATTGCGAGATGAATTGAAGTACTCAAAGGTTCCCATGATTTACTAAAGGTAAGTAGAAAGGAAAGCTACTTGGTTCATGAAAGAAAAGCTCCAAAAAAATATTAAGAAATATATGAACATTTAAGATATTATTTCTATAGCATAGGAGAACAAGCGTCAAATACTTCAATAAATTTGAGAAATTAAAACAAAAATACTAGAGAATAAAGATTTGAGACTAGAAAAAAATGAAAATAAATAAATACTGGATTGTTTAATTGAACATATCTCAAAAAACATAATCAGCCGGTAGATGAGAGGGCCCTGGGGCTTGTGCCAAAAACAAAAAAAAATAGAGAAGTTAGGGGTTTAATAAAATGCATGGTTAGCAGTTTAATAAAATAGAACTTAATAAAGTTAAACTTAATCATGGTGTATAGCAAAAGGAACTCAACCAAAGCAATAATAAAGTTAAAGTTTGGCAGGCAAATACCATCTTGATAATAAAGTTAATAAGTAAAAAATCATACCTGAATCACAGAGGATTACTGAAATAAAAATCAAATCAACATATTAGTAGAAAGCACACATTCAACGATAGATTAATCATAAATTAAAAAATTAATATATAATTGAACATACCTCAAAAAAACTTAATCAGTCGGCGGATGAGAGGGTCCTAGGGCGTCCTGTGATGGTGGACGAGGCAAGCCATCTAGGAGGAATCGCACACGACTCATGAGATCCTCATCTCTCCTTGCCATATCAGCTGCCCTCGCCGCTTCATCAGCAGCTCTCCTCTCATTCTCAGCGGTCATCCATTCTGCTATCTCTCCCCGTACTGATTGAATTTGACTGCGCAGATCTCGATTTTCTTCTAATATTCTATGCATCTCGTTGGAATAAGATGAACGGTAACTGGATCGACCCCTCGGAGCCCTCAAGCGATCATCAAATGCAACTCTGGCCTGAGAGCCAAGGCCGTAGATGGTAGAGTTCTTTGTCCGTCCATCGACAACATCATAATAGATGTCATTAAGTGCCTCGGTGGATAGAGATTGCGACTCTCCCCCCCCCCCCCCCTCTATTGTAGGCTGAGATGCCTGAGCGACTCTCTCGGTCATTTCCACCTATATTGTAAAATAGAACATGATTAATAAGTAATTCGATGAATCGTACTAAAATGTAACTAAAATAAACACTAAGTAATGTTCTTACATGAATGACCGCAGAACGAGAATCTATGAATGTGTCATCTTTTTTCTTGTGCGCTCTCACAAAGACCTCCATACTGGTGGGCGGTCGAGCTAGTTCTCGTTCCTATATTTAAAAAAATATTAGCCAAATATCATACAAGGTTGATAATAAATGATAATTATATTTTGTGTCAACATTAAATTAAACTCACCAAATCAAGAGCATGCTCTACTATAGATTTGGAACCAGACGTATGTTGAGCAGTCCCGGTACTCGGGCCACCTGGCTCGGTGTTTCTATTAGCTCGAGCCTTATCGGCATTTTCTTTCCACCTTTGTTCACCCCAGGTGGTTGTCCATGCACCCCATATCTCCTCAGAAATATACGTCGATTTTATGCCCTTTTTTCTGATATAGTAGAGGTAGTCTTTGTAAAGCTTGGCACAATAATTATTCCATGTTGCTTTAAAATTCTCCTCCTGGCCCTCCTCCCATGTATATCTTTTCTGCAATTATAAATTCAAGTTTTAACATAATAATGGGTAAATATAAAATAAAAATCAAAGATATATTGATTTTACTTACCACAAATTCATTATCATAAAATGTCTTCATTTCGTGATCTACATGCCTCCGTGTTGTAGATCTATATGCTCGTTCTTTAAATTTACTTGTGATATAATTGGAAACCCTATGACCATCTGGAGTAAAACTGAATAACCAAAAATAAACATATCAATATAAAATATTAAAAATAATATATGAACATTAATTACATCTAACAACAAATACTTACACATCTCCAACAATGGATAAAACTCGATGGCCACGAGGAATCACTGGCTGTTGATCTGCCATAGAAATGTCTGCAAAATAATATATAACAACACATCATAATAAAGGTGAGTAACAGAATAATAAAAATACAATAAATATAACAACACATCACTTACTAGATGAATAATAATGACACTATTTATATATCATTAGCATCGATGTCCTCCTCACTAGACTCTGATAGTTCAACAAGATCTTCACTGCTGGACATTTCTTCATCATCTATATCATCGTAAGCCACATTAACATCAACAACAAATACTTACAAAAATAACCCTATGATCTGCATGCTCATTCTTTAAATTTACTTGTGATATAATTGAAAACCCTATGACCATCTGGAGTAAAACTGAATAACCAAAAATAAACATATCAATATAATATATTAAAAATAATATATGAACATTAATTACATCTAACAACAAATACTTACACATCTCCAACAATGGATAAAACTCGATGGCCACGGGGAATCACTGGCTGCTGATCTGCCATAGAAATGTCTACAAAATAATATATAACAACACATCATAATAAAGGTGAGTAACAGAATAATAAAAATACAATAAATATAACAACACATCACTTACTAGATGAATAATAATGACACTATTTATATATCATTAGCATCGATGTCCTCCTCACTAGACTCTGATAGTTCAACAAGATCTTCACTGCTGGACATCTCTTCATCATCTATATCCTTGTAAGCCACATTAACATCTACAAGTAATTCAGACATGGATGGAAGTTATGAATCAATTAAATGTCTCTCTACTTCGTCATTCTGAAAAGCATCATGATTTTGAGCAGTGATGTGTTCGGCATTTCTATAGTCGAGCGAGGCTTCATTCGACAAACAGACAACCATTCACTAGATCTCCTTCTTTTCGTAGGGTATTCAAGATAAAAAAACTTGACTCACTTGTACCATAAACCAAGGTGCACAGCCAGATAGCTTTCGACTCGTAAACGATAGCTTCCGACTCACACCCGGATACCCTAGCCAAGGTGCGCAGCCAGATCTGGTCGGACACGGCCGTGACCAGTGCTGGCCGGACACGGGCGAGAACGCTGGCCGGACACGGGCGCGGTCAGCGCTGGCCGGACATGGACGCGGCCAGCGCTGGCCGGACACGGGCACGGCCAGCGCTGGGCGGCCGCGGGCAACGCAGGGTGGCCGTGGGCAGCGCTGGGCGGCCGCGGGCAGCGCTGGGCAGCCGCGGCTAGCGCAGGGCACCCGGTCGTGGCCAGCCCTGGGCAGCCGCGGCCAGCGCGGGCCGAGGCCAGATCTGGCCGGCCGCGGCCAGAACGGGCCGGCCGAGGCCAGATCTAACCGGTCGCTGCCAGATCTGGGCGGCCGAGGCCAGATCAAGTCGGGCGCGACCAGATCTAGCCGACCGTGCCCGCGCGAGGCTTGCGGCCAGATCTGGCCGGACGCGGCGACAATCGTGCCACACGGTCGGAGAAAGCAAAAAAAAATACGAACCTTACCGAGAACAGCACAGCGCGAGCGAGCGAGGGAGGAGGAGCCGGAGGTGGCGACGGCACGGAGTAGAGATCGGGCGAGAACAGAGAAGAGATCGGGCGAGAGCAGAGAAGAGATCGATCGGGTGAGGGCGAGGGCGAGAGCAGGCAGAGAAGAGAGGGCGAGAGCAGGCAGAGAAGAGATCGGGCGAGGGGGGAAGTGAAAGGGTAATGTGCCCTAATATAAGGTTTTCCGACGGAATTCTTTTTCCTTCGGAAAAAGCCGACGGAAAAAGAATTCCGTCAGGAATCTATTATTCCACGTGGAATTTCCCGACGGAAAACATTTCCCGTCAAAAATTTCCGACGGAAAATATTATTCCGTCGGAAATTTCCAACAGAAATACATTTCCCGTCAGAAATTTCCGACGGAAAACATATTCCGTCGGAGATTTCTGACGGAATATGTTTTCGTCGGAAATTTTCAACGGGAAATGTATTTCCGTAGGAAATTTTCGACGGGAAATGATTTTCGTCGAAAATTCCGTCGGTAATAAATGAATTTCTTGTAGTGTTTATCTCCGAACCATGTTAAATTGGTTTGTGCTCTTTATTGTTAGTTTTAGTTTGTATTGTATTCCGTTGTGTACTAACAAGTGTAGGAAGAACCGGCGAATCAAGTGGGTGATCGGCTATTCACCCCCTCTAGCTGGGCGCACCAGTCCCAACATGTAGTATCAGATCCGGGGTCACTCGTCTACGTACTAACGACCGGGAGAGCAAAGGCGCTAGAGGAAGATGGACTTGGAAGGACCGCTAGAATGGGATACTCGGATCCCACCTCCATATGATCGAGACGACTTTGATTATTGGAGGAAGCGGTTGGAGACTTGGTTCCAAATGGATTGAGACCATGAACCGCATTGGAGGTTCCATTTGAAGTTCCAACGGATAAGAAGGGGAAATGCCTCCGACCTCGGCATTGGACAAAGGAACAAATGGAGGAAGTGGAGTCATATAAGGAGGTAACTAGAATTGTGTTAAATTTATTACCTTCTTATATTGTGTCCTGTGTAGGTGAGTACAAAAATGCGTATGAGCTATAGAGAAAGTAATAGCTCTACATGAAAATTCTATACAAGGACATGGAGTAGAGGAACACTAGGAAAAGGGGGCATTGGTCCAAGAGAAGGAGAATGACCAATCGGAAGTTGAATCGAGTTTAACATCCGAAGAGGAGAAGGAAGTGGAATCGTCCACATCCTCAAGTGAGGAAGAAATAGAAGAAGTATCCACTTAAAGGATTGAGGGGGAGGAGAGACCATCCTCAATACCGGAGCAAAAAGAAGCCTCCACACCTCCACCAAAGCAAAGTCAAATGATCAAATCATTTGCTTTGGGAGCAATGAGAAGGGACACTACAAGGACTAGTGTCCATTAGGCAAAAAGAAGGTAAACCCTAAACTTAATTCAAATAATTTGAAAACTAACATGAGCTGTAGGGATGGAGCAAAGAAGGATACGAAACATATAATTTGCTTCACGTGTGGTGAGTAGGGCCACTACCACACAAAATGCCCAAGGAAAAGAGAGCTCAAGAAGTTAGGGAATTTGAAGAAATTTGAGAAGAAGAGGAGCTCGAGTCAAGGGGGAGCTTCAAAGGTAAAAGGGAAGGTAATCCCTTGTTTAAAATTTAATCCAATTTCGAATTCCTATATGCTTGTTAAAAATAATGTAGATTATTTACCCAAGCATAATCATGGATTTAGGTATAATGATAGGAATAGAGTTAACAAGGTAGATAACCCTAGAAAATCATTACCCAAGACTAGATAAATAGGACCCAAACTATCATGCCTGAGGGTAGGAAGGTAGTAAATGAACAAGGAATTAATCCCAAGAAAGGGAGACATATGCCTAGAAAGGTAGGTAGGTCTAGGAATATCCAAGGTGGACATGTTGACTCTAGAGTTAGATCTCTAGAGTTGGAAAATCAAGTCTTGAAGGCAAGGCTTGAGGAAATGGAGAGAGTCCTAGATAGGTTCATTATTGGACCTAGGGGACTTGACATGTGTTTGAGTGTTCAAAAACCCAAAAATGCTAAATTGAGTACATTCAAGGCAAATAGAAGGAAATATACTAGGGTAGCATATAACTATGCTAAGGATGGAAAATCCAAAAATGACAAGGATAAGCCATTTAAAGTATGGAAAAGAAGAATTTAACCAAGGATAAGGTGTCCAAGGTTAAGGAAGTTAAGAATGTAAGCTAAGAATCACCGAAGGAACATCGGTGTGGTCTTGTATTCGTTGAGTCACCTAAGGAGGTGGCTGAAGTTAAGAGCTCAAGGGGGAGCTTAAAGAGTCAAATTGGGATCCATGGGAAATGGATCTCGGGAGGATTTCTTCCGGAAGTCTAGATAGAATATAGAGCGTGCCAAAAGGTTTGGAGACAGATTTGAGTCTCAATCCTTAGGTGTTAGCACATTGGGTTTATGTTTCATGCATGAAATATGATATTATGGTTA
This sequence comes from Boesenbergia rotunda, assembly GCA_024364735.1. Taxonomy (NCBI): domain Eukaryota; kingdom Viridiplantae; phylum Streptophyta; class Magnoliopsida; order Zingiberales; family Zingiberaceae; genus Boesenbergia; species Boesenbergia rotunda. Next base: position 52,039 of record JAGFNQ010006272.1, on the reverse strand, counting down.
TATTGCATGAAAATTAGTTTTTGATATGTAGATGTCATATAAACCAATGCTAGAGATACATTGTGATTTGGTATGGGCAGATACATCAAGAGGAGACCAAAACTAGGACTTTAGGTCAAGGTTCTATTGAACCATTTAGATAGTTTTGGATTTTATGACAATCTTGAGATCCGAGATATATACATTTTTAAATGTATTTTTCCAAGTAGACACGGGCACCATAAATCACTCCATAAAATTTGGAAATTTTTGGAGATTTATGGAATTTCTGGTGTATTTCTGAATTTGGGTTCAGAATGTTGAAAATGTTGTTATTAGAGTACCAAGCGACTGGTACAAGGGGCAGTCGACTAGTAAAAGTGTTGTCTAGAGAGAGACTAGTTACTGTATGATTTTTCGATTGGGATCAACCAACTGGTAACTATCTCAGTTGACTGATACGTGCTGAAGTTATTTTCAGCAGTCGAAAAGTGTCCAAATGATTGTCAAATATGTTAGGACCTTATCGTTTAGCTAGAGGGGGTGATTTTGTCTTCCTACAATGGTTAGTGCGCAAGCGGAATATCAAAACCAAAACTAACAAATAAGAAAGACACCGATTTATGTGGTTCGGAGATGAAACTCCTACTCCACGGCTGTCCGTAAGGTGGATGATCTCGATCCTTCGGTGGATGATTCCCCGGAGCACCTCCGGCTATCTCTTGTCGCTCCTTGTGGGTGGACAAACCTTGCCACAAACATTTGACATGACCTGAGCACTTGTAGGCTACTAACAGGCTCTTACCAAGCTTGTTTCGCCAAAGAAAAATAGTCAAACACGAGCTCTCTTAAATAAAGCTCGATTCTGATTTGATCGTTACCAGTCGACTGCCCCTGGGGCAGTCGACTGGTCTTCGCGAATTCAAAGGTCACTGCCTTGACGATTCGCATTCTGGTCACCAGTTGACTGCCCAATCGACTGCATCAGTCGACTAGTCCTTTACCAGTCGACTGATCTCTCTGTGCTCTACCTCTGTCGACTGATCAAGCATCAGTCGACTGCCACCTAGGGTTTCCCTTCCCGATTACAATTCTCTCAGCACTCAAACCCTAGGATTTCCCTTCCCGAGTACAGTTCTCTCAGCACTCGAATCCTCACGACTCAGTTGAATCTTCATTCAGCAGCCTCGACTTGTTGCCTTCAAGCCCTCTTCGACTTTGGCTCTCGTCCCTCGAATGCATGCAAGCCCGTGGCTTGTCTCCCATGTCATCCTTCACGTATGCCTCGAAGTTCGTTTCCCTCAGCTCATCATCCCTACTCCAGCAGCCTCGATCTGTTGCCTTCAAGTCCACTTCGACTTTGGCTCTCGTCCCTCGAATGCATGCAAGCCCACGGCCTGTCTCCCATGCCATCCTTCACGTATGTCTCGAAGTCCGCTTCTCTCAGCTCATTGTCCCTGCTTTGTTTATGGTCCCTCGGATGCATCCAAGTCCACAACTTGTCTCCCATTGCATCCTTCACCGGTCCCGAAGACGTCCAACTAAGTCAATGTGTATCCTGCAAACCTACACACTCACATACACATATTAGATCAACATGAAACCCTAACTTAACCATATTGGTACACACATCAAAACACATGATCTTCCCGATCAAACTTGGGTCGATTACCCCAACAATCTCCCCCTTTTTGATGTGTGGCAATATATTTAAGTTAGGTACAAAACCTGACAATAACAATTGAAAATTAAAGATATAGTAAGTAGCATAAACATGTCACCTCCCCCTTAACTTATGCCCTCCACATAATTTTCAATTTTCCACACGTTAAGTTAAAACCTAACTTAACACCACAAGTTCTCCCCCTTTGACAACATCAAAAAGATTGCCCCAAGCAATCCTAACCCTAGTATCAATGAGAACACCTTTGGTGTTGGGATCTCCCGACACCAAAACACAAAACGTAACGGAAACAAGATCCCATAAGCGATCCATGCGAAAGAAAACTCATACAAAGTTCATCTATCTAATAGATCTATCTAAAGTGTATACCTTTGGAGCGTGCCCTTTCACTTATCCCGCTCGTCTAAGATGCGCTGGATCTCTTGCACGTTCAAGTATCTGTGCCTCTATTCGTATCCACACGGATACGATCTCTCAACTTCGGGAAGAACTACCTTAGTTGTGCTAGCAACTTGGGGTAGTTCACAAGACCACCAAGAACCCAACAAGGGTTTCGGCCAAGAGGGAGAAGAGGAAGAAGAAGGGAAAGCTCTCACTTTTCATTCAAAATGACTAGACTCTCTTTTATACTCATCCCATGAATATGAAGAGTCTTTTGTCTCTTTGACTTCCCTTCATTAAAGCCAATAAAGAGCACATCTTTTCATGTGACTCTTCACCTTCTCTTCATCTAATGAGGAGAGACTTTCTCTTTCTTTCATTAAACACTTTAATGAATTTCCCCTGCAATTCCGACCGGGCCTCTCGGGCTTCCGACCAGGTCTCCCGACCAAGTCTGCCGAGCAAGTCGTCAAGCTCCCGACTCAGTCTGCCGAGCTCCCGACCTAGTCTGCCAAGCGCCAAGCTCCCGACCCAGTCTGTCGAGCGCCGACCCAGTCTGCCGAGCACCGAGCTCCCGACCAAGTCCCTGAGCTCCCGACCCGAGCTCCCGACCCGAGTCTCCCGAACTCCTGTTCCGAGCTCTCGAGCTACCGAACTAGTCTCCCGAGTTCCCAACTCGAGCTCCCGATCAGATTTCCCGATCAGATCTCCCGAGTTCCCAACTCGGGCTCCTAATCAGATTTCCCGATCAGATCTCCCGAGTTCCCAACTCGGGCTCCTGATCAGATTTCCCGATTAGATCTCCCGAGTTCCCAACTTGGGCTCCCGATCAGATTTCCAGAAGCATCATGTCCTTAGTGTGTGACCGAATAGGTTCTTGTGACGTTGGCAAGCCTAAACGCTTTAGACACATAAGCAATGAGCGGCATCTAGCAATGCATTATTGCTACCCAAGTAACAAAAAAAATCGAGATCCGACTAAACCTCCGTGACTATGATAATGTATGACCTTGTCCTTCTATCCTTGATATCTTGATTGATCAATGAGGCATAGACTGTGTCATCCTCGATCAATCTTTGTGTTTCTTGATCCCCGAGTAGACTCACTCAAACAAATGAGCTCAATATCTCATATTGACTCATTTGAGCATGACCATGCGTTTTAGTAGTCCTACTCGATCAAGGGGCCCACAGATATCACTCCCGTCATATGGGAGGGATATATCCCATCTACATCACTCACATCCCTCCGCATAATTCATTACATACCCAGTGATCACCTTTATAGTCCACCCTGTTACGGGTGACGTTTGACGATACCAAAGTACATAACTCCTTATGTAGGGAACCATAGTGACTTCAGGTCTAAGAACTATTTATACTAATAGTCACATGAAAAAGTTTATGACACTCATATGACAATCTATGAAACTTTCTCATGGCGGGTCAATTCAGTACACATTCTCTAATGTATACTCATGTGTCAACTTGATATCACATATCCATGACATGTGAGCTCAAGTCATCAATTGACCTACATGCTAGTCTCCATGCATTAATATTGTCCTTGAATATTAATGCTTGACTAGGAATAATTTAGTGTAGTGTTCTCTACATTATCTCACTATCGATTCAACCAATCGATATAATGTAGATAAGAACCTACTACACAAGAACATTATTATACTTAGTTATTTGACACAAAATACAGTAAGTATAATAACCAAACATGTTTTTAATAATGATAGAATATGATACAGAAAGTCCCTAGTCAATCATCACATAATTGACTCTAGGGCTCCTACTAACAAGGTACAAAACCTAACAATAACAATTGAAAATTAAAGACATAGTAAGTAGCATAAACATGTCTCCTCCCCCTTAACCTATGTCCTCCACATAATTTTTAATTTTCCACACGTTAAGTTAAAACCTAACTTAACACCACAAGTTCTCCCCCTTTGACACCATCAAAAAGATTGCCCCAAGCAATCCTAACCCTAGTATCAATGAGAACACTTTTCTATTTCTGAAAATCCCCAGAAATCAGACAACAGCAGTATCAGTCGACTGACCCAGTACTAGTCGACTAGTGCCTGCAATTCGCAAACCTACAGAAAGATCAGTCAACTGCCCCAAGGGCAGTCGATTGATACTCAACAATCTGAATTTTCCAACCGAAATTCAGAAACCCCTAAAAAATTCCACAAAATTTGAAAAATTTTGAACTTTTGCAAGTATATTTCTTATGATGTATTTTATCCTAGAAAAATATAGTTTCGTGAAAATACCAAATATGCTTGAATTTTTGACAAAAAATTCCAATTCTTTGAAAAACACCCCACTTTGTATCAATCTCCCTTCTTAGATTAGAATCCATATGTTTACCAAGTCTATCTATACCATTTAAAACATAGAAATGTTTTCACAACTCCCCCTTTTCCATATTAATATGTAAGAAAGGAAAAGTGATGAAGACTCCCCCTTTATACTATAATCTATTGAAAGAAGACATAGTAAAAATTTATTATATAACCACAAAGTAATAACAAGGAAATGAAACTTCATATGAGCAATATCAAACATGAATTAGAAGTTCATAGGAAGTTATAATTAAGTGCTACAAACATCTTCAAATATTACAATGTGAAATATAGTGTTTGAGAGATAAATGAATAATAAAGCTGAATACACTCCCAACACGATCACTACCAAATCAAGATGAGCCTACATGTCATCGCCTGGAGGAGGAGGAGGAGGGGCCTGATACATAAGGTTCCAGTGCTGCATCATCTCATATATCTCATCCTGGCTCTGCTGGAACCTCTGAAAGTCGCCTCTGAGACCCTTCTAGTGCTGCTGGAAAGTCTGAAAATCCTCCCTGAGTTCATGAACCTCTGCCTCCAATCGAGAGAATCACTCCTCTGTAATCCCAGCAGGAGCAGCAACAGGTGTAGCAGCAGGAGCAGGCTCCTCATCATCGTCAGAGATGGAAGAATCAGGGCGACGTCGCCAGACCATCACCCCCTGCTACCTCTCAATACCCACCAAGGAAAGCTGTCTAGAACCTATCTGGTCATAGTCCTTTGACAGACGATGCAACTGACCTCTAACGACACTAATACCTCTAGATTTAAAGAATTCGGTCAAAATGTAACCGAATGACATGTAGATTTTCCTATTAACATCATGCGAAAAACAAACAATGGAGGTGAATATATGCAACGCAATGTCTATGTCAAGTCTCCTCCCTAATGCATACATCATCACCAAGTGAGGTAGCCGAATCTTCGACCTCCCCTTGGTGACAATGGGTAGAATATAATCTAGGACAATTTTATATAATATGTTGCTAACTTGACTCATGCGCTTAGCTTCAAAGATACGTTGTAGATGAGGTCGAGGGTTTTCAAAGTAATGACGATAGATTTGATCAACGGTGACATTGGGGAGGGTCAAAGGCTCAATGACATTAGGAAAACATATAAATGGGTTTTCAGAAACCCTACACCCTAAAAATGATCCTGATACTACAGGGGTAAAAGGAATGGTAACCCCCTATATCATAGACTCATACGTCCCATTATCGGGACTACTATATGTGAGGTTGGCATAAAACTCCTTACATAGGTCAATATTCACAAAATGCTAATAGTAAACTACTTTTTCTAACCCAAAGTGCCTGATAATCTCAATAATATGAGGAGTATTCTCCTGAAAGTATGTGTGATTGAGATATCTACAGTTCATTAAAGTAAAATCGGCATTTGCAAATCTCTGTCGGCAAACCTCGGAATGGAACCGAGGTGCCGCAAGATCTATGGGATGCTGTTGGGACGGTCCCTGACCAACCCTTCTCTTTTGTGCAGTCCTAAAATGCAACTACCCCATGCATGTCCCATGAATGACCCAATCAAGAAGGAAAAATAAGGAAAATCATGCAAAATGGAGAGAGTTAGTTATGAATCATGAATTAACTGGAAAAAGTAAAGCAAACACCTTGTTACCTTTTCCCCAATCGTTGCATGATGAACAATGATCACGGTTAACTCAAGGAAGATGCTTTTCTTGCCCTAGCCCCGGATCTAAGATGGAGGAAAGCTAGGAAAATGATTTCAAGACTTAGGGAAGGCTTAGAGCAGTTGGGGAGGTTGAGGAAGAAGAGAAGTCGCAAGGGGCGGCGCTGAAACCCTAGGTTCGGCTGCCCCCGCGCGGGGTTTTCTTTTAAAAACTCGCAGCATTAGTCGACTGCCCCAGGGTCAGTCGACTGATAAACTGAACAGAAAGATCAGTCAACTGCCCCAAGGTCAATCGACTGCTGTATTGAATTTTCTGGTTTCTGATTTAAACTAGATTAGTCGACTGCCCCTGCATCAGTCGACGGATACCCTACATTTTCAGTATTTCGACCTAGTTTCAGAAACGCATAACTAATTCTATAAATTTCCAAAAATTTTAAAATTTCGTGGAGAGATTTGTGATACCCATGTCTACTTGGAAAAAATATATTTAAAATTAAATCTATCACCAATCCCAAGATTGACACAAAACTCAAAACTATCTAAATGGTTCAATTAAACCTTGACCCAAAGTCCTAGTTTTGATCTCTCCTTGATGTATCTTCTTATCCTCATCCTTAATGCATCCTTAGCATTGATTTGTATGATATCCACACATTAAACACCAATTTTCATGCAATATAGCTCTATTGTCATATTTTTGCATGATCTCTTACTTTGAATATGCCAAATCCTTAGGATTAAGACTCAGGTTGTCTCCAAATCCTTTGGCACATCCCACAATTCATCTAGTCCTTTTGAAAAACCCCTCTTGAGATCCATTAACCATGGATCCCAACTTGACTCTTAAAGCTCCCCCTTGAGCTTCTAGCCTTAGTCACCTCCCTAGGTGACTCATCTATCATGATACGGCCACACATGTATACCTCCAGTACTTCTTGACCTACAACCCTAACTTTCATGACTCTATACACCTTGTCCTTGGTTAAATTCTTTTTCTCTCCTTTAAATGGCTTCTCCTTGCCATTTTTGGCTTTCCCCTTGTCATAGTCATATGACATCCTTGCATATGATTTTTTAATAGCATTTGATCTACTAGGTTGGTATCCTAGATCTGGTCTATCATTGTTGGGGTTTTAACTACCCGACATCATGCCTAAACCCTTAGATCCACTAGTGAATCTTTCTAGGGTTTTCTCTAATTTATCAAGTCTTGCCCTCAAGGCTTGATTTTCCCTTTCTAGGTTCTTAACCTTAGCCTCACCATGTCCATTTTGGACATTTCTAGACCTACCCACTTGTCTAGGCATGTGTCTCCCTGATAGCCCCGAAATACTAGATTAAATTTGTCACGAATTATGGGACCATCAGATTTAAATGTGAATGAAAGCTGGAAACCCTTTTTACAATCAAAATCTGAAAATGTAATATAGGGGTCACAGGTCGTATTTTTTCTCGAGGCTAGTTGACGTTGTGTGATTCGCGCTTGTATTTAGGTGTCGTGATTGTTTTTGGGTTTCGAATGTGATTGGGTTTTGGATTGCAAATGACAATGAAATTGCAATTAAAATACAAGATGTTTGCACCAATGAACTAAACAAGAAGTTGGCACTAAAGGACTCACTAATAATGGATGTAATTAACCAATGTAAAGTAGCCAAACTTGGAAAACAATTCTGAATTCGATTTCACGATGCACCACAGATTGTACTGAATTTATCTATCAAATCCGACGCATTCACTTGATTTCTAATCCAGCAATGAAACTACTTGATACTCATGGGAGAAAGCTTATGTGCCAAAACCAATACTAATTCCTTAATCTGTAAACTGCCACTCCAAAACTGCCATAGACCAACTCAGTTTGTAAGGCAAAGCTACATGCAACGTTATAAGCAAGAATGGCTGCAGGAATTTAAATCGCTTACTGACCAAGACAGGAACCAGCTCAATTCAGAATTAAAATGCAAAAATTCTGAGCATTACAGCAGAAATCAGCAACAATTCAGATGCAAATACAATCAATCCAACAAGCTAGCTGAAGGTAATTTCTCAAATTAGTTTTCAGATGGGATTTAGAAGAGCCAACATTCTATTGATGCAGCTTGAGCAATCATAAACTGAACAATTCGAAAATAAATCTGAAACTGTCTAAGCAGAGATAAATTCAGGGATTCAGAAATCAAATGCAATGAATTGAAACTGAATTCAGAATCAATGGTTGTGCAGAAATTGGAAATTGGTGTGCCAACTACTTCTAACAATTCAGCAATGGAAACAAATCGATTAAGATTGGGAAGGTAAGTTATCAATACAATGATACGCAAGTTTGCAGGACAAAATTCAATCCCAAAGTTCAGAAACAACTCAGCAACACAATTCATAAACTGTCAAGGCAAAATCTGTTCCAGAACTGCAGATCAGTTCACTTGCAAACAAACACATGAGGCAAGCTGAATTTCGGTGTAAAATTTGATGGATCAAGTTCAGATGCTGAAATAAAAGACTGATACTCAGAATTTAAGTGCAGAAACGCAGAAGTTTAAAGTTGATACTGTGACGACCAGACTTCTCTTAACTTTCTCTCTTAAGGCGGACGTCACATTTGCTTAACCTTAACTTTACCTTATCCTTAGCCTTAGGTTACACCTACTTGAGTCCCCTTAACTTGCTCTGAATTTTTTTTTTCTTCCTTCCTTTTTTTTCAAAAAAAACAAAACAACTTTCATTTTATTTGCTTTGCCAGGATTTGACCCCTAGACCTCTTAGTTGTAACACTAAAGCACTAACCAGCTGCTCTACCCAGTTTTTCTTTAATGGTAGCAGTCGACTGCTATTATATCAGTCGACTGGTGTCAGTCGACTGGTATATGGTCAGTCGACTGCCATATCGAACAGAAGGTTCTGTTCGATATAGCAGTCGACTGGTATCTGAGCCAGTCGACTGGCACGCCTGAAACTGCAAATTTCAGACCTGAAAATCCCTTTCAAACATCCACAAATCACATACTATCACTTCGCATTAAGATATAACTTCAAATCTATCATATATACTAGTTTATTTGGCACATTGGCAACTCAAAACCAATCCAAACTCTTGAAATTGAAACTAATACGGAACTTAACCAAACTAACCAAGCATATGGAAAAACATAAGTAAACATCTTCAAGTTGTATCAACTTCTTACTCTATGCGGAAATTAAACACATTGGTTCACTCTTTACTATTCAAAACATAAAACTAAATGTTTCTAAATACCAAACTCTACTCATACTCAACCCAACGGATCTTTTACCCCGATTCCACCTCCTCTGAACATCAATGCAAGTCCTGTCGCCTCCCAACTTACGCTTTCTCTTTTCCTTTATCTGCAATAGAAGGAAAATGCAACTAATAAGCACAATGCTTAGTAAGTAAATCCCTACTCACAAAATCATGATGTCAATACTAAACATGCTCATTTCGAAGAATGATTTAAAACTTTACTTACTTCAAAACTTACAACTAAACATGCTTACAACTTGAAACACTTTATCATGTTTGTTAATGTATCAAAGTACACAACTAACCGTGCTTACTACTTGAACTACTTTATCATGCTTGCATTGTATCAAGGTACACATATAATAATTAAACACTTTCTCAAAAAAGAAACTACTTGATCATACTTATATACTTGAAAATAAATAATCAACTTTCTCTTAGGCCTTGACATTGTACCATGGTATCAGTGTACCAACTGCGCGCTTTTCTAATAGGTTGCGAGGTAGCTAGCCACCGCATCCTATTAGAACTTTCTACTAACTTTCTGTGGGCCTTACATTTGCCCGGTACATGTCTCTTTCACAAAAGTAAAATACTTTTCTTACTATACTTATTCATACTTATCAACTAACTTTTCTTTTGCATTAAAAGAGCTTAACCTTCCTTACATTAAACTTTCCATCAAGCACACTACGTGCCCTTAACCCAAAACTTCACTTTTGGGTCCTTTCTCATATTAAAACTTATCATGCTTGGCCTACTTACATTCAATACCATTTAATTGGATTTCTAACATAAGAAAACATGCAACTTTAACAATCTAAACATGCAATTAGCAAGGTTTCTCAAAACGTGCTTCTTTTTCGAAATCATGGCTTTATAGCAAGAATTTCGTAATGAAAACTACTCCTATTGCAGGTGAGTGATTTACTTACATCGGTCTTGAAGAAAACTCACAAAAACAGGGAGAAAACTCCCTAACAAAATCTTTTCCCCTCCTTCTTGTGAAAAGCTTCCACCTTTAGCCCTAGGAAGCAATCCTAGGTCTTCTCTACTCAAGGGGGAAGGTGAAGAAGAAGGAGAAGAAGAAGAACCCTCGAATTCGCCTCCTCTCCTCGCCTCTCTTCCCTGTTCACGCGCCGACCACAACCCTAGCCTCCCCTTTCCAACGCGACTTAAGCGGCTTAATATACCTCTTAATGAAAAGGCTTAACTACACTACAACATTATTTCTCTCCTCTCTTTTCTGTGCTTGATACCCTAGCCCAGCTGGTTCGTTGGCTTCCCTTGCTCCCTGTGGTCGCGGGTTCAATCCCCCAGCTGCCCCTTTAATTGGTTTTTTTCCATTTTTTTTTTCCTTTTTCTTTTTCTTTTTCCAAAAATACCAAACGGACTCGAAAAATTCCATAAAAATATTCTAAAAATTCCTAAAAATATCTAGAATATTTCTAAACCATTTTTAAATAATTCTAAGGACTTTAAGAACTAAAAATGGAAATTTTGGGGCGTTACAATCCTCCCTACCTTATAAAAAGTTCGTCCTCGAACTTAGAACAGCTCTGGATACCTTTGCCTCATGCTCTCTTCTGATTCCCAAGTTGCCTCTTCATACTTCTGATTCAGCCATAAAACTTTTACTAGTGGTACCACTTTGTTCCTCAGCTTCTTATCTGCTCGATCTATTATCTGAATAGGTCGACTCTCATAACTGAGATCTTCTTGCACTTGTACCATCTGTGGCTCAATCACTTGGTTGGCATCTGGGATATGCTTCTTTAGCATTGAGACATGAAACACATTGTGTATTGCTGACATTTCTGAGGGTAGCTCCAACTCATAAGCTACTTTACCAACTCTCTTTATCACTGGGTAAGGTCCTACGTATCGAGGACTTAGCTTGCCTTTCTTACCAAATCTCATCACTCCCTTCATAGGTGCTACTTTGAGGAAAACTGTATCCCCAACTTCAAACTCTAACGGCCTACGGCGTACATCGGCGTAGCTCCTCTGCCTACTCTGAGCAGTCTCTATCCTCTGGCGGATGCTCCTTATAGCTTCTGTGGCATCCTCTATGAGATCAGTCTGTGACCCCATTTCTTTCTTCTCACTACCTTCATACCAACAGAGGGGAGATCTACACTTCCTCCCATAAAGAGCTTCATAGGGTGCCATACCAATAGTGGCTTGGTAACTGTTGTTGTAGGCAAACTCAGCTAAACATAAATACTTGCACCAACTGCCCTTGAAGTCCAATGCACAAGCTCTGAGCATATCCTCTAGAATCTGATTCACTCTCTCTGTCTGTCCATCAGTCTGGGGATGGAAAGCTGTGCTAAACTTCAGTTTGGTGCCTAGCGCTGTCTGTACACACTCCCAAAAGTGTGAAGTGAAACGACCATCCCTATCTGAGATAATGGTCTTCGGAACTCCATGTAGTCGGATCACTTCCTGTACGTATAACTGAGCTAACTTCTCAATTGAGTAAGATACTCTGATCGCCAAAAAGTGGGCGGACTTGGTCAATCTGTCTACTACCACCCAAATAGCATCATAGCCATTAGTTGTCTTTGGTAGACCAACTATGAAATCCATAGCTATGTCTTCCCACTTCCACTCTGGAATCTGAATGGGTTGTAGGACACCTCCTGGTCTCTGGTGTTCTGCTTTAACTCTCTGACATGTCAGACAGGTGCTGACATACTTAGCTATGTCTCTCTTCATTCCTGACCACCAAAATCTTCCTTTCAAATCCTGGTACATCTTAGTGGAACCAGGATGCATTGAGTAGGGAGTTCCATGGGCTTCTTCAAGAATCTTCTTTCTCAGCTCTTCATGATTGGGGACACATAAACGGTCACCATAGTAGAGTATCCCACTGTCAGATACTCTAAACCCTTTACTCTCTTCTTCTTGCACCTCTTGCTTGATCCTTTGGATATCAGAATCCTCAGCTTGCTCTTTCTGTATCTCTTCAAGCAAAGTGACTCTAGTGTCAATAGAGCTAGCTGCCCATCAATAATCTCCACTCCATAATCTACTATCTCCTTCTGTAATGGTGGTGCCAATGATGATAAGGACATCAAAGTGGCACAAGTCTTTCTACTCAGTGCATCTGCTACTCTATTTGCCTTACCAGGGTGGTAAAGAATCTCACAGTCATAGTCCTTCACTAACTCGAGCCACCTTCGCTGTCTCATATTGAGGTCTTTCTGAGTGAAGAAATATTTCAGACTCTGGTGATCTGTATAAATCTTACACTGCACTCCATACAAGTAATGCCTCCATATCTTTAGAGCAAAGACTACAGCTGCCAACTCCAGATCATGAGTGGGGTAATTCTTTTCATAGTCCTTGAGTTGCCTGGAAGCATAAGCTATGACTTTGCCTTCTTGCATAAGGACTGCTCCAAGTCCTAGCTTTGATGCGCATCACTATATATATCAAA
>JAGFNQ010006272.1:0-25817 GCA_024364735.1 Boesenbergia rotunda | reverse complement strand
AAAAATATCTAGAATATTTCTAAACCATTTTTAAATAATTCTAAGGACTTTAAGAACTAAAAATGGAAATTTTGGGGCGTTACAATCCTCCCTACCTTATAAAAGTTCGTCCTCGAACTTAGAACAGCTCTGGATACCTTTGCCTCATGCTCTCTTCTGATTCCCAAGTTGCCTCTTCATACTTCTGATTTAGCCATAAAACTTTTACTAGTGGTACCACTTTGTTCCTCAGCTTCTTATCTGCTCGATCTATTATCTGAATAGGTCGACTCTCATAACTGAGATCTTCTTGCACTTGTACCATCTGTGGCTCAATCACTTGGTTGGCATCTGGGATATGCTTCTTTACATTGAACATGAAATACGTTATGTATTGCTGACATTTCTGAGGGTAGCTCCAACTCATAAGCTACTTTACCAACTCTCTTTATCACTGGGTAAGGTCCTACGTATCGAGGACTTAGCTTGCCTTTCTTACCAAATCTCATCACTCCCTTCATGGGTGCTACTTTGAGGAAAACTGATCCCCAACTTCAAACTCTAACGGCCTACGACGTACATCTGCATAACTCTTCTGCCTACTCTGAGCAGTCTCTATCCTCTGGCGGATGCTCCTGATTGCTTCTGTGGTATCCTCTATAAGATCAGTCTGAGATCCCATTTCTTTCTTCTCACTACCTTCATACCAACAGAGGGGAGATCTGCACTTCCTACCATAAAGAGCTTCATAGGGTGCCATACCAATAGTGGCTTGGTAACTGTTGTTGTAGGCAAACTCAGCTAAACATAAATACTTGCACCAACTGCCCTTGAAGTCCAATGCACAAGCTCTGAGCATATCTTCTAGTACCTGATTCACTCTCTCTGTCTGTCCATCGTCTGGGGATGGAAAGCTGTGCTGAATTTCAGTTTGGTGCCTAACGCTGTCTGTACACACTCCCAAAAGTGTGATGTGAAACGACCATCCCTATCAGAGATAATGGTCTTCGGGACTCCGTGTAGTCGGATCACTTCCTGCACATATAATTGGGCTAACTTCTCAATTGAGTAAGACACTCTGATTGCCAAAAAGTGGGCAGACTTGGTCAATCTGTCTACTATCACCCAAATAGCATCATAGCCATTAGTTGTCTTTGGTAGACCAACTATGAAATCCATGGCTATGTCTTCCCATTTCCACTCTGGAATCTGAATGGGCTGTAGGACACCTCCTGGTCTCTGGTGTTCTGCTTTAACTCTCTGACATGTCAGGCAGGTGCTGACATACTTAGCTATGTCTCTCTTCATCCCGACCACCAAAATCTTCCTTTCAAATCCTGGTACATCTTAGTGGAACCAGGATGCATTGAGTAGGGGGTTCCATGGGCTTCTTCAAGAATCTTCTTTCTCAGCTCTTCATGATTGGGGACACATAAACGGTCACCATAGTAGAGTATCCCACTGTCAGATACTCTAAACTCTTTACTCTCTTCCTCTTGCACCTCTTGCTTGATCCTTTGGATATCAGAATCCTCAGCTTGCTCTTTCTGTATCTCTCCAAGCAAAGTTGACTCTAGTGTCAATAGGCTAGCTGTCCCTCAATAATCTCCACTCCATAATCTACTATCTCCTTCTGTAATGGTGGTGCAATGATGATAAGGACATCAAAATGGCACAAGTCTTTCTACTCAGTGCATCTGCTACTCTATTTGCCTTACCAGGGTGGTAAAGAATCTCACAGTCATAGTCCTTCACTAACTCGAGCCACCTTCGCTGTCTCATATTGAGGTCTTTCTGAGTGAAGAAATATTTCAGACTCTGGTGATCTGTATAAATCTTACACTGCACTCCATACAAGTAATGCCTCCATATCTTTAGAGCAAAGACTACAGCTGCCAACTCCAGATCATGAGTGGGGTAATTCTTTTCATAGTCTTGAGTTGCCTGGAAGCATAAGCTATGACTTTGCCTTCTTGCATAAGGACTGCTCCAAGTCCTAGCTTTGATGCATCACTATATATATCAAAGCTCTTATCACCTTCGGGTACTGTAAGAATAGGAGCGCTTGTTAGTCTCTTCTTCAACTCAAGAAAACTCTGCTCACAGTCTTCAGTCCACTCATACTTCTTATTCTTTCTGGTAAGGGATGTAAGTGGTGAAGCTATCTTTGAAAAGTCCTCCACAAACCTTCTGTAGTACCCTGCCAAACCCAGAAACTTCTGATCTCACTAGCATTCTTTGGTTGACTCCAGTTACTAACTGCTTCAATCTTGGCTGGGTCTACCATAATACCTTCCTTGGAAATAATGTGGCCTAGGAAGGCACCCGATCAAGCCAAAACTCACACTTTGAGAATTTGGCGTACAACTCCTTTTGGTGTAAGGTTTGCAACACTATCTCAGGTGTTCTTCATGTTCTTGCTGAGTCTTTGAATACACTAGGATATCATCAATGAAGACAATAACGAACTTGTCCAGAAAATCCTTGAATACTCTATTCATTAGATCCATAAACGTCGCAGGGGCGTTTGTCACTCCAAAGGGCATAACCACAAACTCATAGTGCCCATATCTTGTACTGAAAGCAGTCCTTGGCACATCACTCTCCTTCACTCTGAGCTGATGGTAACCTGATCGCAGATCTATCTTGGAGAACACTGTAGCTCCCTTCAACTGATCAAATAAATCATCTATCCTTGGCAAAGGATATCTGTTCTTGATGGTTACCTTGTTCAAAGCTCGATAATCTATGCACATTCGCATAGATCCATCTTTCTTCTTGACGAACAGTACAGGAGCTCCCCAAGGTGAATGACTAGGGCGGATGAAACCCTTGTCAAGCAGCTCTTGCAATTGTTCTTGCAATTCTTTCAGTTCTGCTGGCGCCATGCGATAAGGTGCTTTCGAAATTGGGTTGGTTCCTGGGGCCAACTCAATTTCAAACTCAATTTCCCGATTGGGAGGGAGTCCTGGTAGCTCTTCAGGAAACACTTCAGGATAGTCACAGACTACTCTCACATCTTCTTTCTTTAATTCTTCCCTTTGACTTGCATCCACTATATGAGCTAGAAAACCAGAACATCCATTTTCTAACATCCTCTGAGCTTGTAAGGTAGATAAAAACCTTTTTGTCTTTCTCTTCGGGTCTCCAATAAATTCAAATGTTTCTGCTTCTGGTGTAAACTTGACCTTTCTCTTGCGGCAGTCTATAGAAGCACTGTACTTGCTCAAGAAATCCATTCCTAAAATGACATCGTAATCCTTCATCTCAAGGATTACCAAGTCACTATAGAGCTCTCGGTTGGAAATCCAGATTTGTACTGCCCTTAGCCTCTGGGTAGAGGCCATAACTTCTCCTGATGGTAGAGTTATTAGAAACTCCTGACTTAAACTCTCTGGTGGGATCCCTAGCTTTTTAGAGAATAGTATAGATACAAAAGAATGGGTTGCCCCAGTATCGAATAACACAATAGCATACTGAGATGAGATGAGTATTCGACCTGTGACCACAGTAGGAGCATTTGCCACATCTTCCTTGCTAATGGAGAAAATCCTGGCGTTGGTTGTGGCTGGTGGGGCTTCCATCCTCATCTGGCTGTAATAAGGTCCCTCCATAACTGGCTGCATCTGGTGCAGCTGAGCAGGTCCACCTCCGTACTGAAGAAACTGGGGTGGAGGTTGCTTTGCTTTAGGACAAGCCTTGGCCATGTGCCCTACTACTCCACATATATAGCAAGCTCCAACACTTGACTTGTTAGGGCAAGCCTTCATCATGTGTCCCTCTGCTCCACATATATGGCATCCACTCATGCCCTGACGACACACTCCAGGATGTGTCTTTCCACACTTTGGGCAAGGAGGATACTTAGGCTGCTTGCTTGAGGTGCCTCCTTTACTTCCCTCAGAAGTCTTCTGGTCCCCCTGCTTTCTCTTGCTTGAATTCCCTTTCCAGTTCTGTTGATTCTGTGTACTCCCTTGGGACTTCTGAGCTGAGGTCTGTTGTTGTTGCGCCCGTGTAACCCTTATACTGTTTAAGTAGTGCTCAGTGATCAAAGCACTACTTACTAACTCCTCTGAAGTTTGTGGTCTGTTACCACTGCCGGCCACGTTCAAAGCTATCTGGGGCCTCAGCATCTTGAGCATCAGCCTAACTCTCTCCTTCTCAGTACTAACTAGCTCTGGGCACAAGCGAGCTAGTCGATTGAATTTCTTCACTGCTTCATCTACAGTCAGATCTCCTTGACGGAACTCAGTAAATTCATCATAGTGCTTGTTTGTCACTTTCATGTGAAAGTACTCTTCCAGAAATTCTGCTTCAAATTCGGCCCAGGTCATCTGATTCACATTCCTCTTAGCTTTCACTCTTTCCCACCACATCCTAGCATCTCCAGTAAGGCAGAAGGATGTGCACTTTATCTTCTCCACCTCGGGCCAGTCCAGTAACTCCATTATACTTTCCACCGTTTTGAACCATGCCTGAGCATCCCATGGTTCACTTGTGCCAGAAAAATTCTCGGGCTTCAGTCTCTGCCACTGGATCAGATATGCTTCCTGTCTCACTTCTCTTGTCAGAGGTACTGGGGGAGTCTCTGTCACCGCTGGTGTCGCTACTTGTGCCACTGGCGCCACTGGCGTGGCAACAGGGGTGGCTTGCTGATTAGCCATCAAGGCAGCAATGACTTGCTGCTGCTCAGCAAGTTGCCTCTGAAGCTGGGCCACCACTCCTTGAAGATCTGTGGGTGGTGCTGACTCAGTGGACTCCTGCTCTCTAGGAGTCTGCTCCTCATTTCGGACAGTTCTGGGACGTCCTCTTGCCATTCTCTTTCTCTATGGTGTATAGAAAATAAATAAGAAATAAATGCATATTATTTCTTACTAACTTGCTTCACTATCTCTATGCATACATTATCATATCATAGTAATACTATCATGCTTTTCTACTATCATGCACTTACTAATACTAGCAGTCAATAAAGAAAGCATATTAACAAAAACAAAACAACATTAAATTTCTTACTTGGTAGGCGGCAGGGTTGATGCTTGATGTCAGTGTGGCGGAAGGGTGGAGACCTGCTCTGATACCACTCTGTGACGACCAGACTTCTCTTAACTTTCTCTCTTAAGGCGGGCGCCACATTTACTGGACCTTAACTTTACCTTATCCTTAGCCTTAGGTTACACCTACTTGAGTCCCCTTAACTTGCTCTGAATTTTTTTTTCTTCCTTCTTTTTTTTTTCAAAAAAAACAAAACAACTTTCATTTTATTTGCTTTGCCAGGATTTGACCCCTAGACCTCTTAGTTGTAACACTAAAGCACTAACCAGCTGCTCTACCCAGTTTTTCTTTAATGGTAGCAGTCGACTGCTATTATATCAGTCGACTGGTGTCAGTCGACTGGTATATGGTCAGTCGACTGCCATATCGAACAGAAGGTTCTGTTCGATATAGCAGTCGACTGGTATCTGAGCCAGTCGACTGGCACGCCTGAAACTGCAAATTTCAGACCTGAAAATCCCTTTCAAACATCCACAAATCACATACTATCACTTCGCATTAAGATATAACTTCAAATCTATCATATATACTAGTTTATTTGGCACATTGGCAACTCAAAACCAATCCAAACTCTTGAAATTGAAACTAATACGGAACTTAACCAAACTAACCAAGCATATGGAAAAACATAAGTAAACATCTTCAAGTTGTATCAACTTCTTACTCTATGCGGAAATTAAACACATTGGTTCACTCTTTACTATTCAAAACATAAAACTAAATGTTTCTAAATACCAAACTCTACTCATACTCAACCCAACGGATCTTTTACCCCGGTTCCACCTCCTCTGAACATCAATGCAAGTCCTGTCGCCTCCCAACTTACGCTTTCTCTTTTCCTTTATCTGCAATAGAAGGAAAATGCAACTAATAAGCACAATGCTTAGTAAGTAAATCCCTACTCACAAAATCATGATGTCAATACTAAACATGCTCATTTCGAAGAATGATTTAAAACTTTACTTACTTCAAAACTTACAACTAAACATGCTTACAACTTGAAACACTTTATCATGTTTGTTAATGTATCAAAGTACACAACTAACCGTGCTTACTACTTGAACTACTTTATCATGCTTGCATTGTATCAAGGTACACATATAATAATTAAACACTTTCTCAAAAAAAGAAACTACTTGATCATACTTATATACTTGAAATAAATAATCAACTTTCTCTTAGGCCTTGACATTGTACCATGGTATCAGTGTACCAACTGCGCGCTTTTCTAATAGGTTGCGAGGTAGCTAGCCACCGCATCCTATTAGAACTTTCTACTAACTTTCTGTGGGCCTTACATTTGCCCGGTACATGTCTCTTTCACAAAAGTAAAATACTTTTCTTACTATACTTATTCATACTTATCAACTAACTTTTCTTTTGCATTAAAAGAACTTAACCTTCCTTACATTAAACTTTCCATCAAGCACACTATGTGCCCTTAACCCAAAACTTCACTTTTGGGTCCTTTCTCATATCAAAACTTATCATGCTTGGCCTACTTACATTCAATACCATTTAATTGGATTTCTAACATAAGAAAACATGCAACTTTAACAATCTAAACATGCAATTTGCAAGGTTTCTCAAAACGTGCTTCTACTTTTTCGAAATCATGGCTTTATAGCAAGAATTCGTAACGAAAACTACTCCTATTGCAGGTGAGTGATTTACTTACATCGGTCTTGAAGAAAACTCACAAAAACAGGGAGAAAACTCCCTAACAAAATCTTTTCCCCTCCTTCTTGTGAAAAGCTTCCACCTTTAGCCCTAGGAAGCAATCCTAGGTCTTCTCTACTCAAGGGGGAAGGTGAAGAAGAAGGAGAAGAAGAAGAACCCTCGAATTCGCCTCCTCTCCTCGCCTCTCTTCCCTGTTCACGCGCCGACCACAACCCTAGCCTCCCTTTCCAACGCGACTTAAGCGGCTTAATATACCTCTTAATGAAAAGGCTTAACTACACTACAACATTATTTCTCTCCTCTCTTTTCTGTGCTTGATACCCTAGCCCAGCTGGTTCGTTGGCTTCCCTTGCTCCCTGTGGTCGCGGGTTCAATCCACGGCTGCCCCTTTAAAATGTTTTTTCCTTTTTTATTTCTTTCTCCTTTCTCTAAAATACCAAACGGACTCGGAAAATTCCATAAAAATACTCTAAAAATTCCTAAAAATATCTAGAATATTTCTAAACCATTTTTAAATAATTCTAAGGACTTTAAGAACTAAAAATGGAAATTTTGGGGCGTTACATTCCATAACCCCTGATCCGAACTTTGCTGACCAAATCAAACTTCACAAAATTTTTTCTGGCACAGATTTTACTTTCCTAGACTTTGGCACAGATTTTCTACCTTGTGTGCCAATTCCTTCCTTGCAGATTTTTTTCTTTTCAGCTTTTTATCAGTCCTCACTCAGCTTCCATTCGATCAGGTTTAATGTTCCAAGATTCCCCAAAAACTCAGCTATCAAATGCTCTTCCTCCTTTTAATGGTTTCGGCAATTTAATGAAACCAACCTGCTGCCCCTTTTCTGAACTTCTGATTTCTGGTCAACACAAACTTATCAGCCTTCAATTCAGACTTAAACAATGGGCTGTTAACAATTCTTGGTCCACATCATTTCCGAGCCAAATTAACTTCGTTTTGGCACAAACCTTTGCTTTTGTGTACCATCTCTTTTTTTTTTTCTTTTTCTTTCATTGCAGATTTTTTCATTTCATTCTTCATTCGCATGCCACTTGGATCTTCTAAGTTATATTCAGTAGAATCTAGATGCCCCCATTTGCTTCCATCCTTTTGCTCATTTTTGACACCAAACATCACTCCAACTCATCTTTGGCACATGAAAATTTTTTTTCGAGTTGAAATGCATCATTGATGAAAATTGCTTCCAAATCACCAATCACTCCCCCACACTTAATTCTTTGTCCGTCTCGGGCAAAATAGCATCAAGAAAACATCTCAAGCAAACAAATCCATAGAAAAATTAGGGTTAAGATTAGCAATAAGGAAAGGTAAATAGAATAGAATAGGCAACTTGATGTGGAAAGGTGAATAAAATGATTAGTCCCTATAGATGTGATCCAATCATTGAAATATGATATTGAAAGAACCTAAGCAAGTTCTAGAATACAATAACATATGTGTATCACAAAATAAGGCTAATCTCACTAGGTAAAAATAATCCATCTCAAATTCTCAATTAAGAATCCAAAGCAAAATCGTACTCAAGCATCCAAGATTTCATCCATGATCTCAAACCCTAAGTTTTGACAACCAAATTTAATTTATTTTCAAAAGACTCTAACATGACATAAAGATAACCTAAAGGGATACATTTATTTCCACTCATGCAAGAAAAAGTGCTAAAAGAAAAGACATGGTATTTACAATGTCTATTTATTCAATTTACTCTAGAAAACATAAAAGTGAAAAATGTGATAAAAGAAAATGCAAGAAAGAAAAATCTCCCCTTTATTTCTGGTAGACGGAGTCGATCCAGAAGAAGCCTCCATCTTGGTAGTGGAGGAACATGGGTAGCTGAGTGAATTCGGGCTCCCCCACACTTAAACTTTACAAAATTTTGTTCAGGTGGCCTAAGGCGATTCAGGTTCAAGATGCATTCAAGGGGTGGAGTGCTTTTAATTAAAGTCAGATCATCTCCTCCTTCTTGATGCCCTTCAGAAGTCCTTCCAGGAGGCTGAAGTCTGTTCAGTTGGAGCACCCACTCTGGAAGTCTTCTGGACCCTGCAAAACAATGTAATACCTCTCTCAAGCGTTCAGGGTCAGAAAGAAATATAATGATATCAGTCTCTGCATAAAGTGAATTCAAAACTGCATCATATTCAATTAAATCAATTCTTGGTGCCTCACTAAAATTTTCAAAATTATTTTCTACCAAATTTGCATCCAGAGGCTCATCACCAATAAAGAAATCAAGTTCTGGCTCATCAATAGAAATTTCACAATTATTTTCAATCAAGGGTATATCAAGCAATGTATCACAGCCTATGAAATCAATCTCAGGTGCCTCAAAGAATTTTTCAAAATTATTTCCAGCATAAGATATGTCAAAAGACTCTTCACAATAATCAACATCGAGTCTAGGCACTTTTAAAAATTTTCCACACTCAGCATTTTCATGATATGTATCCCCACATGCTTCATTTTCAACAAATTCAACACTAGGTACCTCTAGGGACTTTTCACAATCATTTTCTACAAGAGATGCATCCCTAAGTATATCACAAACAATAAAATCAATTTGAGGTACCTCTACGCAATTTCCAGAAAAATTTGGTGGAGTATTTACCTGATCGTGCTGAAAAATACCTGGAGGTTCTACAAAAGTAGATGTATCTGTGGCCTCCTCTTGGTCAAGTTCATGCTCCTCTTCAGCCTCAGGCTCTGGTGGAAAATCAACTGGTGATCCTTGGGTGCTTGCTTCCACCATGCAAGTCCCTACACTTTCTGGTTCATCTTCTGAATCTTGTGGTGGTCCTTGGGGCTTAGTGCAATCCCCTACATCTATGGAATCATCTTCCTCAACCATTCCTGTATCAACCAAATTAGAAAAATTAGGACCTTCAATAATACTATAATCACAAAATAAAAGATGAGAATGGTCCTGTGAAATAGGAATGGGTGATTCTTGGGGCTCTGTGCAATCCCCTACACTCTCAATCCTATCCTCTGAATTTTCTGATGTATCAATCAATATAGGTGGTTCCTGGGGCTCTGTGCAATCCCCTGCACCTATAGATTCATCTGATTGTCCTGATCTTTGGGCTTGTATCTGATTCCATTGATCAACCAATTTTGCAAGGCGTTGTAGTTGTTGTTGATTAATTTGCTCTTGTTGTTGTTGTTGTTGTAAAACTTGTTGTTGCCAAGCTTGTTGTTGTTGTAACATTTGTTGACACATCTCCATCATCCTTTGGTGTAGAGCCTCATCCCAATCATGATTCTCAAAACCTCCTTGGTTAGTGTGGAACCCCTGTTGATCTTGAAATGGAAAATAGGCTGCTGAAATCCAGGAGGAGGCTGTGCATTCTGAAACTGTTGGGGCTGCTCAAATGGATGAAATGACTGATTAAATTGCTGAATATTTGGTTCACAAGTTGGTGGAGATGGCTGAAAGTTGTAGCCCTGAAAATTTTGGATCTGAGGTTGAAATTGTGGTGGTGAACACTGAAATTGAGTGGGCTGAAAATTCTGGTTGCAAGGGTCAAATTGCTGTGGAAATTGAAATGGTTGCTGGAAATTCAAATTATCTTGGTACCCTTGCTGAATTCCTTGAAAAGGTGATTGATTTTGTTGAAAAGGTTGCTGAAAATTGGGCTGAAATTGCTGAATTTGGGGCTGAAAATCTTGGAATAATGGCTGCCCATTCTGAAAATTTTGACTTGGCTGAAAGTTTTGAAATGATGGTTGATCTTGTGGCTGAAAAAATTGATTTGGTGACTGATTGAATGGTTGGTTCTGCTGAAACTGTGGACACGACTGCTGATAAGTGGATGAAAACATTTTAAACCTGCAGCCCTGTCACAAAACAAACAAGAAAAAAATGGCAGTACCCGTATACAAAAGAATAAGCAACAAAAAATAGAACCCAATGATATATCAAAAAGCATACAAGCAAAAATCAAACAAATCAACTAGTTGCTTCCCCGGCAACGGCGCCAAAAATTTGACGTGCCCAAACTATGTGTCACGATCGTGGGCCTTAAATTTAGAATTTATAAATGAATAGCTGGAACCCTTTTACAACTCAAAATCTGAAAATGTAATATAGGGGCCACAGGTCGTATTTTTCTCAGGGACTAGTTGAAGGTTTGTTTGATTCGCGCTTGTATTTAGGTGTCGTTTGTAAATTTGGGTTTCGAATGTGATTGGGTTTGGAATGCGATTAGGAATGAAAAAGAAGTCACTTCACTGAACGAACTAAACGAGTATGTTGCAATTAATAACTCAACCAATGAAAAGCTACTTAACCAAGGCAACTTAACTAAGTTTGGGAAACAAATCTGAATTTAATGGCAGCCAAAATTCTAAGCAAGTGGATAAAACAGTGATAACAATTTCTGAACTAAATGACCGTAGTGACCTAGCTGCCCTTGATATCAAATACAGGGATTGAAATGAACTTGATACAATTGATAAAAATGGTGCCCACTTGATAATATGCAAGGGATAAACCTTTGTTCCAAGATGAAACTGGACTAGATTCAAATCTGTAAATTGATGTCAATCAATTGCTGTAAAGGAGATAAATGAGAAACAATGAAGAGAACAAGGACTTCTTGGGCAAATGCAAATGCCAATTGCAGAAATTGAAGTGGCACACAAGGAAGGGCTGATACGCAATTTGCAACTCAATTTCAGAACTTAAAATCAAGTGCTTTGGAATGAAACACACCACCAGAGAATGCAGAAATTAAACTAAACTCACATTGACACATTTTCAGAAACCTTAAGCTGAAGAATGCAGAAATTAATTCAAGAGCAGATATGGAATCGAAAGTTCAGAATTGAAGTTGCAGTGTTTGCAGAAATGAAGTTCAAACTGTTCAGAGATAAAATGCTGCAACACACTTGATAAAAAATCATGCAAAGCAATTGAAATCTAATGCCCGAAACTATCTTTAAGAATCCTCAACTGAGGTTTGCAGAAATGAGACTGACCAATTCAGAATTGGTTGAACAAAAGAAACGAATGCAGAAATTTCAGTAATGATGACTGCAGAATTTTGGTGTGCAGAGTTTAACTGATCTAGCAAAAACCAACTGACATGCGAGAATGGATGATGACTTCAAGAATCGACTCAATGCAAGTGGAATTGCAGCTAGCTGCAATGTTCAGAAATAAACAGAGACAGAAATGGATTAGGGAATTCAGAATCTGCCGAATACCATTGGAAGCTGGAATCTAGTGCAATAGCTTGCTGACAGGTAAGTTTACTGGATTCCAATCAATGTTTACTCTCTTCTTGATACAAGGGCAGGTTCTATCAGCTTGATACTTAGAACAGGAGCTGAATTGCAGGAGATTTGAAACTGAATTTCAGAAACAATGGATGTGCAGACATTTGAAACTAAAAACAGGGGAACAATGAATTCAGGAACTCACAAAGCAACTTAGATCAATTGCATCAAACTAATATCAAAAACGATTTGGAATTGAACTAAACTAACTGATATGAATTGCAGGAACTAAAAGCTAATCGGATTCAAAAAAACTGCAAAAAACTAGAATGAAACTTGGCACGCTAGCTAGAATTTGGCACGCAAGAAATAAAATTGCAAACTACTCAAATTTGGATCTAATTATCACTAAAACAAGCTCTTAACTACTTAGCATCTAAGAATTAAACCCTAATTAAGCTCAAACCATTCAGAATTACGACTAAGTTGCTGGTATTAAACTGCAAAAACAGAACAAGTGCAGAATATAAAGTTTACAGCTAAAAACATTGGAAATTAAGGATCTAAACTACTCCTCAACTCTCCCTAAGCTCAAATTCTTCTTGGTCGTCAAGCAAGAGCTGGCTTCGAACCCCTAAGCACAGCAAATCAGTGGAAATCAGATTGGATTAGTGAACTCTGCTCAAACTGCGCAAGCTGGGAATTTCCAATCCAAACGCTTCGATCTTCGTTTGTGGAGCTGCGATGGTGATTTGGGAACAACCTGAGGTCACTTGAGAACCCCTACAAGTGCCTCAGATCATCGGAAATGGACTGTGGCGAAGATCTCAGTGTTCGGACCACAGAGCCACCGAAACCCTCAAATAACTCTGTCCGGCGCGAATTCGAGCTTAATTCTCTAATCAAACTGACCTCCAAGGCTCCAGAAGATGATCTTGATGAAGAATCGAGGGGTCGCGCCCCGGAAATGGAGAAAAACACTAAGAAAAACGAAGAACTCGATGAAGGGAACTGTAGCGGCGGAGACGCGACAAAGGAGAAGGCTGCGGCGATTTTTGATTAAATAGCCATCAATGGACGGTCCAGATTGATCGGATGAAATCCAACGGTAGATCTTGATCTGATTTGAGCCAAACTTTTATGATGATGATCTGGGGTCAGGATCTGCCTTGTGGTAGCTCGGATCCTCCAGATGTGCAACGGATGGTCCAGATCAACTCTATCTGTGATTGGACGCTCTAGAGCCCTCCTTGCTTGATTCAACGGTTAATTTAGCTCTGATTGGGATGAAACCTTCAGATCTTGATCATAGAGCTTGATCAACCCTAACCCTAGCTCGGATTGCTTCAGATCGTCCCGGATGGCTCAGATCTAGCCGCTCTTGAATCGGACGGCCCGGATTAATCGTAGGCTTGATAATCGGATCCGAGTCACTTCCGACTCAAGTTTAACCCAATATGCCCTAAGTCCTTGAACCTTTGGTGCCTACAAAAATAGATCCAAAATTTAGTGGCCAATTAATCCATTTTAATGAAATTTTGCAATTAAGTCCAAAATAAGATAAAGTTCCAAAACCTAGGGTAAAATCAGAATTAAGCAATAAAAACATGGGTCAAACATGGATTTTAACATCTAAAATAATCACAAAAATGGTACTTATCAACTCTAACACGAGGATGTACAAGGTTCGGGGATAACTTGCCCCTACTCCTTGGCGTACCCGTAAGGTGGGTGATCCCTTGATCGTCGACAGATCAAGCCCTGGAAATCCGGATATCAAATGCCTCCTTCTCGGTGGAGAAACCTCTCCACACAGATAGGCTCAAAATATCAGAAATTAAGCACAGAGACAAAAGAAGGCTTACAGAACGCGACCAAGCGAAGAAGAAAGTTTACAAAGCACAACACACAACACAGCACCACCCTGGCAAGAGCCTTCACTCAGCTCTTCCTTCTCACGACGTCTGCTTGCTGATTGTCTCGCAACCTTCTCCACTAGCTCAAAGCTCTCAAGATGTAAAGTATCAGAGTGTTAGCGTCTCAAAGCTCAACCTTCTCCACCTGGCTTCACTCACCGGGGTTTCAATCACCTGGCTTCACTCACCAGGACCTGACTTTACTCACCGGGGTTTCCATCACCCAACTTCACTCACCGGGACCCGGCTTCACTCACCGGGATTTCCGTCACCTGGCTTCACTCACCGGGACCCGGCTTCACTCACCGGGATTCGTGCCTAGTCCCCGACCGAGACTTAAACCTGACTCATCTTATTAACCTAAACTTAAATCGGTGTCAACACCAAAACAACAATCAAGGTCAGACTGGATAACAAGGTAAATTGTAACCCTAGGAGAAACATGCATCATGATCAACCCAAGACATCTAGTCCTGAGGATCATGACACTAATCCCAAAAAGGGAAAGAATGTGCCTAGAAAAATGGGTTGTCCTGGGAATGTCCAAGGTGGACATATGGGTTTTAAGATTAGAACTCTAGAGAGAGAAAATCAAGCCTTGAGGGCAAGGCTTGATACATTAGAAAAGGCCCTAGAAAGATTCACGGTTGGATCTAAGGGCTTAGACATGGTGTTGGGTAGCTTAAAACCCAATTACGATAGATCGGGTTTAGGATACCGGTCTAAGACCTCCAAGGCCAATAAAAGAAAGTATGCTGGGGAAGCATATAATCTTGGCAAGAAGAAGAAGACCAAAAATG
This sequence comes from Boesenbergia rotunda, assembly GCA_024364735.1. Classification (NCBI taxonomy): domain Eukaryota; kingdom Viridiplantae; phylum Streptophyta; class Magnoliopsida; order Zingiberales; family Zingiberaceae; genus Boesenbergia; species Boesenbergia rotunda. The sequence goes on along the minus strand of JAGFNQ010006272.1, from coordinate 11,149 downwards.
GCAAGGGGATGTCATTTGAGGGTAGAAGGAACAACTTAACCGAAGACAAGGTGTCTAAGGTTAAGAAGGTTCATTTTGTAGGCCAAGAGTCACCGGGGGCTCACTGGTGTGGTCTAGTATGGGTTGAGTCACCTAGGGAGGTGGCTGTTGGGTATGGCTTGGCGGGTTCCTAAGCGAATACCTGGTCGATCCGAGAAACCTCTCCATGCCTACGGATTAAAATTTAATCCAAATAGAGAGTCGTCTCCTATCGACCGTCTCGTGCCGTATCGAACAATCCAAATTGTAACTTAGCCAATTACCAAAATTGGCCTTGCAATTTGCTCGATCATTCGACCGCGAAAAAGGCGACGAGTTGATCGCCGACTTTTATGTTTATGGTCGGGGTCCAGTTAAATAATTATTGACTATGATTCGCAATCAAAATAATTAAATAACAAATATGAAATGACGAGACAAATGAATAAAGCTCAAATAAAAATGAAGGAGCCAAGGAAGAATTATACCTTCCATTACCTTACGATCTTCTACCGTATGACCCTCCCCTCTTGGACATCGTGTGGGCGATGATCTACCAAGACCCGTGGCCACCAAGTCGATCCCTTCTCCTTGCGCCAACCAATCCCTAACCAAGGGATGCCGTCGACCACTGCAAGGAAAATAATCCAAAACACAAACCCTACTTAACCGATTTTTCTTCCTTTGAGAAAAATTGCGTAAATAATTTTTCTCCCTTGAGGAAAATCGCTGCTCCCTCTCAAGCTCTTGTAATTTTCTTCCCTTGAGAAAAGTTACATGTGTAACTCTTCTTCCCTTGAGAAAATCGCTGCTCCATATTTTCCTCTCCACGGATAACTCACGCTGCAGCATGGACTTCTCCACTGAGATAGGACGGCCTGCTCACGCGCGTTTCTCCACTGCATCAGGCAAGTTGCGTAAGCTTCTTGCACACGCGCACACTGGCAGAAAAATTCTGCTCACCTATTAATCGGTGAAGGAGCAGTTTTTAATTGCATTCCATGCAATTAATTGGAGAAAACGCATGCAATTAATCGTGGTGGAGAAGCTTTTAATTGCATTTAAAAGATTAAGTGCATGCAATTAAAAGATTAATTGCCGCATGCAATTAATCGTGGAGGAGAAGTTTGTAACGTGCAATTAAAAATTAATTGCCTCGGTGGAGAAGAATTAATCAAAAACTGCTCACTTCGAGCATGCAATTGCCTGGCGATTAATCGCATGTGATGCAATTAAAATAAACAGCTTCTTCGAGCAGTTAATTGCCTGGCCATGATTAATTGTATGCGATGCAATTAATCAGAATATGCTCTCTTCGAGCAGTTACTCGCCTGGAGAGCACCTGGAGAGGGAACTTCCTCTGCCATTTCGGCGCCGCACAGAGAGACAGAGAGAGGGGAGAATAGAGTAGGGTTTTCCTTGTGTTTCCATTAGATTAATTAATTGGATCGATTAGCCTCTTGGTTTCATATCACCATGGGGTATATATAGGGCTACGATAGGGACCATGAGGAGGAGTTAGATCTTGGCCTGCTAATGGACCCGGTCCATTAATGAGGATTCATTCCACTAAAGGACCCTCATTGAATTACCTCACCAACCCCCATATTTACATATGGGCTCCACTTATTACAAGTCGTCCATCCCCCCGTGTTTAAGATTTCGAATGCCCGTTAATTAATTAAATTACTGACAATTTAAATTAATTAACTTCTGGATCCTTGACTAGTACCACTCGACCTTATCATCATGCCGGATCAAATCCACCTGCAGGGTTTAGCATGATGAACCTTTCGAGCTCATCAAGGGGGCATCATCAACCCGACTCACCAGGACACAGATTCTGTCAATAATCAACGGCACATCATATTATTAATATTATCTCCCAACTTACCGAGCCTATCGATCTAACAGAATAGATTTCGCCCATTGATAAATTAAAGAAATAATAGTTAATAATAAATGCCCGTTATTATATCGGGATTAAGGGATCGTACTCCATAATAAAGTCTGAGGTCCTATCCAATTATCGAGTCAGTACAAATTGGATAACCTCGCGTTTTGGTCCTACTCAATGTACTCAAAGCACACTAGTGTAATCATATGGTCAAGACCAACCACACCTAATTACACTACAACCATTCCGATGGGTTGTCCAATTCCATCTCGGTTGTGGGCCTCTATTTATACTAAGCAAGGAACTGATAACATGATCTTCCGTGTGACACCACACACCATGTTATCTACAATGCAAAGTAATTGGACTTCATGCATGTACTAATATAAACAGGCACCTAGTGTGGTTGTGATTCTCTTTTCAAAATAAAGATGTTCATATATATAAAAGAAGCATGTCTTTCAGTATACACATCTAACAGTAGCTAGGGCTAAGAGCTCAAGGGGGAGTTCTAGAAGCCTTTGGGGTCCATGGTAAATGGATCTCAAGAGTTTTTCTCCTAGGAAATTAGGTGAAATGTGCCAAAAAGGATTAGAAGACTTGGGTAAGTCTTAATCCTAGGTTTTGGCATATTAAAAGGGAATTTAGGGAGAAAAGAATGAAAATACAGTTATATTGGGTAAAATTGGGTTTTAATATGTGAATACCATGTAATTCAATGATAGAAATGAATTATAATCAAGGATAAGAAGAATCAGTGAGGAGAAATCACAATTGAGACTTTTGGGATGAGTTTCAATGATACACTTTAGGATAAGTTAAATTTCGTGCCAATCTTGGGATCCGGAGTACATTTGTTTGGAAACGTATTTTTTCCAAGTAGACATTGACCCCACAAATCTCCTCACAAAATTTCATAATTTTCGGAGATTTATAGAATTATTTAAGGATTTCTAAAATTAGGCTGAAAAACCTGAAAATCAGGTATCAGTCGACTGCTGGTCTCAGTCTAGAAACTCTCTGTGAGTTTTGGCAGTCGACTGCCATATGGGCAGTCGGCTGATCAGTGAGGGTTTGCAAAAAAAAAGGCCTATTAGATATTAAGAAATTACAAAATTGAAACATAGGAAAGTATCATGGTATCTTGAGAGATTTTATGGATTGACATGATATGATTTGAAGATTCATAGACTGATTTTGGATAATTAACTCTTGATGAATGAACAAAATATGGAAGATTCCCACATATGTCTAGGATTAGGAGATTAAAAGGGAAGTATTGAGGATAATTTCGTGTGTGAAATGATAATGAATGGAATTGGCAAACACATCGCATTATGGTTAGATTTCAAAGTTGATACAAAATGGTCATGTCTAAGGAAATTAGAGATTTTACCAAAGTTAAGTACATTTGATACATTTCATGAAATCATATTTTTCTAGGATAGACTATATCCTAGCAAATGTGTTTGCAAACTTTTTAGAGTGTTTAAGGTTGTGTTGAGTTCTTGTTGGCACTAGGGATAAGGTTGCTTGGGGGCAATCCTTTAATAGTGTCAAAGGAAGAAGAACTTGGTGTTAGGTTGAGTAGAACCTAATTTGAGTCTATGGTGTTAAGTTGGGAAGAACTTCACCTAGGAAAAATGAAAATTGGGAGAATGCATAGGCTAAGGGGGAGGTTGCCTCCTTGTTTGCCTTGATTTTCATAGAAAAATTTTTGGGTTTTATGTCAAACTTGGGAATCGTGATAGATACATTGTGGAATGTATTTTTTCCAAGTAGGTATGGGTACCACAAAGTTCTCCACGAAGTTTGGGAATTTTTGGAGATTTATGAAATTTCTGGCGCATTTCTGAATGTTGCTTGAAAAACTGATATTTAGAGTATCAGTCGACTGCCAACAGGGGCAGTCGACTGCCCATGGCTGATTTGGGTATCAACAGCTGGTTTGGTGTCCGAATAATAGGAAACAAGTGTATGGGGGTTTAATACACTGTGTTTAGGATCATTGGGGTTTGAAAGAACCAATAATTGGGATATTATTGGGGTCTTTTTGATGTTAAGCAAAGGGGAAAAAGTTTGGGTTTAAGTTAGGAAACCAAACTTACCTTTGCAAGAAACCCTTGGTTTAGGGGGAGCTAAGATTAAGGGGGAGCATGATTGCTCCATTCTTGGCGTAAGGGGAACTTTGGAGAGGTTCTTAAAAAGCCTTTGTAAGTCCAATGTATGGGGAGCTTGGGAAAAGCTTTAAAAAGCCTGTTTTGGAGAAAAGTCCTAACTTGGAGAGTTAGGTGTGTAAAAGTCCTAGCTTGGAGGGCTAGGTGTGAGAAAGTCCTAGCTTGGAGGGCTAGGTGTGAGAAAATCCTAACTTGAAGGGCTAGGTGTTGAAAAGTCCTAACTTGGAGGGTTAGGTATAGGATGCCTTGGGATAGGATTGTTAGGATCGATTCCGTCCGCTAGAGGGGGGTGAATAGCGATTGTCGGTTCTTCTCTACAAGATTGTTAGTGCGCAAGCGAAAATACAAACAAAATAAAACTAACAATAAAGAAACAATGCTAACAAACCGATTTTACTTGGTATCCACCCCGGCCGGGTGACTAATCCAAGAATCCGTCGGTGGATCACTCCCCGGATAACCTCCGGCTAGCCCTCGTCGCTCTTTGTGGGTGGAGAAACCTCGCCACAACACCAAGCAAACCTCTGAGCACAGAGACTACTATCTTGCCTTTTACCAAGACAAGATTCGTCAAAAAAATCTTAGCCACCACGAAGTCCTCTTTAAATAGGACTCGGGCTGAAACCCTCGCCACCAGTCGACTGCCCATTTACCAGTCGACTGGTCTAGCCTTAATTGCTAGCCAACGGCTATATTTCGGGGATACCAGTCGACTGCCCCAATGGCAGTCGACTACCCCACTCACACACCTAGGGTTTCCCTTCCCGAGTACACTTTTCTCAGTACTCAGACCCTAGGACTTTCCCGAGTACAATCTCACAGCACTCGTACCCTCACGACTCAACTGACTCCTCATCCGCAGCCTCGACTATTGCCTTCGTGCCCTCTTCATCTTCGGCTCCCGCCCCTCGGATGCATGCAAGCCTCCAGCTTGCCTCCATGTCATCCTTCACGCATGCCTCAAAGTTCGCGCCCATCAGCTCATCGTCCCTGCTCTCCAAAGTCCCTCGGGTGCACACAAGCCTCCAGCTTGTCTCCATGCCACCCTTCACCGTACCAAGACCGTCCAGTCAAGTCCATATGTGTAACATGTACATCCTGCACACTCAACATACACATATAAGAACACAAGAGAATCCTAACTTAAACCCTTTGCCCAAACATCAAAACACTTGGTCACTCCGGACCACAGATTGCCTCAACAAGGATCCATGTATGTATTGCATATGCATTTATTTTAGCATGATTTTTGCTATTGACTACTATCTTGCTTTCCCTAACGTAAACGTATTGCCAAACATCAAAAAGGGGGAGATTGTTGAGGCAATCTGTGGTCCGGAGTGACCAAGTGTTTTGATGTTTGGGCAAAGAGTTTAAGTTAGTTTTACCCTTGTTATCTTATATGTGTATGTTGAGTGTGCAGGTTGTACATGTTACACATATGGACTTGATTGTGTTGGGAACGAGATGGCTAGGAGGGGGGTGAATATAGCCAATCACTTCTTCTTTGAAGAGTTATCAAATTTCTGCACTTGAAGTTATTAATAGCACAGCGGAAGTATGAAAACAAAACTTGCAGAAACTTAAACCAAAACCTAACTAGCAAGATTAGCAAGATCGCTAACAAGGAGATTTTACAAGGTTCGGGGATAACTTGCCCCTACTCCTTGGCGTGCCCTTAAGGTGGGCGATCCCTTGATCATCTGCAGATCAAGCCCCGGTAATCACCGGATATGAAGCAACCTCCTTTTCGGTGGAGAAACCTCTCCACAGTATGTTTCAAATAAGGATATAGTTTAAGCACAAAGAAACAACAAGAAGGATCTTACTCAAACACTTAGCAAGGACAAAAACACAGCAAGCTTCCCTGAGCTCCACCCAGTGGCGATCTCACGCAAGAACCCTTCTCCGTGTCTTCCCACTGTCGGACTCCAAGCCTCTTGTCTTCTCCTTCAAGCGCTCAAGTATGATGATTGCCTCTCAATAGCTTGCTCAGAATGATTGAAGAACTCAAGAACAGCAAGCTTGATGTGGAGCAAAACGCAGGAACTCAAGAGCACAAGATTCAGAACTACCGAACACAACTTCTCTCGTTCCTTTTTGTTTCTCCGCCAAGCGACAGATGATCTCATCTCCAGCAACCTACAGCTGCCTCACTGCCAACGCGCCAGCTACACTGAACCCTAACTGAACTTTCTGAGCTCCCTCAGCCAAGCCTCAGTCAGCAGCTTCAGTCCTGCATCCAGCCGTTGCAACCTGTGTGGAGAAAGGGACAAACCTGCTCCAAGGAAAGCTCTCTTTGACTTCTCCTTGAGTGTTTGAATCCTCCCCTGTCGCCTGAAACTTAATCAGAGCATTAGAGCAGCAAATCAAACAACATATCAAATATCAGAAGCAAACATCAGCAAATCGGATACGATCAGACGCTCTGACCACGTCTGACAGTGAAATTTGAATTAAAGTGATCGGTCACCGGACCGATCCAGAGTGTGTGGATAGGTCACCAGACCGATCCACTGCTTCTCTGGGATTCCCAGCTCTCGCAGCTATACACGCCTGATCGGTCACCAGACCGATCAGGGTGAAGCCTGATCGGTCACCAGACCGATCAGAATGAATCCTGATCGGTCACCCAGACCGATCAGGGCAGATGGACAGTGATTTTTTTTAATCAGATCCAAGATCCCTGATCGGTCACCGGACCATCCAGGACTTTGATCAGCAAGGGAACTCACTCACCGTTTGCTCCCTGATCGGCCACCAGACCGATCAGGAGCAAGACAGCAAGGAAGCAGCCTGCTCCCTGATCGGTCACCGGTCCGATCAGGAGCAACACAGTAGGTTCTCAACCTCACTGTGTGCTCCCTGATCGGTCGCCCGACCGATCAGTCATCGCTGGATCGGTCACCAGACCGATCCAAGAAGGAACAGCGTACCAAAATCCCTGATCGATCACCAGACCGATCCAGGGACTCAAACTCAGCCCTCCAAGCTAAGTTTCCATCCACCTTAGCCCTCCAAGCCAAGGATTTTCCATCTAACTCTCCAAGTTGGGAATTTGCACCTAACCCTCCAAGTTAGGACTTTTCACCTAGCCCTCCAAGCTAGGACTTTTCACCTAGCCCTTCCAAGCTAGGACTTTTCACCCAACCCTTCCGAGTTAGAACATCATCCAACCTAGCCCTCCAAGCCAGGACTTTTTCACCTAATTCTCCAGGATGGGAATTTGCACCTAACCCTCCAAGTTAGGACTTTTCACCTAGCCCTCCAAGCTAGGACTTTTCACCCAACCTTTCCGAATTAGGACTTTTCCAACACCTAGCCTCCCAGACTAGGACTTTTCCAAACACCTAGCCTCCCAGACTAGGATTTTCAACACCTAACCCTCCAGGTTAGGATTTTCGATCACCTAGCCCTCTAGACTAGGATTTTCCATACCATGCCTGATCCCCGATCAGGACTTAATCATAATCAACATGATCATCACACCTAACCTCCCAGGTTAGGATTTTCCATATCATGCCTAATCCTCGATCAGGACTTAATCATAATTATCATAATCATCCTCCTAAACTAAAATCGTTGTCAACACCAAAACAACAATCAGGGCCAGACTGCATCAACAATCTCCCCTTTTTTGTTGTTTGACAACCCGATTTTAAATTTAGGGATTCTCAATCAATATTCCAACTTTAGAATCATAGGGGAATCCAGATCCTCCTCCTACAACATGATCATTCTAAACTTAACCAATCCACACTCTCCCCCTTTGTCGAACACCGAAAAGGAGCTAGAGGGGCTGTTAAGTTTAAACAAACTCCCCCTCAACCCTAGGGGTATCCCAAATCAACAAAGATGTGATAGTTTATGGATTAATCATACGACCGCATGTAAAAAGGTATCACAAGACATAGCAAACACATGCATCATATGCGTATGAAGTATCAGATCACAGAACATGTCATAATAGTCATAAGTATCAAGTAAACATGGCAGTGTAAGCATGAACATGCAATTGAACAATCATGCAGATAAAAGGCAAATAAGCAACATGGCATCAACAATAGTAGATAAGCATGACAGGTAAAAGTAGATAAGTCAAAGCATGAAAACATCCAGACAAGTAGCAAAATACGTGTGGCACAAGACCTCAACAATCAAGTCACAGGGCATACAGCCCAGAAGTCATACACCACAGTCAAATGATAAGACAGCAGACATCCTAGCTCAAATGTCAGTGGGGGGGGGGTCGTCATCGCGCATAAGGTCGTCCATCGTGGCATTGGTAGGAGCACCAGACCCTGGTGCAGAACTCGCAGAAGGTGCACCTCCAGGAAATGTGTGGCTGCGCCACTCATCATACCATGTCTGCTGGAGTGTGCGGGACCCTGAGACGTCGGTCTCGATCCTGGTCAGTCGGGAATCTAGGGAGCGAAAGCCCGAACGAAACTCCTCACGATCTGCCGCCCCCAGCTGAATAAACTCCTGCACTGTCTGATCCAGCTCTGAGATCTGCCAGCGCAGATCAGGCTCAGGCTCGTCGTCATACTCGTCATCAGCAGCAGCGGCTGGCGCCTGACCCTGTGGACCTCCCCGTGGTAACTCCCCAAGAACCCTATCATCTTTCCAGATCAACATCCGATCGGGCCCCCGAACAATGATGTCAGACTTGGCGAAAGCACGCCGGCCAAGTTTGCAATCCTGTCGTATCATAGGCATCGTCCGACCCTTGGTAACATCAACACCTACTGACATGAGCCAGTCGGTGATGACGTGACCAAAAGGCATGTAGACAGTGCGGCGGCTGGACTCCTCTCGATAAGACAAAATGGACTGGAAGATGCTCTCCATAATATCGAAATCCGAACGGCTGTGCATGCCGTAGAGCATCAAACAGTGATAGGGTCGGATCTCAGCTAAGGGTTTGGAGGTGATTGGAAGGATACAATTTGTGATGATCTTGAATAGTATATAGCTAGTGGGAGACAGACGCAGTGCAGTAAAGGTAGGAAAGTCAGGGCCAAGCTCATCAAGACCGTCTGGACGCGGATAACCAAAGAAATACTGATGAATGGAATCAGGGGTAACATCTGCAAAGGGTGCTAGCAGGGGATTAGGAAGGTCATGATAGAGCGAATAAAGATTCGGTGATCGTCGACCACCCAAGTACTCAGCCAAAATCTCATATGAAAAATCAAGGTTCATCTTCCCGACACGAGTAGTGAACTCGAATCCCCCTTTAGGACCTTGTTATAGGTTGTTGTAAAATTCAGAGACGAGGTCATAATTTATGGTTCTTTCCAAAGAAAGAAGAAACCCCAGATTGTAATAAGTAACAATCTCCATAACAGAAGGGCAGAACTCCGTTAGGAAAGGAACATCAATGGATCTGCAGGATAAAAGTTTGAATGTCCTAGCTTGAAAGGCCTGCTCACAGGCCGCATTTGGGAACCTGGAGCTAGAGGAAGGCTGTGGCCTTCTGGAAGGGGCAGAGGAGGAAGGAGCCTTCCCCCTTGAACTTCCCTCCACGACATCCTTTCCCTTAGATGACTTCCTAAGGAGATTTTAATTGATCATGACACATAGGTTGAAGCACAAGAATTGATCATAAGATGAGACCCAATCAAGAGATAGATATAATTTTTTTTGGTCATAAGATGAGAAAGAGGGTCACAGCGAGGATCAAGACACCACAGCAAGAACAAGAACAAAAATCATAATATGATTAGCTTCACAAACAAGTTTTATGAACTGATTGTCAAGAAAATCAAAACGAACAACTTACTTAGGTGCCATTGAGAAGATTCTTGGATCGGAAGAACTCGTAGGGAGGACTCGGCGCAAGAGAAATCGCAGACTGTCTCTGCGAGAGAGGAACGCGCGCGAGGCTGGAGAAAAACTTCACACTCACGCTCACGCGAGGAAGAGAAGCACTCAGGAGGGTCTTCTCGCACAAGCAAGTCGCGCAGATGAGGAGTTTCGGCGCTAGGGTTCGGCGCTGAAGAAGGTTTGCGAAGTTAATTGGTTGGTGGATCGGTCCACCAACCAGAATTTAATGCGGTTGATCGGATCACCGGTCCGATCTGATCGCGTCCAGACCGATCAGGATACATCCTGATCGGACTGGCCTGGTCCTGATCGGTCGGATGACCGATCAGACGCGTGCCTGATCGATCGGGTGACCGATCAGGATACGATCAGTAGGGTCCGGAGAGAAACCTCTGAGCTCCCTGATCGGTCTGTGGACCGATCCCACAGGGTGCCAGATCGGTCCGGAGACCGATCCAGGCTGGCTCAGTACACTTAGTCAGATTTCGGGAGATCACGGCTTGCCTCGCAGATCGGTCTGTGGACCGAACACCACAGGAAGGGGTCAGATCGGTCTAGGGACCGATCAGCCCTATGCCTGATCGTCCGGTGACCGATCAGGGTTCCTGATACGAACTGAAATGTTCAGTTTCAGAACTTCTGAAATTTTCAAAAGAAATCTGATGAACTTTGTCGAACTTAGACATGATTTCAGACTAAAATTGATCCCTGAACAAGAATCAAAAGTCCTTATAGGTTCAACAACACTTTGACCCATCTTAATGGAGTCAAACTCAACCATCAATCAATCAAGCAAATTTAAAAAAGTTTTCATTCCAAATTCAAGTTTCCAATCAAGTTGCCTTGATTGGAATGTCCAAGTATGATCATGGAGCCATATGCACATATGTTATGCAATGGTTTTCCCCATACTTGGTTACCACCGTGAATTATTATCTCGGTCAACTTAATTTCTCAAGTGATGCAATGACATTTTGAGAAATTGAGTTGAACCTAACATTTCACCCCATATCTAGCAAACAAAAACGTTTTGTTAAACCTTATAGTTTGTGTGAGATGTTCCCAAAGTTACCCAATTATTCCCTAACAATTTGAAATAATCATGAAGGGTTTTGAATACAATTTGAGGATCATGAAGCGCGACACATTCCCAATTCCCGTCTTAGGAAACTAAATTCACTCTCGGGAAGTGGTTTAGTGAAAATGTCAGCTAGGTTTGACTTTGACT
>JAGFNQ010006271.1:0-216381 GCA_024364735.1 Boesenbergia rotunda | reverse complement strand
GTGAGTATAGCAGACTACCTATCATGCTTCGATATTGAGTTAGATCAACGGGTTTACCACTCTCATCATTGTCTAATCTTGTGTTTGTAGCCATCGGAGTGGTTACCTCTTTCGAATCACTCATATTGAATTTTCGAAGCATTTCATGTGTATACTTTGATTGGTGCACATGGATACCATCGCGAGTTTGCTTGATTTCAAGTCCAAGGAAGAAAGTCAACTCTCCCACTAGACTCATTTCAAACTCACTCTCCATGTGTCCAATGAACTCATTTAAATAGCCCTTATTGTTTGAGCCACAGATTATGTCATCGACATATACTTGGGCCACAAATATATTGTCACCATCTCTTCGTAGAAATAGTGTAGGGTCTATTTGGCCTCTAACGAAGCCCTTCTCAACTAGGAATGTCGACAACCGCTCATACCAAGCCCGGGGTGCTTGTTTAAGACCATAAAGTGCCTTTTTGAGCTTGAACACGTGGTTTGGAAATTCGGTACTCTCAAACCCCGGAGGTTGTTCGACATAGACCTCTTCTTTAATCAAACCATTTAGAAAGGCTGATTTGACGTCCATTTGATATAATTTGAAACCACGATGTGCTGCAAATGCTAGCATCAATCGGATGGACTCTAATCGTGCCACGGGAGCATAAATCTCATCATAATCAAGGCCTTCAACTTGACTGTATCCCTTAGCTACCAAGCGTGCCTTGTTTCTAATGATTTCTCCCTTATGGTTCAATTTATTTTTGAAGACCCATTTGGTTCCAATAATGGAGGTCTTCTTGGGTCTAGGGACTAAGTCCCAAACTTGACTCCTCTCGAATTGACCTAGTTCATCTTGCATTGCAATGATCCAATCGGGATCATTTAACGTTTCATCAATTTTTCTAGGTTCAATTTCGGAAATTAGAGCAACTTCATTAGCCTCATTCCGGAAGAATGATCTAGTCCTAACCCCTTGATGGATGTCTCCAACAATTTGGTCTTGGGGATGACTAGAGGCTAATCTAGTTTGCCTTAGAGTTGGTGGTGCTTCTTGAACAGGTTCACTAGACACAAGTTCAGCCTCAGGATCCGGCGAATCAGTGGGTTGTCTAGGTTCACCGTCATTAGACTCATCACCATCAACAACACTTGGAGTTTCATTCAAGCTTAGTCTCCTAAGTTCGAGTTGAACTCCTCCTACATTTTCTGATTGGTCACTTGATTTTGGAACTTCTTCAAAGACCACATCAGCAGACTCTTCAACTAATCTAGACTTCTTGTTGTAGACTCGGTAGGCTTTGCTAACAAGGGAGTACCCGACTAATATCCCTTCATCAGCCTTTGCCGTGAACTTTCCAAGGTGATCCTTGGTGTTTACGATGAACACCTTACAACCAAACACCCTAAGGTGTTTAACCGTATGTGGTTTTCTAAACCAAAGTTCATGGGGAGTCTTTCCTAAAAACCTATGAATCAGGACTCTGTTTTGCACATAGCAAGCTGTATTTACAGCTTCGGCCCATAAGTAACTCGGGAGTGAGTACTCATTGAGCATGCTTCGTGCAGCCTCTTGAAGTACACGGTTCTTCCTCTCTACAACACCATTTTGTTGTGGTGTTCTAGGAGTAGAGAACTCATGTCTATAACCCTTATTTTGGCAAAATTCTAAAAATCTTTGATTTTAAAATTCACCTCCATGATCACTTTTAATTGTCTTAATTGTTAATGATTTCTCATTTTCAACTCTTCTACAAAAAGAAATGAAAATATCTAAGGTTTGGTCCTTATATTTCAAAAAGTAGGTCTATGTGTATCTAGTGAAATCATCAATAATCACAAAGCAATATCTACTTCCATTCAATGATATAATGGTACTACAATCAAATAGATCCATGTGAAGTAAATCTAATGCATTGGAAGTACTTACAGTGCTTTTACCTTTATGTGCCGATTTAGTTTGCTTACCCATTTGACATGCATCACATAATTTGTCTTTTTCATACTTGATGCTTGGTAAGCCTCGGACTAGTCCCTTGGTGGGCAACTTCCGGATGTTCTTCATGTTCACATGTGCTAACCTCCGGTGCCAAAGGGTGGACTCTTCATCTTTTGACATGAGACACTTAGCAAAAACATTAGTAGCACTTTTAAATGAAACTTGATAAATATTGTCTACTCTTGCTCCTACTAGTACCGTGTCCAAGGTGTCATTTTGTCTAACTACACATTGACTTGGTTGGAAGTCAATTGTGTAACCCGGGTCACACAATTGACTGACACTTAGGAGATTAAATTTCATCCCCTTGACTAGAAGGACATTTGAGATTCTAAGACATTCGGATATTTGAATGTCTCCTATTCCTATGACCTTAAGACTACCATTGTTACCAAATGATACATTACCTCTACTTTTCTTGTGAAGTGTGGTAAACAATGATCTATCCCCGGTCATGTGTTTGGAGCATCCACTATCAACGAACCAAGTTGATAGGTGCTCCTCCTCAATCATAACCTACACAATTCGAAAAATAGAAATTTTAGATACCTAAACCTTGGGACCTAAAGCATCAACTAAACATGACTTAGGCACCCATGTCTTGACAACTTTCTTTTGAGTTTTGGGTGTTCTAGATTGTCTCATGTCAGTTCTAGACATGAGGGACACAAATGAGGGTTCTTTAGGGCGGTAACCAATACCGGCCCTATTGTAGACTGCCCTTTGGGCATTTAGGATCATATCTAGGGTCTTAGAGCTATTTAAGAATTTCCCAAGAATATTCTTGAACTTCTCAACTTCACTCTTCAACGATTGATTTTCCTCTATTAACAAGGTATCATGCAAATCACTGATTTCCTCAACCTTAGAGGACTTCAAACTTACAATCTCATGTTTCAACGATTTAATTTCATCTTCTAGTAATTCAACATGCAAATCATCAATGTTATCATCTCTAGATGCCTTCAATTGATCAATTTCTAATTGCAATGCTTTAACTTTATTTTTGAATTTCTTAAGCATACTAGATAAACATGCAATTGCTCTATAACACTTTTCAAGCTCGGGAGAAGTTACCTCTTCATCATCCGAAGATGATGAAGCCGTGTTTGCGGAGCTTGAAGATTCATCATTGCTCTCCTCTCCAAGAGCCATGAGAGCCACTTGCCTTGTGCTCTTCTCCTCCTTTTCATCATCGGATAAGCTAGAGGATGACTCATCCCAAGAAGCCTTCAAAGCTTTCTTCTTCTTCTTGGATTTTTCTTCTTTTCTTTTGGATTTCTCCTCCTTCTTCTTAAGCTTTGGACATTCATTCTTGAAATGCCCTTTCCTACCACATTCAAAACAAGATGCATTATTCTTATCAAGTTTGGATTCACTAGTGTTACCTCTACTTTTGAAACGTTGATCCCTTCGCATCATCCTCCTCACAAAGTTTGCCATCTCAGATGAAGTGGAGCCACTGTCATCTTCCTCAGAATTAGACTCGGATTCGGAAGAGGATGAAGATGATGAGACCTCCTTCTCCTTCTTCTTCTCCTTCTTCTTCTTGTTGGTCCGGTCCCCTGCAACTAAGGCAATCCCCTTCTCCTTGGGGCCTTTGTTAGCCATTTCATGCAACTCCATCTCACAAAATAAATCATCTAATTTTATAATAGATAAATCCTTGGATACTTTGTAGGCATCCACCATAGATGACCACAAAGCATTCCTTGGAAATGCTTTCAAGACATACCTCACAAGGTCGCGGTTCTCGACCTTTTCATCAATTGAATGAAGCCCATTGAGGACTTCCTTGAAACGACTATGAAGTTCACTTACCGACTCATTCTCCTTCATGGAGAGATTTTGAAGTTGGTTGAGGAACAAATCCCTCTTTGCGATTCTAGAGTCCCGGGTGCCTTCGTGAAGCTCAATGAGTTTGTTCCACAGGTCCTTGGCACTTGTGAAAGGACCAACTTTGATGAGTTGATCTTTGTTCATGCCACATTGTAGAGTGACAACCGCCTTCGCGTCGGCTTCACTCTTTCTTGTTTGTTCGGCAGTCCATCGTGAAGACTCGAGTTCTTTGCCTTCGTCATCCTTAGGAGGAATGAATCCCTCCTTCACCGCGAACCAAGTATGGATATCCATCTTCAAATAGTATTCCATCTTTGATCTCCAATACTGAAAGTCGGCGCCATCAAAGAATGGAGGTCGGGTGGTGGAGAAGCCTTCTCTCAACGCCATCTTGTTGAGAACTCTCGGATGTTAAGCCGTGTACAGAGAACTTGGCTCTGATACCACTTGTTGAAACGAGATGGCTAGAGAGAGGGGGTGAATATAGCCAACACTTTTTATTTGAAGAGTTTAGCAAGTTTTCTGCACTTAAACTATCAGTAGCACAGCGGAAGAAGCAAAGGAAAAACAAAGCAATGCAGTAAACTAAAAACAGAGATGAAAGCTAACAACGACAGCTACCAAGATCGCTAACAAGAGGGTTTACAAGGTTCGGGGATAACTTGCCCCTACTCCTTGGCGTGCCCTTAAGGTGGGCGATCCCTTGATCGTCGGCAGATCTAGCCCCGGTGATCACCGGATATAAAGCAACCTCCTTCTCGGTGGAGAAACCTCTCTACAGCGTTTCAATCACAGATAACTGTTTAAGCTTAATGAAACAACAAGAAGGATCTTACTCAAACCCTCGGCAAGGACAAGAACACAGCAAGCTTCCCTGAGCTCCACCCAGTGGCGATCTCACGCAAGAACCCTTCTTCGTGTCTTCCCACTGTCGGACTCCAAGCTTCTTGTTCCCTCCTTCAAGGCTCAAGTAAAGGATGATTGCTTCTCGATCGCTTGCTCAGAATGATGGAAACCTCAAGAACAGCAAGCTTGATGTGGAGAACTCAAAGCACTGGAACTCAAGAGCACAAGCTGAAGAACTGTTGAACTCTCATCCACCGAAAACTCTCTCGTTCCTTTTGTTTCTCCACTAAGCAACAAGTGACCTCATCTCCAGCAGCCTACAGCTGCCTCACTGCCAACGCGCCAACTACACTGAACCCTTAGTGAACTTCCTGAGCTCCCTCAACCAAGCTTCAGTCAGCGGCTTCAGTCCTGCAGCTCCAGTCGTTGCAACCTGAGTTGAGAAAGGGACAAACCTGCTCCAAGGAAAGCCCTCTTTGACTTTTCCTTGAGTGTTTGAATCCTCCCCTGTCACCTGTAACTTAATCAGACTGTTAGAGCAGCAAATCACGCAGTAAATCAAATATCAGAGATAAACAGCAGCGAATCGGATACGGTCAGACGCGATTAGAGCGTCTGACAGTGCAATTTGAATTAAAGTGATCGGTCACCCGACCGATCAGAGAGACTCCTGATCGGTCACCAGACCGATCAGGCTAGGTCCAGACCGATCAGGATCCGTCCTAATCGGTCCCCAACGCTCAATCAGAAATCGCGATTTCTTTGTGACTTCTCCTGGATCGATCACCGGACCGATCCCAGGTTGTGGATCGATCACCTGAACGATCCACCCCTTTCTTGGGCGATTTCTGAGCTTTGCAGTCCAGACCTCCTGATCGGTCACCAGACCGATCAGGCAGCCTCCTGATCGGTCACCAGACCGATCAGATCATGACCAGACCGATCAGGCTAGAGCCTGATCGATCATAGTGAGGAACCTGCGACGCTGGATCGTTCACCAGAACGATCTGCACAGTGATCCTGATCGGTCACCAGACCGATCAGGAGCAGTTCAACAAGGGAACTCAACCTCACTGCTCGCTCCCTGATCGGTCACCAGACCGATCAGGAGCCAGTCAATGGGTGAAACGCATACTCCCTGATCGGTCACCAGATCGATCAGGAGCAACACAGTAGGTTCCCAACCTCACTGTGTGCTCCCTGATCGGTCACCCGACCGATCAGTCATCGCTGGATCGGTCACCAGACCGATCCATGAAGGAGCAGCGTGCCAGAATCCCTGATCGATCACCAGACCGATCCGAGGACTCAAACTCAGCCCTCCAAGCTAAGTTTCCATTCACCTTAGCCCTCCAAGCTAAGGATTTTCCATCTAACTCTCCAAGTTGGGAATTTGCACCTAACCCTCAAAGTTAGGACTTTTCACCTAGCCCTCCAAGCTAGGACTTTTCACCTAGCCCTCCAAGCTAGGACTTTTCACCCAACCCTTCCGAGTTAGAACTTCATTCAACCTAGCCCTCCAAGCTAGGCACCTGACCCTCCAAGCCAGGACTTTTTCACCTAATTCTCCAGGATGGGAATTTGCACCTAACCCTCCAAGTTAGGACTTTTCACCTAGCCCTCCAAGCTAGGACTTTTCACCCAACCTTTCCGAATTAGGACTTTTCCAACACCTAGCCCTCCAAGCTAGGACTTTTCAAGCACCTAGCCTCCCAGACTAGGATTTTCAACACCTAACCCTCCAGGTTTGGATTTTCCAACACCTAGCCCTCCAGACTAGGATTTTCCATACCATGCCTGATCCCCGATCAGGACTTAATCATAATCAATAATCATCCACCTAAACTTAAATCGGTGTCAATACCAAAATAACAATCAGGGCCAGACTGCATCAACAGAGTCCACCATCTGGTCGATCTGAGGCAAGGGATAGCAATCCTTCGGGCAGGCCCTATTGAGGTCCTGAAAGTCAATGCAAATCCGCCATTTATTATCTAGCTTGGGCACCAACACCACATTGGCTAGCCAGGCCAAGAATTGCACCTCCCAGATGTGCCCGACCTCCATCAGCCTCTCAATTTCGGCTCGGATCACCTTATTTTGCTCGGTGCTGAAGTCCCGTTTTCTCTATTTCATGGGCCGAGCGTAGGGATAAACGTGGAGGCGGTGCTCCGCCACCTCCGGTCGAACGCCTTTCAGTTCTTTGACAGACCAGGCAAAGACATCTTGATTTTGAGCCAAACACTCCAGCAGGGGCTTCTTCAGCTCTTCGGGCAGCCCTGTTGCGATCTTGACTCGAGCATCCTCCTGATCTGGGAGGAGCTGCACCTCTTCCTTATCTTCATGCAACTCAGACCAAGGGGAGGCTTGAACCATGTTACAATCAGAGAAGGGGTACGGAGCCTTACGACTTTCTACCTGGACGTCGTCCACGTAGCATCTCCGGGCCACTCTTTGGTCGCCCTTGACTTCTCCCACCTTGTCCCCGACTGGGAACTTAACCTTCAGGTAAAAGGTGGAGGCGACAGCCTGGAACTCGTTGAGGGCCGATCGACCCAAAATGGCGTTATAGGACGAGGTAGCGTCCACCACCAAGAAAGTGGACCACCGAGTCCTCTTTAGTGGCTCATCGCCCAAGGAGATGGCCAGTCTAATTTGACCGATAGGCTGAACCTGATTCCCCGTGAAACCAAACAACGAGGTCGCTACCAGGTCTAGCTGGGACCTCTCGATCTAGAGCTGGTCGAATGCTCTCTTGTAGAGTATGTTGACCGAGCTGCCAGTGTCCACTATGGTGCGGTGGAATTGATAGTTGGCGATGATGGTTGTAATGACTAGCTCGTCATCGTGTGGGACCTCTAGCCCCGTGCAGATCTTGGGGCCCAAAACTGATCTGGGGCCCCTCTGCCTGAGCCGAGTTGGTGCCAACCTGATGGATCTCCAGTCGGCGCACCTGTGCCTTCCTGGCACAGTTGGAGTCTCCTCCCGTCGGACCGCCCGAGATGACATGTACACCTCCTCGGACGACATTCTGCTGGTTGGCTTGCTCTTCGTCCATCTCCTCACCCCCAGCCCGGTTCCCATGAGGGAAGAGATTGCGAGCGGCTGGGGGGGGGGGGGGGGGGGTTCCTCTGGAGCTCTTCGGCCGCTGGGTCGACATTCGGGCCACCCCGGCCTGTACCTCATCCAGGAGGTGTCTGTCGTCCTCGTCCTCTGGGGGCAGGGGCTCGGCCCTGACCAGCTTGGTTGCACTCCTCGGTGGCGTGACCATGGCTCTGATGGAAGGTGCAGTATGGCCTCCATCGGGCGGGGAAACACCCTTGGGCCACCTGCTGCACATGCCGCCTCTCCATACCTACACCCTCGGCGGGCCCGCGTGGGCTGCGAATAGGCCCGCCCGAGGGTCTAGCACCCTGTATGGGATTGGGAGGTGATGGGACAACCGGCTCCTTGCGAGCAGCCTGTGCCTCTTCCACAATGATGTATTTGACAGCCTTGCCGAGAAGGCTGTCAAAGTCCTTTGGGGGCTTCATGATCAAAGAGTGGAAAAACTCCCCATCCTGCAAGCCCTGGGAGAAGGCGCTGACCAGGACCTCGGGCGAGGCAGTTGGCACGTCTAGTGCCACGCCATTAAACTTTCTAATATAGGCCCGGAGGGTTTCCTAGGGGTCCTGCTTCAGGGCGAACAGATTAAGGCTCGTCTTGTGGTGCCTCCGACTGCTAGCAAAGTGCTACAGAAACACCCTCTTGAGCTCCTCAAAGCTCGTGACCGACCCATCAGGGAGTCGATCAAACCATCTCTAGGTCGTGCCAAAGAGGGTTATCAGGAAGGCTCAGCACTTAACGCCTTCCGGGTATTGATGAAGTCGGGCCGCGCTTTCGAACTTCATCAAATGCTCCTACGGATCCATAGCTCCCGTATACTCGGGTATGGTGAAGAAACGGAGGTGACGTGGCACCGGGTCTTCCAAGACCCAAGAGGCAAAAGGACTGCGTACTTGGATAGCTGAAGTAGGGTCAGCTGGAGCCTTCCCCTTGTCTAGCCGCCTTCCGTGGACCGGCTTGGACACTGAGGCTTCCGCCGACATAGAATGGGTCTCCTCACCTCGACCCGGGGGATGACCGCAGGGGGAGGTGCAGAGCCGCCCTCAAGCCAAGAGGGCCTTCCTGTCCTCCGAAAGGTCGATGTGCCACTGGTTCCGGGCCCGGAGGCCCCTGACTGGTGGCTTGTGAGGGCCTTTGAGAATCCCTTTGAGCTCGCGTAGCCATTAGGATCTCGTACTCCTCTCGGGAGACCTCCATCACTAACGGGTTGGGGTCTGCCATCTTCGCTTCCGATCAGGCTGCTGGTGTCCCTCCTTCTAGCATCAAATTTGATCATGTCGCGAAGCAAGCTGGACGCCCCTACAGTTGGATGAGACTCCGGGGAGCGCGAGATCGCCGAGGTGGTCTCCTGAGCTGGATCGCCTCTAGCCTGCAAGATAGAGACCGTTAGAACCTGCCGGGAAAAGTCCCCTGCCAGGCACTCCGACAGTCAAGTCAGTACGTGACGGTGGCAACGGAAAGCAATAGAACAGTATGGAATGCACTATTGCGCGTACCTGAGAGATGGGGAGTATGGAGGCTTATATAGCCGGGGAAGCTAACAGTTCCTGCCCCGCCTGCCACCTGCTGTCATATAGCGAAGACAAGGTGATGCATGCCCAGAGGTGGCAGGATAAAGCGGTGCATACTAGGTTAAGGAAAGGGGCACTGTCAACTTAATGGCTGATGCCTTTTGGTGCCGCTCGGCCTGACACCAGTGTAGGTGGTCGTAGTACGGGGGGACAGGGTATGGCAGGAAGATCAATGCCTCAGCGTGATATCCGCCGTTTAAGACCCGGAGGACCTCGGTCTTGTGCCGACCCCGTACAACTTCTGGTAGCCTGGTGCCAGGGAGTGGTTGTGTTTGCCAGGGCCACTGAAGGCCTAAGAGGGTGCCGACTAGGGCACTGACTGATGAGGTCGACTAAGGGCCTATGAGAGTGCCGCCTAGGGCACTGCCTGATGAGGCCGACTGAGGGCCTATAAGGGGGCCGACTGGGGCACTAAATGACGAGGCGTCCAGTAACGCTCCCTCCGGCTCGGGCTTACCCCCGGAGCGTGGTCCGCCACGCGTCGGCGGGAAGCCAAACCTAGAGGGGTACTAGAGCACAAACGTCCAAGCTTGGGTCAGATCGATCCCAAGGAGCATGGGCCGCCACGCGTCCGTTCAAGGGCCCCGACCCGCACAACATCTATCCGCTGGGCCTTTTCAGCCCCCTAACCATCTTCCTTCTGACTAGGCGTCAGGCTGCCGGGCCAGGCTACACGCAAGCTGGCCCGGGATCATTGTGCGTTATTTTTGAAGTGAATAAAGTCATAAGGCCAAGTGAGAGAATGTTAGATATTAATGTTCATATGGATTTATATCTCTATTCAATGACTCAATTACATTGGTCAATGAAAGGATAATTCTCTTCATATTCATGCAATTATATTGGTCAATGAAGAGGCAATTCTCTTCACATTCATGCAAATGAATGTAAAGGAAGATGAAAAATAGTTCTCATATTCATGTAACGTGAGATTTAACGTATTGTATTAAGAGGCACTTGAATGTACACTTTGATGGAATGTGTAAATGAAAGATTTCAAAAGGGTCTTCCCTCTACCTATAAATAGGTCTTTGCTCCATCAAAGAGGCCAAGTAAAAAGAGAGGTCAAGAAGGAGAAACACAATTGTCTAAGGGGTTCTAATCTCTTTTTGAAGGTTATTATGAGCTAAGGTATGCTTTACTTTTAAGTTATATTGTGAAAATCATTTAGTTCAAAACCTTGGACATAAAGGAATATGTAAATGCTAAACTTAATTTGCATATTCATATTGATGAAGATATACGCTATAATTTACAAATGAATCAATCTAAGAGCATGGGTAATGAAAGTGATTACCAAATGGGCAGGTAATAATGGTGGCCGACGACCGTTAATGCCATATTAAGACCTTTACTCCATGAAAGCTATCAAAATGGAATGGATAATTGAAATGAAGATTATGTTTTTTTTCTTACTACTACTTCATTCATTCTGCTCCATTTATATTCTCTCTTCTAAAGTCTCACTTAAGCATCGGGCTACGTTGAGCAAGACCATCGCCCTCTGATTACGTGTTAACCTTAGTCATTGGATCCGACGACAACAAGAATTGCTCAGCCACAAGTATCTAAATTTTACTGTATCTAGAGATACTGCCATTGTTGCTTCGGAGACCCCAACCCTTTCTATAGACCTCAAGTCCAATCCATCAACGATAACAGAAACGCATTTACCGGCTTCTACACACATTCATACCCTGTTTTTCTGTCATTGATCACTATTTGTGTTGTAACTTAAACTCGCAAAGAAAAGACCAATCCTGATGTGTGCAATTCCAGTGTTTTTATATGAGTTTCTGTCTCAATTGTTCATCTTTCAGTAAACTGACAATTGTTTTTTTTTCTCTCTCTTTATATGATGATGCTTCTTTAGGCTTCTCTGTGAAATTAAAGCACCTTTACATGAAATATATCAATTGATATTTTCTTGAGTAGATGATACAGTAGTATCTGATAAATAATTGGCAACTGATGTGTTACAAGTACAAAAAACTAACAAATATTCCAATAGAAGAGATAAGCAAGAAAATAACATGAAGCTTTGTTCTTGCATCAGAGCATAATAGAGTCTGGATGTTCTTCTTCAGACAGCCATCATCATTCTCGAAAACTCCTCGAAATTCACTTGCCCGTCGCCGTCGGTGTCGGCCTCCTTGATCATCTGAAGCACCTCTTCGTCTGTCATCTTCTCTCCCAGATTGATCATCACATTCCTCAACTGTTTATAGGATAGTCATCTAATTGAAAACATTTCATAACATGAATCATGAACAAGTATCCATTTGGATGAAGAAAAACTTACCTCAGTGGCTGAGATGTATCCATTCTGATCTTTGTCAAAGACCTTAAAGGCTTCTCGGAGTTCTTCCTCAGCATCTGTCTCCTTTTTTAATTGTAGGAGCAAAACCAAAACAAAACATGATTTCTAGCCAAACAAAGAAACACATTTGGAACTCAAATTTGTGTGTATATATACCTTCATCTTCCTTGCCATCAAGTTCAAGAACTCAGTGAATTCTATGGTGCCATTTCCATTGATGTCGACCTCCTCGATCATATCTCTTAGCTCTTCTTCAGAAGGGTCTTGACCCAACGACCGAATGACAGTGGCCAGTTCTTCCAGAGTAATACAACCTATCACAACATCAAAATATATATACAATGAAAAAAAAGAATTGCAAGAACACCAATTACTTGACTGAACAAACCATCTCCATCTTTGTCAAAGAGGCAGAAAGCCTCTTGGAACTCAGAAATCTGCTCTTCTGACAATCGCTCCATGCCTGAATGTTTACCACCTTAAAAGCTAACCAAGAAACAGCAAGGAAGAAGGGCCAAAGAGCTAAGGAAGGAAGCAAGGAAGAAGGATCCTCTCCTATACTCTATATATATAACCTGCCTAGTCAAACGTGACTTTTACCCACACAAACACCGAGAAGAATTCTTCCTTCCTTGCTTCACAATCCAACTATTGACTGTTTGCTTTTTCGTTTGTTTCTTTTTCTTTTTTTTTTCCTTTTTGCTTTTGCTTTGCTGATGATCTGTAGCGACCTAACAGCGATTTAAGAAGGGATATGGGTGGTTATTAAATTCAGGCGTGATACAGTAGCAGTTGCAGGGCGAGTTTAAGTATCAATCAAATCTGCAGTTCTTTTTCTGAAGATTTTCTACAGCCAGGCACACAGCTGGAGGTGGGATCTCGCAGTCGATGCGTGCATGGTGATGGTGCAGTGTGGTGTTGACTTATTCTAGATCGCCATGATTTGAAACGTATCTCTGTTTTCTGTGTTCTTCGCAATTATCAGACCATTCTATGCAAAATATGAAGAAATTAGACTCTGTTCCTCGCCAGATCTCCTGTTTTTTTAGAGAATCTGACACGGGGCAGAGAGTATTCCCACTTCCGACTCTGTTGGTACCGGTGTTTCTACTGGAAGCAGCCGAGGGGTCAGTTGGGGACGAGGGAAGGGTATGGATCCCGATCGAGGCGACATGTCACGCGGTTTGACTTTGACTTTTTCTGAGCCCGACTCCTCGGTTTGCCCGTCTTTTGGTTTTGATGCCCATCACGCGTTTAGGTGGACGGTTTGACCGATATTTATAATCACACGCTTAATTTTTTTTAATATTTAAATAGTGTACTACTTTTAAAATTATGCATTAATTTTCTATTATTTTGAAATTTTGACAATTTAAAGATAATATTATTGATAGGGATGAACATCCCGGAGTAGATACATGGTATAAATAAGCTATGTGATAGGGCCCACGGAACCAGTGCCCCAGGTCGAACTAGAAATCGGGCTCCCGAGACTACCTTGGGAGAATGGAAGAAAGCCCTCGAGGTAAGACCAGGAATCGGGCTCCTGAAACCATCTTGAGAAAATGAATGAAGGCCCGGAGGTTAGCTTGGGAGATGAGACTACGAGACTGACTCGGAAGAGTAGAGCCCAAAGATCAACATAGGGATTAGAAACCCGACTTCAAGTATCCGTTCCTCCTTCGAGAACAAGAAAGTCATCGGATAATTATTATTCACAACACACGTAATTAAGGCTTAATGATCGCAGTGGTTATTACCAAAGAAAAGATATCTATTAAATAACCGATGATTAAGGAACGTGGAGGAGAACGTGGGGATACATGTGATAAAGACCTCTGGTATATAAGATACCTCGACATCCAGGTAAAAGGGAAAGTTCTACAAGACTATAGCAATTCGATTTCTCGTTGTCCTTCGAAAAAAGGGAGAATCCTGACTTGAGCGTCGAAGAGGGCTCCACCGAAAAATCTTCTGGTGCGTTCCCTTTAACGCTCGTGTTAATCTCGCAGGGCGTGGACATCCTCTCCCCGTCATCGTCTTCGTGGGCAGCACTTTGGTGACTCGTCATCCTCGTCGTTCACTTCTGGATCAAGTTTACCGCCGTCTGTGAGAAACATCAAAGCACCAGAAGGAACACAGTGATGGCAGACCCAGAGGGACAACCCATCATTCTGATGCGGGAGGAGTTGAATCACTTAGTCGCCAACATCATCAGAGGTGCACTGGAGCAACACCAGATCGAGCAAGCCGCCTCGCAACGAGCGGCTTCGGTGCAGGCGGAAATCCCAAGAATGTCAGCCTCGCACCACCGAAATCGAAGATCCGTCTCGCCACCGGCAGGACCGACAATGACAACCCCAGCGCCCTAGCGAGATTCCTTGGGAGAAATGGAGAGGGCACATTCCGTCGCCTCCAGAGTTTTACGATAGGAGGAGGGACCGGAGAAGATCAAGGCTTCCAAAGCTCTCATGAAGCCTCCATGTACTCCATTTTCTCTGGACATCATAACGGATCTCATGCCCAAGAAATTTCGCGGTCCAGGAATCGTCGATTACGATAGGAAGACTGATCCAGAGGACCACATCTACAAGTTCGAGAATGCGACTCTGCTACACCAATATACAGATGGTGTGAAGTGCTGGGTGTTCTTGAACACCTTATCAGGGGTCGCCCAGAGATGGTTTCAGCGGCTACCCCAAAATTTGATAAACTCCTTTCTAGAGTTTAGAGCCGTCTTCTTACACCACTTCGCTAGCAGCCGACGATACCAGAAGACCACATTGAACTTATTCACCCTCAAGCAAAAGACCAAAGAGCCGCTGAAGGACTATATCCAGCTGTTCAATTGGGTGACTCAGGACGTGTCAACCGCCACTTCAGAGATTCTCATCAGCGCCTTCACGCAAGGACTCTCTGAAGGCGATTTCTTTCGATCGCTGGTGAAGAAGCCACCAGCTAGCTTCGATGACTTATTGGGGCGGTCAGTCAAGCAGTCGACAGCGATCCCCTTGACGAAGCCCTTCCCCTCATCGACGACAATCAGGAGAGGATAGATCCAGGCGTCGGTCCCAGTCACATTCGAGAGGAAGAAGTCGGGAGATAGTGCCCCGCCAATCTATCTCCCCTGAAAGGGATCCCAAGAAGGGCAAATCTCCGGCGCGCAGGCCTCCATCGGGCTATGTGAGAGTAATCTCAGGAGGTCCGACTGGAGGAGACTCTCATCGGGCAAGAAAGGCCCATACCCGCCGGCTGGAAAACTACGCCATTGGGACAAGCAAAGACAAGCACTATGGTCCTGTTATTTCATTCGACCCTGACGATCTAGAGGACATGGAAGCCTCTCATGAAGATGCACTAGAAATCATCGTCAGAATAGCTAATTATGAGGTTAAACGCATTTTTGTGGATACAGGTAGCTCCGTCAACATCCTGTACAAGGCGGCTCTGGACCATATGCAGGTCGACGAGAATGTGCTGCATCCTGTCTCTACCCCGCTCTTCGACTTCACCGGATACTAAGTACAGCCAATGGGACAAATCTCCCTGTCCTTGTCACTGGGGGGGGCGACACACTCCAGAGGACACGAAGGACTTCCTTCATGATTGTAGATGCCCCATCGTTCTACAACGCCATCTTGGGGCGACCGGCGCTCAGCCTATTCCAGGCGGTGGTCTTAGTCTACCACCAGAAGATTAAGTTTCCGATGGGTGAGCGGGTGACCAAAGTCAAAGGAGAGCAATTGGCTTCTCGGTGGTGCTACAGTGGAGAGGTTAGAATGGAAGCTCGTAAGAACCCGAGGACGCATGAAGAGTTGCAAATTGATCTAGCCAATCCTCGAGAAGAAGAAGAGGCTAAAGAGGAACACAGAGAGGTCGAAAGTGAAGAGGTCCAAATTCAATCTCAACAAGCTGGAGGAATCATAAAAATTGTTGCTGATCTTGTGCCAGAATTGAGAAGCCGGTGGATCAGCTACTTAATGGACCATCGGGATGTGTTTGCATGGGCTACTGAAGAGATCAAGGGAGTCCACCTACCTTGGCCACGCATCGGTTGAATATAACCCTGGGAGCCCGGCCGGTGAAACAAAGGTGATGACACTTTGCACCCAAGCAAGACAAGATAATCAGGGAGAAGGTTGCGAAGTTGCTGAAGGTCGGACATATCAGAGAAGTTCAATTCCCGACCTGGTTGGCGAATGTTGTACTAGTCCCTAAGCCCGGGGATAAATGGCGGGTCTATATTGATTTCCGTGATTTAAATAAAGTCTACCCTAAAGATTGTTACCCCTTGCCTCGCATTGATCAGCTGGTGGATTATACCTCTGGTTGTGATTTAATTTCAATATTGGATGCATATCAGGGATACCACCAGGTTCCCCTTGCTCGAGAAGACTAAGAGAAGGTCTGTTTCATGATGGCAGATGACACTTACTGCTACAATGTCATGCCGTTCGAGTTGCGCAATGCCGGGGTAACTTATCAGCGAATGATGGATAAGGTCTTCTGCCACCAGATCGCGAGGAATATTAAG
The DNA here is from genome assembly GCA_024364735.1 of Boesenbergia rotunda. Taxonomy (NCBI): domain Eukaryota; kingdom Viridiplantae; phylum Streptophyta; class Magnoliopsida; order Zingiberales; family Zingiberaceae; genus Boesenbergia; species Boesenbergia rotunda. The sequence goes on along the minus strand of JAGFNQ010006271.1, from coordinate 200,179 downwards.
ATGTATGTGGATAATATCCTGGTCAAGACTGAGAAGGGGAAGGATATGATAGCCGACCTAGAGGAAACATTCGCCACCTTAAGCACCAACAAGCTGAAACTGAACCCCGCTAAGTGTTTGTTTGGGGTGAAGAGTGGTCGGTTCATCGGGTACATGGTGACGGAAAGGGGGATTGAGGCTAATTCGGAGAAAGTGCAATCCATTCTCAACATGTCTTCCCCTCGCAATTTCAAAGACGTACAATGACTGAATGACAGAATTACAACTCTATCCCAGTTCATCTCCAGATCTGCTGACAGAACTTTGTCATTCTTCAAAATTCTGAGGAAAATTGTCAAGTTCGATTGGGATGATCAATGCGAGAAAGCTTTTACTGATTTAAAAGCTCATCTCTCTTAACTCCCCATCCTATATAAACCGCTGGAAGGAGAAACATTATTTGTCTATCTGTCCGCAGCTGAGCAAGCCATGGATTCTGCGCTTATTCGGGAAGAAGCTACTACTCAATATCCCATTTACTTCTTCGAGCACTTCCTGAAAGATGCAGAAACTCGGTATACTACCCTAGAGAAGCTGGCCTATGCCTTATACTGATGGCTCGAAGACTGAGACTGTATTTCCTGACGTATCCTATTGTGGTGCTCACCAATAGTCCACTCGGGAGCATCCTCACCAATCGAGAGGCTTCGGGATGGCTAATCAAGTGGACGATAAAGTTAAGTTAGTATGAGATTGAGTACCACTCCCGTACTGCTATCAAGGCTTAAGCTCTAGCTGACTTATACTCGAAGCTGTCCCAGAAGCACAGTAGGGTTGGAGTTCTGATGATTTCTCCCAGAGGAGATATGCTACAACTATCTATCCGACTCAACTTCCGAGTCGAATGTAAAGCGACCCTAGCGGGGCTCCAAGTTATCAAGCAAGTGGGAGCTGCTCGGGTTATCTTTCACTCGTATTCTCAGCTCGTAGCCAGGGCTGAGCATTCGGTCAAAACCGAACCGACCGAACCGAATTAATCGAAAATCGAATTAACCGATTTTTTTGGAACCGACCGAACCGACCGAATTTTCTACAAAAATCGAACTTATCGAACTGATAAAATTTCGATTAATTCGATTTTCGATCGAATTAACTGAATTAATCAAAATTTTAAATTTTATTCAATTTTTAATTAAAATAACAAGATTTTATTTAATTAATTATATTTTTAAATAAAAAATAATTAAATTAATATTTTATTCGGTTTATTCGGTTTAACCGAATTATAAAATTCAAAATCAAAACCGAACCGATTTAAGCGAAAATCGAACCAAATTTAAAAAAAACCGAAAACCAAATTAACCGAACCAAATTTCAAAATTCGGTTGGTTCGGTTCGGTTAATTCGAATTTTTTGAATTTTTGCTCACCCCTACTCGTAGCTAAGCAAATAAAAGGAGTGTTCAAAGTTAAGAATGAGCGCCTGTAGAGGTATGTGTCCATATATGAGCAACTGAGGTCTTCTTTCACTGAAGTTGTTCTGCAGAAGATATCCCGAGTTGATAATGTCAAGACAGATGAGGTAGCCAAATTGGCTAACTCCATTACAATATAGACGCTGGAAGAGCCCAGCGCTCCAGAAGGAGCCGTGGCCCAAATCAAAGAGGAAACTGCTGACCCTGTAGTACCCGACTGGAGAGAACCCTATATGAAGTTCTTACGTAGTGGAACCATGTCGGCGGGTGATAAGGAAGCTCGGCTTTTCCGTCACAGGGCTGCCAGGTTTACGTTGGTCGGGGAGCAGTTATATAAAAGAGCATTTGCCCGACCTTTGCTCAAGTGTATTGGTCTAGGGGAAGTCGACTACATCATCCGAGAGGTTCACAAAGGCATATGTGGAAGCCATATTGGGGGAAGGTCCATGGCTAGAAAGATTATTCTGGCCGAATATTTTTGGCTCACGCTACAAGAAGATGCTGTCAAATTTGTCGTCAGATGTGAAGCCTGTTAAAATCATCAGCATATCACTCATCGCCCGACTGAACTGCTTCGAGCCTCCACTATCTCATGCCCCTTCGACCAGTAGGGAATAGATATTGTGGGTCCTTTTCCAATCAGACCTTAGCAGAAGAAGTTCCTGTTAGTGCTGGTCGACTACTTCTCCAAATAGGTTGGAGCTGAACTGCATGCGCACATCACGGAAGCCACCGTGATGAAGATCATGTGGAAGGATATAGTTTGAAGGTATGACATTCCTTATAAGTTGGTATCAGATAATAGTCGACAGTTTGCGGGACACAAACTCAGAGAGTGGTGTGAAAGACTAGGTATTCACTAAGCCTTCACTTCAATCGCATATCCCCAAGGCAATGGCCAAGCAGAAGTGGTCAACCGAGAGATTATTAGAGGGCTCAAGATAAAGATGAACCACGTCAGGGGCAGCTGGGTTGAAGAACTCCCGAGCATCCAATGGTCGTACCGCACCACTCCCAAAGACGGAACTGGTCAGGGTTCTTTCAATCTGGTGTATGAAGCGGAAGCGATGATTCCGGTAAAGATAGGCAATGAGTCAGTCCGGCGACAACACTACAACAAAGAAGACAATGATCAGAAACGGCTGATCGACCTGGACCTAGTAACAGAAGTGCGAGACAAGGTAGCTACCCGGCTGGTTGCATATTGGCAGCGTATGTAGCAGGTGTACAATCGCCGAGTGATCACTCGGACTTTTCAAGTCGTAGATAAGGTCTGGAAAAGAATCAAACCGATCGGCGACCCCGGAAAACTTGAGCCTCAATGGAGCAAACCCTACATCGTTGTCAAAAAGCTCCCCGGACGAAGTTATTATCTACAAGACGCTGAAGGCAAAAGGCTGAAAAGGCCATGACAAGCAAATCACCTCCAGTAGTATTGTAATCGGTGAGCCATGTGAGCAATGCATGTATTTGTATGCATATTTGTACTTCTTTACAGTTGAGTAATTAAAGAAACAAAGGAAATGTATCATCAAGACACAACGCAAGAGCTCGAAGTTCTTACTATCTCGTGGTTCCGAGCATGCTCGAGATGTGTAGACCTGGTCGTGATGCCGAGGATGCCCAACTAGGAGCAGCCGAAGCCTCTACCGTCTCGTGGTGCCGAGGATGCCTGAGACGAGTAGACCAGGGCGTGGTGCCAAGGATGCCCGGCCAGGAGTAGGCGAAGATCTTACCATCTCGTGGTGCCTAGGATACCCAAGATGTGTAGACCTGGTCGTGGTGCCGAGGATGTCCGACCAGGAGCAACCGAAGTCTCTACCGTCTCGTGGTGCCGAGGATGACCGAGACGAGTAGACCTAGTTATAGTGTCGAAGATGCCCGAGACGAGTAGACCTAGTTGTAGTGTCGAGGATGCCCGAGATGTGTAAACCTGGCCGAGGTGCAGAGGATGCCTAATATGTGTAGACCTGGTCGAGGTGCTGAGGATGCCCGACCAGGAGTAGCCTAAGGCCCTACCAACTCGTGGTGTCGAGAATGCTCGAAATGAGTAGACCTGGTCGTGTTGCCAACGATGCCCGCCCAGGAGCAGACGAAGATCTTACCATCTCGTGGTGCCGAGGATGCCCGAGATGTGTAGACTTGGTCAAGTGCCAAGGATGCCCGACCAGGAGTAGCTTAAGCCTCTACCATCTCGTGGTGCCGAGGATGCCTGAGATGAGTAGACCTGGCCATGGTGTCGAGGATGCCCGGCCAGGAGTAGGCGAAGATCTTACCATCTCGTTGTGCCGAGGATACCCGAGATGTGTAGACCTGATGTGTAAACCTGGTCGAGATGTCGAGGATGCCCAATCAAGAGTAGCCTAAGCCCCTACCATCTCATGGCGCCGAGGATGTCACGCCCCAAGACCGAAGGAGCCGCTGGTCCAATATAAAATCGAATAGCATCTCCCTTGTCCGGCGGACAATCTACATACATACAAATATCAATACAACACCACGAAGTATATATTTGGCCTCAGGCCTCAAAATCAAGACAGAACATAAAAAAAGCAAGACGACCATAACCATAAAATATAGTAAACCTGAGATTAGTAGACTTGGTAATGGTGATGAGGATGCTCGACTAGGAGCAGATGAAGATCTTGTCATCTCGTGGTGCTGACGATGCCCAAGATGTGTAGACCTGGTCGAGGTGCTGAGGATGCCCGACTAGGAGTAGCTTAGCCCCTACCATCTCGTGATGCCAAGGATGCTCGAGATGAGTAGACCTGGCCGTGGTGTCGAGGATGTCCAGCCAGGAGCAGACGAAAATCTTACCATCTCGTGGTGTTGAGGATGCCCGAGCTGTATAGACCTGGTGGAGGTGTCGAAGATGCCCGACCAGGAGTAGCGTAAGCCCCTATTATCTCGTGGTGCCGAGGATGCCCGAGATGAGTAGACCTGGTCGTGATGCTGAGGATGCCCAGCCAGAAGCATACGAAGATCTTACCATCTCGTGGTACCGAGGATGCCCGAGATATGTAGACTTAGTCGAGGTGCCGAGGATGCCCGACCAGGAGTAGCCTAAGCCCCTACCATCTCGTGGTGCCGAGGATACCCGAGATGAGTAGACCTAGTCGTGGTGCTGAGGATGCTCGACCAGGAGTAGGTGAAGATCTTACCATCTCGTGGTGCCGAGGATGCCCGAGATGTGTGGACCTGATGTGTAGACTTGGTCGAGATGCTGAGGATGCTCGACTAGGAGTAGCCTAAGCCCCTACCATCTCGTGGCACTAAGGATGTCACGCCCCAAGACCGAAGGAGCTGCTGGTCCAATATAAAATCGAATAGCATCTCCCCTGTCCGGTGGACAATCTACACATACATACAAATATCCATACAACACCACGTAGTATATATTTGGCCTCAGGCCTAAAAATCAAGACAAAACATAAAAAGCAAGACGACCATGACCATAAAACATAGTAAACCATACCTGACTGCGGACCGATCTGACTTACGACAAAATAACCAATACATAAACCCCTTAGGGCACACAATACACTCGTAAGACATATACCAATTGGTAAAAGAAATATGAAACAAATACACTGCCAAGTACAAAACAAAATCATGTCGTCTCGATGGGTAGGGACTAGCTACTTGGCTCTTCTGGCGACTCCAAGTATCTCAGCCTGAAATTAAAAACATGGGCAACAGTGTGAGTCCAAATAAACTCAGCGGATACCTAAACAGATATGCATAGTAAGCTATATTAGCACTAAGAGTCACACTGATATAGTCTCATATGTACAATAGAAAATGCATACATTGAAATACTGAACGTATGTACATACCAAAATCTATCTATCCTGCACTGTGGTGGAAACAATCCCTATAGAACAAGTACAACACATAATCCAAGGTATACATGTTTCTTGTATGTGCATGTCAACCAAAATGCAGCAATCAAATGCAGTAAGCATAAACAAATGCACGATGCATCATATGCACATAGTGCAATGACATGTATCACTCCTGACACCAGTCATATCACTGTCCACCTATCATAAATGAACGGGTGAGTGGGTAGGGTTGTGACAACTGTGCGCACTCTGCTATCACTACTGTTGAGTGACCGAGTGGACAGGATGCTGGCGGAGAGCACCCTCCTACCCCAGGCAATGGGGGAGTCTTGCTCTTATCTTCTCGTGTCTCAGGACGAGAAGGGATCCTTGGCTGCTACCACGCTCCGGAACCACTATTTGAAAGCGGCCCAGCGGAGCAATACAAGGCAAATGCACACACTCTATGGTAGTCACTACCCCCTGAGTGGATGTGTGTGCATATCCTAATGTAACTGGCGATGGGCTTAGACTACATAGGAGCAGATGATCGTCAGCATGCAACAATGCAAGATGGTGCATGACACTAACACATACAACATCCACCAAGTCCTCATCTATTACCTCAGTGTGCTATGTATAGGTCTGAATCCTATATCATGATATACAAATAACCTACTAGGTATACTAGCAAAGTAAACTAGTGATCCATCAATGTCAAATGCGAGGGGGCGTATCATTGCATCTATGCACGTATATACACATGATAACCATCGAGACTGTATGGAACTAAAGGGAGATCATTTCAAGAATAAGCAATAGATGTCAAGCAAAGATATACTAAACTAGATATAACGTATAAACTTACTGCTATCTATAACAAACCATACACATCAATATAACAATATCTAAAGAGATAAGTCAGAGGTACCCACCTCAAAAGAGAGATGCTCATATCAGAAAAGAATCTCCCGTCCGATAATCTGCAATGATAAACCCAATCAATGTCTTGTATCAAAGGCATAATATTTAGCTACAATAATATATAATTTATAGCTAAACGAGTTATCTCAATTAATTAGGATCATTCTAGCTATCTTGTCTCATTTAATTTATTGTAATTAAATGAATAACTCTTAATTATTCCAAGCTACCTAGATCACCATCACCAGCTACGGTTCAATCCAAAGGCTACTTTAATCAAATCCAACAGAGTATAACATGGCACAACATCCATAGGATCCAAAACCAAAACCCCCAACATGTAACACCTAAACAAAAACCGAAATCAAATTTCAATACCAACTCCCCTAATTTATCAAGCTATAAACCAAATACCAAATCCAACAAAAATGCTACTAATCAAAGCTAGTTTTTAATAGCTTGTATAAAATCTGAATTCTAAAATAAAACTAATACGAATATCTACCAATCTGTGAACGGAATAGAATCAACCCAAACAATCCAAAATAGGTGCAACCTTACAACCATAACACCCATAGCAATTCAAAGTCTGAGCTAACCCATCCAATCCTCTCACAGATCAATCCATATACATTGTCATAGCACATGGCATCAAATCCACAATAGAACTACGAAAATCCAAAAGGAGACCTAGAATAGAACATGCTCTAACCCTGGAAACCCAATCACAAGCTCACGGTAGGAAATCCTCAGCAACACCATAAGCACACAAACTGAAATTAATTGCCAAAACTGAAAGAGAATCAAAAATCCAAGCCATCATAATATACCAATCCAAACACCAATCTGAATCATCCCAGAGCTTACCGGAAGAATGGCAAGCGGTAGAATCCTACTCCCAGAGCACAGAATGGAGGTCTACCCTTGAAGCTCGATATAGGACTTTGCTGGAGATTAAAGAGGCTGCAACCATAGGTCGATTAGGTCCTCATGATCCACGACCATCATTTGCAGTGATCAAGAAGAAGGGTAATCAACAAGGTATGTGATGGCATAACCACTTGTGGTCAGAGATAGAAGATGCTGAATCGTCGGCTCTGGAGGGGCGTCCAGCTCGTGCATGCGACGCTGGCCAAAAAGGGCCGAAATTCGTGATGCGGCCTCAAGGATCCATAGCATCGCATGAACAGGTGTGGCGAGGAGATGGGGAAAGCTATGAGGGAGAAGGCAGGGGAGATGTGGGCTCGCGATCGAGCGTCGATGGTTCCGATCGGCCAGAGGATGACGTTGGCGATGTGTGACTGTGGGCGAAGGAAAGGGAGGAGGAAGGAGTCGGGCCTTGGCTGCGAGTTATGTCACGCGAATCGGCTTGGCTGCTAGGTCACGCGAAGGAGAACGAAAGAGTTTATAAGGGGACTTTTTGTAGAAAAGTCCCTTAACTTTTTGAAATTCAAATTATGCCCTTAGGGTAATGGTTTTTGACAGTTTAACCCTCTAAATCTGTGTAATCCACATCGGGTCTCTAGAGTTAGATATTTTATCCTCTTAACCCGTTAGCTTTAGCCAAAACTCAAAACTGGTCCTCAAATTTTAAGATATATTTTTTGTTTAGACCTTTAGGATTAAATGTCAAGAAATTTAACCCTTCGTAGTTTAAGAATTCACCTTAAACTTTTTCCCTAGTCTGATAAACCCTAATTTTTCATATCAATTTTCTGAAAAAATTATTCTACCGGTTTCTAACTTACCGGATTTAACAGAGGATGTCTAAGATGAGTAGACCTGGGCATGGCGCTGAGGAAGCACGGCCAGGAACAACCCGGACCTATACCACCTTGTGGTGCTGATATTGGCCTGACCGAGGTGGTGAAGAGGCAGAGTCCAATCCTTACCAGCATAGGCAAATAACAACCCACCATGTCCTTGTCCCCTCCTCAAAATTAGACCTCGCGTACGTGAAGGGTCTATTCGGGAGAAGGGGCGAAGAGCGACACGCAACATACGGGCAATTCATGAGATAGAAGATAAATATACTTCAACAAGAGTCGGGGATTACATTTGAAGTAAGAAGATACAGAAGATAAAAATATTTCATTTAGAGTCAGAAATTACATTTGGAGTACATTCATTCAAGAAAGAAGCAGAAGACAAATACATTTCATTCAAATTTGGAATACATTCTGCAAAGTACGGAAGATAAAAAGAAAGTGAGGCAGAAGACAAATATATTCATATATTCCATAGAAAATTGAAGTACATTCATTCAAGAAAGAGGCAGAAGACAAATACATTTTATTCAAATTTAGAGTATAGAAAAAAAATGGTACAGAAGATGAAAGTATTTCATTCAAAATTTTAGATTACATCTGAAGTACACTCGAAAGCAAAAAATAAAACACAAAATACAAAAGATATATGACAACACAGATTTGGATAGAGCCCTATAGCTCTTTGTCCTTTGCCGGAAGCTCATCCTAAACCTGGTTGACGCTCAAAAAACTCAGGTCCACCTCCGGCATCAGCACTTTGGCTCTCTGGAGTTGTTGGATGACCCCATTAAAGCCCTGTTTTAGGCGCTTTAGGACTTGTACAGCTAAAATATCGCCAAATTCCTCAGACTAGAGGAACCTGGCCTTGAATGCGACCTCGGTATCTGCTTGTCGGGACTCTTCATCAGCTTTGTATTTATGCAGTTCTTCTAAAGCTTCATCCGGAGTAGTCTTTAGTTTAACCACCTTAGAGGACATCAAATCTTGGACTGTCAGTGCTTCCTTGAGCCGCTCTGAGGTGGTCCCTGTTAGTATTGTGAGAGAAGTGTCCTAAGACAATCGCCTTATGAATTTAATCATTTATTTTAATAAATGAATATTCACTATTTGAGTATACATGTTTGTGTATTTGATTGAGATCTTAAACTCATTTACTGAATGTCCGTAATACAATTCACAGCATGAGAGAATTTGTGATGAATTCAGAACTAGTGATTATCTCTACATGTGCAATTGTGAAGTATTGAAATTGTCCCTAGTCGATGAATTGATAAATACGGACACTATCAATTCTGTTGAGACTAGCATGGGTTATTCTCTAATCAGCTGATTCTCACTGGCTGGTGACATTGGGATGTCCGGAGATAAACATGAATGCTAGTTAAGGGAACTAGTTCATTGGAGTGACTGGCTGTAAAACTTCATATGATAGTCTACATATAGACATGTCAATGAAGTTCTTACTGCAGCTTAAGTGCGATGTTCCTTTGACTTGCGGTGTTCAAGTCATCTTGGTCATGAAGACTTATACTTTGACATCTTAAGCAAGCATCTCCAAGGAGGTGTGGACCCAGGATGATTGGGTATAAGCTGAAGTGCCCGAAGATGTTTGAACAGCCTACAAAGGATTCACCACTCCTTGCGAGGAGATGTATACCCAAGGCCTATCGTCAGATTGTTACTCAAAGCCTCTGGCCAGAGCATCACATGTTCCGAGTATGAATCTCTCAGAAACATGAGAGTAATTAGAATCCGTTGGACGAAAAAGACATTACTTGGGCTAGGTGTGACGTAGTCAGCCTAGTGGGGACTGACACACATAGACCGTGTCCTGAACCAAGTGGGTACAAGATGGTGAAGGGAATGAGGCACGATTCATTAAAGCTGCTGAAGGGTTTCAGAATAGTTTCTGAGATCAACCGTTGATCTTTCGATTAATTGGGGATCATGATGTACTACTAGGTGTCACTCATGATCGTTCTATAATTGGTTAATTATAGACGGCCAACATAAATCGAAAACCTATTTAGTCACACGGACTACGAGTGATTCGAGGGATTTAAAACGAGTTGAAAATTGGATTTTCCGATCAAGAGAGATAAGTCGAATCTGAATTTTTCAGAGACGCATCGGAAGCATAAAATGGCTAAGTCTTTTGAAGACTTATTGGGCGAATTAAATGAGTTTAATTCGTACGGTTTCGGCTTGGGTTTGGCCGGCCAAAGAGGGTCCCCACCCTCTTTGTTTGGCTGGCCACAATAAAAGGGGAGAACCAAATTGTTTGGTTCAAATTATAAAATAAACCGCGCGTAGTTTGTTTTATAAAATTATGGATAAAGAAATTTATATAAACGGATTTATTTTTCATGAAAATTAAAATGAACCATGGATTGGTTTATTTTATTTTATAAAATCAATAATAGATTGATTTACCATGATAAAGAAATTTATATAAAGAAATTTATATAAACGGATTTATTTTTCATGAAAATTAAAATGAATCATGGATTGGTTTATTTTATTTTATAAAATCAATAATAGATTGATTTACCATGATAAAGAAATTTATCTGAAGAAATTTATATAAAGAAATTTATATAAAGAAGTTTATATAAAGAAATTTCTATCCATAAGAAAAGGGAGACATGATTGTTTTTATTGTAAATTAAATTATGATAAAAACTTGGCATAATGGAATAATTCATAGAAAAATTTATAAGATAAATTTCTTATGAAAATTTATTCCGTTAAAAGGAGACTTGGCGATTGAGAGGCTACTATATAAAGGTACCAAGGCAAGGCTTGGAAATTAATCGAAGAGATCAAGGATTCTTGCCTAGCCTCTCTCCCTCTCCTTCTCTCCCTCTCCCTCCTCTAGTGGCGCCGGCCCTAGAGGCCCTCCTTTTGGTTGCCGTGAGCTTCCACCACCAAGAAGAGGCCGAAGAAGAAGAAGAAGCGGGCGCGACTCCTTCCTTCCTCCCGGAATCTTGATTCCGTTCTTCGTTTGGTAGTTAGTCTTTCCATCTCTCTCTTGGTATTCTTGTCGTGCCTTTGGAGAATCTAGTAGTTCTTGTCGGCACGAAACTCGTGGCTTTGCGAAGTCATCCCGAAGAAAACTCGGCGTGGACGCGAATAGAGGCGGAGCTTCCAAGGGACGCTACGGTTGGATCTCGTCCCTTTCTACGAGTTATGCGAGGTATTAAGTAAATTAGTTTACTTTCTATAAAATTTTAAATGTATGATCATGTCTCCACAACATAAGGTTGCATGCTAGATACGTGGTTAAAATAATTTGAGAAATTATTTATGCTAAACCTTCCGCTGCACGTAATTAAATTTTAAAATTACGAACCCGTATCCATGTCAACATGCACCCGGTCCCAACAGTCCCGAGGTCCTTCTGAAGGTCAGATACGTGAGCAGCAGCAGCTTTAATCACGATCTCTTTCTCTGCTAGCTAATGAGCTTGCTCCTGAATCCGGCCATTCAGGGTCTCGGCGGATGACTCTAGGAGGTGGACATCTCCTGATAGTTTCTTCTCCATGGCTTGGAGTCGCCCTTGCTCCTGAGTCAAGCGTCTCACTTCCTCGAAGAGGACTGTTGCCCTCTCTGACAACAGTCGCTCCCGGTGGTGAGTGCTGAGTAGGGATGCTTGCAGGCTTGCAGGGCGTCTAGGCAGTGGTCTATCTTGGCGCGTAGACCCCTGCTAACCTCCAGTTGCATCTGATGCCCCCTCCTGAGTTCGGAAGACCACCACCTCCAACTCTGCCACTTGCTGGTGCAGGGATTCCGTCTCCTACTCGGGAGACATCAGTCGGCCCAAGAGGAGGCACTCGGAAGTGGCCTAACACAAGAAAATAAGAGTCAAAAGGAAAAAATGAAACAAAATAAATATACCGAGAAGCTTACCTTTAATAGCAACTCGTACAAACTAGTTATCAACCCAGCTAAAGGTACCTCTCTGAGGGATGTGATGTGCTCTTCAGTGCGCCCCCGCATGACTTCCCCGCTCCGAGGGGATGGAATTTCAAAAGTAGCCCCGGAGCCGCGAGGAAGGAGTGGTAGAAGGATCAGCGGGGAAGTAGGTACACTTGGGGGGTCGGGCGTGCCATCATCGATGCTGGAGGACACCTCGTCGGCTGGATACTTCCCCTTCGACAATTTCTTAATATGGACTAGTTGGAAGCCCCCAGTTGCTACCTTCTAGGCCGCCTTTACCTTCCGGTGCAGGCGGACACTGGTGAGTGCACGTTCGCCAGGTCTCACCCTCTTGCCTTTGGTGTTGATGCAGTCTGACCCGATTGTTGTTTTGGTGTTGACACCGATTTAAGTTTGGTTGAGTGAATTCAGATTAAGTCCTGGTCGTGGACTGGGCACGAAGGTATTGAAATCCCGGTGAGTTAAGCCGGGTCCTGGTGAGTAAAGCCGGGTCCTGGTGAGTGAAGCCAGGTGACAGAAATCCCGGTGAGTGAAGCTGGGTCCTAGTGAGTGAAGCCAGGTGATTGAAATCCGGTAAGTGAAGCCGGGTCCTGGTGAGTGAAGCCAGGTGACTGAAATCCCGGTGAGTGAAGCGGGGTCCTGGTGAGTGAAGCCAGGTGACCGAAACCCTGGTGAGTGAAGCCAGGTGACCGAAACCCTAGTGAGTGAAGCCAGGTCCTAGTGAGTAAAGCTAGGTTGATTGAAATCCAGGTGAGTGAAGCCGGGTCCTAGCGAGTGAAGCTAGGTGACCGAAACCCTGGTGAGTGAAGCCATGTCCTAGTGAGTGAAGCTAGGTTGAATGATGTCCCGGTGAGTGAAGCTGGGCACGGAGTCTTGGTCCGGGGGACTAAGCACGAGTCAGAGAAGGCTAGGGAGCCCGTTCTCTTGACTTAGGGTTGAATTGGAAGTCTCTGGATCGGTCTGGTGACCAATCAGGGAGTTGGCACGAACTCCCTGTTGTGGATCAGTATGGTGACCGAACCAAGGACGTCTGATCGGTCTGGTGACCGATCAGGGAGAGAACAGAAAGGTTTCTATTTTGCTTCTGATCGTTCTAGTGAACGATCAGAGAGTGATCAGAAGGTTGAGGGAGAAACCCTTGATCGGTCTTCGTGACCAATCAAAGTGTCGCGACACTGCTCATCCCGACCGATCAGGAAGGCTCCTGATCGGTCAGGGAGTGACCTTATTGGTCACCAGACCGATTAGCGCACACCCTGATCGGTCAGGTGACCGATCAGGAGGCGCTGGTTGGAAAAGCTGAAGGTTCTGCCTTCAGCTGTTGGATCGGACTAGTGACCGATCCCTGATCTGTGATCGGTCAGTGTGACCGATCACAAGAAGCTGCGATTTCCAGTTTCTCATTGTGGACCGATTAGGCTAGAGCCTGATCGTTCAGGGCTTACCCTGATCGGTCTGGTGACCGATCAGGGTCATCTCTGATCGGTCTGTGGACCGATCAGTAGCTGTAACTTTAATTTGAAATCGTTATCAGACTTCTAATCGCGTCTGCGTTTTCTCTGCTACCTGCAGATATTGTGTGATATTCTTTGATATGCATTTGCTAAGCCTCTGATCAGTGTGCAGGTTAGACAGGGAGGATTCAAACAATGGAGGAGAGTCAAATGGGGATTTTCCATTGAGCAGGTTTGTATGTATTCTCTTCTCAGGTTTCAACGGCTTCTGAGGCGCGGCTGGCGACTGATGGAGGCTCAGCTGAAGAGGTCTTCAGTGAACTGAGTGCTCAGGGAGGTCAGTAGGTTCAGGTTGTACTCAGGGGATGCTGACGAAGCTTGGTGACGAGGAGAGGAAGCTTAAGAAGAAACTGGGAAGCAGAGGAGCGTGAGAACGAACAGAAAAACGAGTGAAGTTTTTGCTGTGGGGTTGAGCTCTCTGTGTGTAGATTTCTTGCTTAAGCATTCCTGTGAGATTTCTGAGAGTTTTCCTTCTTGATTGTCTCGTGTGCTTAACATATATCATCTGAAGACTATTTGTGGAGAGGTTTCTCCACCGAGAAGGAGACTCAGTTTTATTCGGGTCACCGGGGCTTGATATGCCGACGATCAAGGGATCGCCCACCTCACGGGTACGCCAAGGAGTAGGGGCAAGTTATCCCCGAACCTTGTACATCCTCGAGTTAGCGTTTGTTTTGGTTTTCTGTTCTTCATTTCTGCTTCTATATAGTTTCCGCTGCTGCTAGCCTTTAAGTGCAGAAAACTTCAAAAGAGCAAGAGTTTAGTGTCTGGCTACATTCATCCCCCCCCCTCTCTAGCCATCCAAGCACCAACAAGTGGTATCAAAGCTTGGGGCTCTGTTCAAACGGCTTAACATCCGAGAGTCAACAAAATGGCTATGGGAGGAGAAGGTACAACACAAACAGACCTCCATTCTTGGATGGATCAAATTTTTCATATTGGAGGTCAAGAATGGAGTGTTATATCAAGACCAACATTAGTATGTGGTTCTTAGTCAAGGAAGGTTTCTCCCCTCCAAAGGATCATGAGGGAAAAGAGCTTGAGTTTTCAAGGTGGTCGACTGAGCAAATCAGAAAGGGGGAAGCCGATGCCAAAGCTGTTGTCACCTTGCAATGTCGGATGACCAAAGAGCAACTAATCAAGGTTGGCCCCTTCACCTCTGCTAAGGACCTTTGGAACAAAATCATTGAGCTCCATGAAGGAACTCAAGATACCCGAAGAGCCAAGAAAGATTTGCTTCTCAACCAACTCCAGAACTTGACAATGGAAGAAAATGAAACGGTGAGTATACTTCATGGTCGGTTCAAGGAAATCTTCAATGGTTTGCATTCCATCAATGAGAAGGTAGAGAACCGAGACCTTGTAAGGTATATCCTCAAAGCTTTTCCAAGGAATGCCTTGTGGTCATCCATGGTGGATGCTTACAAGGTTTCCAAGGACTTATCCTTTGTTAAGTTAGAAGATCTATTTTGTGAAATGGAACTACACGAGATCTCTAACCAAAGCCCAAGGGAGAAGGGAATTGCATTTGTGGCAGGTGACCGAAGGAAGAAGAAGGAGAAGAAGAAGGAAAAGGAGGAGGAAAGTTACTGTCACATGGCTTTCATGGCAATAGAGGACTCTAATGAAGAAAGTAGTGACGAATCGAGTAGCTCCTCAACTGCGCCTTCATCATCTTCGGATGATGAAGAGGTAATCTCTCCCGAGTTGGATAAGTGTTATAGAACCATCGCATGCTTAACTAGTCTACTTAAGAAATCTAAGAACAAAGTTAAATTGTTGAAATTGGAAATAGAACAATTGAAGACACCTAAGGATCATGATAATGATGACTTACATGTTAAGACCCTTAAGGATGAAAACAAGACTTTGAGGAGTGAAATTGAAAATCTCAAGAATATTCTTGAGAAATTTTCAATTGGCTCAAAAACCCTAGATATGGTTCTTAACTCTCAAAGAGCAATCTACAATGAGGTTGGTTTACCTAAAGAACCTAATGTCATATCATTAATGTCAAGAACCCAATTTAGATCACAAGATGATTCTAGGGTTCAAAAAGCTAGAAAGAAATTGACTAAGGCATGGGTGCCTAAGTCCTTCATTGTTGATACATTAGGTCCCAAAATTTGGGTACCTAAAACTTCTATCTTTAGAATTGTATAGCTTTGATTGAGGGGGAGCATCTATCAACATGGGTTGTTGATAAGTGGGTGCTCCAAACAAATGATCGGGGAAAATTATTTTTGGATACAAAGTTAATATGTAAACATGTTTTGGGTTGATGATACGAAGTTGAATTAGGACTATGAATTGCCTAGAATGTTTAGCTTTATTATTGCAAGTTTGAGGTTACTATAATTCTAAAGGTCAGCCACAATATTAGAATAACAGTTTACTTTTGCAATATCTTTTTATATATCTGAGGTCTATGTTAGGTTCTTTGAATTGCTTGCAATTATAGAATTTAGATAATTTCTTGTTTTGGTGATCAATATTTTGAATTTTCTGAAACTGTCTAAATTGAATAAATACATGAAGATAGTTTAGTTAACTGCCTCCTTATAGAGAATTTAGACAATCCCATGGAAACTTCATGTTTTTGTAATAAATGTGTGTTTTTGAAATGTTTTTGAAACTGTTTAAATGAGATAAATGCATGTCGGACAAAATACAACATTATGAATTGTATTGATACCCAAAATTTGTTGTGGAATTTTGATACAAACCTGCTGGACAAAGTTAGGGATTATGGAATTGATATATATGTTGAACAAACTTGAACATTTCTGTTCTTAGGATTTTTAAACAATATTTCCCTTTAATGTTTTTCTTTGTTGATGTGGGAAAATACATGTTGGTTAAGAGAAACATTTTTTTAAGACCAAATGGATTAAATCTAATTGAATTAAGGATTAGGGTGTTTGAAAGTTGAAACAAATCTATTTCTGAAACATATCAGTTTCAGACAACGTCCTGTATCAAACCTGATCGGTCCACCGACCGATCAGGACTTACCCTGATCGGTCCGGTAACCTATCAAGGGTTCTTCTGATCGGTCTGGTGACTGATCAGATCAGGGAACTCCCTAATTGGTTAAAAAATTTCCCAGTCCGATCCCATTTCCTCAAAATGTATCAGATCACTGATCATACTGATACAAACAAACATACAATTTGATTTTAATTGGAACATACTCATCATACTTGGAACAAACCTACTACTAATTCGATACAAACCCGTGTTGGAATTTTCAAAATTCATAAGAAAGGGTTTGTTGAATTATGACTCTTGTTACCTGATGAGGAATGACTTTCAGTCAAGAAACTCATGTCGTGTTTCATTAATTTTTCTGAAATACCTATTGTCTACACCCGTGTGGTCGGATGAGTTTTGGATTGAGCAAATATGTTCCTGGAAATTTCAATTGTTAATGCAGTCTGATCTTGAACGAATCAGAATTATAGAAATTTTCTGAAAAACTGATCATCCATAGATAAATCAGAAATGTTTCTATATCAATCATCAGTCTGATGAAGCTGCGCTACTTATTGTCGTATGATGCATATACATTATTGCCGTGATACATTTATGGTATATGCCTCTCATATATAATTCAAAAATTATCCTTTGATTATTTTGGGTTTGGGGAGAGACCCTTGATTAAGGGGGAGGTGTGTTTAAACTTAATAACCATACCCTTTTCGATGTTTGACAAAGAGGGAGAGAATGGTTGATTAAGTTTAGGGTTTGCTATTGTAGGGGGAGGATTTTTTATTCCCTTACCATGATTGAATTGACTTCAATTGATCATTAATACCTAAACTTAAATCGGGTTGTCAAACAACAAAAAGGGGGAGATTGTTGATGCAGTTTAACCCGATTGTTGTTTTGGTGTTGACACCGATTTAAGTTTGGTTGAGTGAATTCAGATTAAGTCCTGGTCGGAGACTGAGCACGAAGGTATTGAAATCCCGGTGAGTGAAGCCGGATCCTGGTGAGTGAATCCAGGTGACTGAAATCTCGGTGAGTGAAGCCGAGTCCTGGTGAGTGAAGCCAGGTGACTGAAATCTCGGTGAGTGAAGTCGGGTCCTGGTGAGTGAAGCCAGGTGACTGAAATCCCGGTGAGTGAAGCCGGGTCCTGGTGAGTGAAGCCAGGTGACCGAAACCCTGGTGAGTGAAGCCAGGTCCTAGTGAGTGAAGCTAGGTTGATTGAAATCCCGGTGAATGAAGCTGGGTCCTAGCGAGTGAAGCTAGGTGACCGAAACCCTGGTGAGTGAAGCCATGTCCTAGTGAGTGAAGCTAGGTTGAATGAAGTCCCGGTGAGTGACGCTGGGAATGAAGTATTGGTCCGGGGGACTAAGCACGAGTCAGAGAAGGCTAGGGAGCCTGTTCTCTTGACTTAGGGTTGAATTGGGAGTCTCTGGATCGGTCTGGTGACCGATCAGGGAGTTGGCACGAACTCCCTATTGTGGATCGGTCTGGTGACCAAACCAAGGACGTCTGATCGGTCTGGTGACCGATCAGGGAGAGAACAGAAAGGTTTCTGTTTTGCTTCTGATCGTTCTAGTGAACGATCAGAGAGTGATCAGAAGGTTGAGGGAGAAACCCTTGATCGGTCTTCGTGATCGATCAAAGTGTAGCGACATTACTCATCCCGACCGATCAGGAAGGCTCCTGATCGGTCAGGGAGTGACCTGATCAGTTACCAGACCGATCAGGGCACACCCTGATCGGTCAGGTGACCGATCAGGAGGCGCTGGTTGGAAAAGCTGAAGGTTCTGCCTTCAGCTGTTGGATCGGACTGGTGACCGATCCCTGATCTGTGATCGGTCAGTGTTACCGATCACAAGAAGCCGCGATTTCCAGTTTCTCACTGTGGACCGATCAGGCTGGAGCCTGATCGTTCAGGGCTTACCCTGATCGGTCTGGTGACCGATCAGGGTCATCTCTGATCGGTCTGTGGACCGATCAGTAGCTGTAACTTTAATTTGAAATCGCTGTCAGACTTCTGATCGCGTCTGCGTTTTCTCTGCTACCTGTTGATATTGTGTGATATTGTTTGATATGCATTTGCTAAGCCTCTGATCAGTGTGCAGGTTAGACAGGGAGGATTCAAACAATGGAGGAGAGTCAAATGGGGATTTTCCATTGAGCAGGTTTGTATGTATTCTCTTCTCAGGTTTCAACGGCTTCTGAGGCGCGGCTGGCGACTGACGGAGGCTCAGCTGAAGAGGTCTTCAGTGGACTGAGTGCTTAGGAAGGTCAGTGGGTTCAGGCTATGCTCAAGGGATGCTGACGAAGCTTGGCGACAAGGAGAGGAAGCTTAAGAAGAAACTGGGAAGCAGAGGAGCTTAAGAACGAACAGAAAAACGAGTGAAGTTTTTGCTGTTGGGTTGAGCTCTCTGTGTGTAGTTTTCTTGCTTAAGCATTCCTGTGAGATTTCTGAGAGTTTTCCTTCTTGATTGTCTCGTGTGCTTAACATATATCATCTGGAGACTATTTGTGGAGAGGTTTCTCCACCGAGAAGGAGGCTTAGTTTTATCCGGGTCACCGAGGCTTAATCTGCCGATGATCAAGGGATCGCCCACCTCACGGGCACGCCAAGGAGTAGGGGCAAATTATCCCCGAACCTTGTACATCCTTGAGTTAGCGTTTGTTTTAGTTTTCTGTTCTTTATTTCTGCTTCTATATAGTTTCCGCTGCTGCTAACCTTTGAATGCAGAAAACTTCAAAAGAGCAAGAGTTTAGTGTCTGGCTACATTCACCCCCCCTCCCTCTCTAGCCATCCAAGCACCAACATTTGGGGCTGCTGGAGATCTCAGGAGCTTTGAGAGGACGCTCGGCCTCACCCTCTGGCTGCACAATAGGTGGTGCCACCCCCAGTAGCGCTTGGAGAGAGGAACAAAATCCTCCTCCTCAGCCGCCCTGGCTGGGCAAGTCCTTTTCCTTGTAGGAGCCGAAGGGGCCACAGGTCTCCGACGGGGGGCTTGTGGCTCGCTCTCCTCCTCCTCCCCCTCCTTAGTAGGTAGGATGATGCGCGACCGTTTGATAGGTGGTGGGTCTACTTTGCCAGTCAGCTCTGTCGCCAACACCGAGGCCTGGACCAACAGTTCCTTGTCGCCACCTCCCTCCTCAGTAGGAACAAGAGATAGGGGGTTTCATGAACGCCAGATGGTTTGGTAGTGGTCAGCTCCTCGCTTGGAATCTTCTTGGAGCCCTCAGAAAGCTCGGCCACGGAGGGTAGGGAAGCTGGAGGAGGAGCTAGAGCCTGTTTGTCCGCAAGATCCCACTTGAGAAGCTTGCTCATGGCCCGAGAAAGCATAGTGTTCTCTGCAACACAAACAATAAAATGTCAGTTAGCATAGATAAGTGATTAATAAAGCAGTGCACTTACGGAGGTCGGAGTTAAGACGGGTGACTTTAGGGCTGATCCCAACCCGGTACAAAAGCTCCTCCCATGAAACCAGGCCGGGTCCATGGAACTCCATCCTAGCCAGAATGCTTCTGGCCCGCTGGTATCCTAGATCTCGCTGGGAATCACCCAAGTCAGGAGGAGAAGGTAGATCCTCACGCCAGCGTGTCAGACAGAACGGGCGCTCAACAAGTTGGATAAAGAAAAAACGCTCCTTTCATCCCTTATTGGAGGAAGGGAGGCTACTGATGAATTTGTAGCTCGGACAGGCGGTGAAGCTGAAGGCTCCCCTAGACGCTAAGTTTCGAAGGAAAAAATAGTGGAAGGAACCGGGGAGGGGGGGGGTCAAGGGTATATTGAATAATTTGAAAATGATGAATGCCCCGCCCATTTGGGCGAAGGCATTTGGGGCCATCTGATGCAAAGACACATCGAAATATTGGGAGATGGCCATGAAGAAGGAAGGGATTGGAAAACGTAGGCCAAACTCCACCTGTCCTAAGAAGAAATTGTAAAACCCTTAGGGGGGCTCTACGAGGGACTGATCAATACTGGGAACCCGAACCTCCAACTTCGCCAAAATGTTATAGGCCTTGCAGGCAACTCTCAAGGTGGCAAGCTTAATCTTAGACGATGTCACCTCATACCACTCCGGATGATAAACCCTTTTCTCTTCTAGCCTCCCCTTCCTACCCTGGTCTCTTTTCCCCTTTCCCTCCTTGCCCATGACTTGGATGAAAGAAGGAGAAGAAGATAGAAGATGAATGGGATTTACGAGTGAAGAAGAAGCCCTAGCGAAAGAAGATGCTAGCAGGCAGAAACGAGATGCAGAAGCTTTGATAATCGACGATGCAAGAAGATGGAAGGACGCTTTCGCCTTTCCTTTTTATAGGGAAGAAGTCACCCTCGTGCAAAAATAGAGGCACGACACGTGGATAGTGATGACTGCCAACCTCAAGGAGTTGCCCCTCTTTATGGTCGTCGGTAAGTATGGCCCTACGACGCATATCAGAGGGAAATCACGTAGAAAAGATCCTGCCACATGACAGTATTATATTCGCTGGAACACTCTTTCGCCATTAAGATGTACCATATGCTCTTAATGGGTGATGAACATCTATCATTATCGGGCTTCAGAACTCATAGGGACTTTTGGATTAATTCAAAGGACCATCTTGGGCCAAGGGATGAATGCTTCGATTCCTCGGACCCGATAAGTCGTCAAGAGAGAAAGAATGGTAATATTGTCCTCGCAGATACTTAGCTTCCCCTCATTATACCACTAGCCTAATCAGTCAGTCATACTTCCTTCAATTAGACTTGAAGGGGAGGACTTGTGATAGGGATGAGCATCCCGAGGTGGACACGTGACATGGGGAAGCTACATGACAGGGCCCGCCGAACCTGTTGTTGGGACCTTGGCGTTTAGCTAGAGGGGGGGTGAATAGCTCCTTTTCGATTTTGTCTACAAGAATGTTAGCTAAAGCACAAGACAAAAACAATAATCAATAAAAAAAACAATGCTAACTCCTTGATTTACTTGGTATCCATCTCCAAGAGGTGACTAATCCAAGGATCCATACCACGCACACAAGCTTCACTATGAACTTCTCCTTGAGGTGGAGAAACCTTCACAAGGTGCTCTCTTCCTCTTTTACAAAATAGAAATTAGAGTGTGAGGAAGAGAATGAGACTTTGAGCACTTAGAACAGAATCTTACACTTAGGAACCGCAACCCTATTCTGCTCCAAAGCCTCTCTTTAAATAAAGGAGAGAACTGTTCCTTAAACAACCCAACCCCCGACACCAGTCGACTGCCCCAAGGGGCAGTCGACTGATGCCCAACCAACGGCTATATTTTTGAATAGATCAGTCGACTGGTACCTGGACCAGTCGACTGATCTTTCTGTGAGTTTCAATTTTGCGGTAGCAGTCGACTGACCCTTCCCGCAGTCGACTGCCCAGCTTACATTTTCACTCAAACTCACTCCGAAGTCCATCCTTCGCGTATACCTTGAAGTCCACTCCCTTGGCTTCCCCCTTGAAGTTCTCTTCCCTTGGCTTTCGTCCCTCGGATGCACACACAAGCCCACGGCTTGCCTCCATGCCATCCTTCACATATGCCCTTGAAGTCTACTTCCCCGGCTTTCCCTCAGAGTCCTCTTCCTTTAGCTCTCATCCCTCGGATGCGTACTTCATGTGTGATTCACCAAGTCCTGCATGACTCAAACACACATATCAAACCAACATGACAACCTAACTTAATCATATTGACACTCACATCAAAACTCATGATCCACTCGATCACACTTGGGTCGATTGCACCAATAATCTCTCCCTTTTTGATGTGTGACAATATATTTAAGTTAGGTACAAAAATAACAATTAAAAATTAAAGACATAGTAAATTAAGAAGCATAAACATGCATCCTTCCCCTTAACCTATTCCCTCCACATAATTTTCAATTCTCCACAAGTTAAGTTACAAAACTAACTTAAACCTCCCAATTCTCCCCCTTTGACACCATCAAAAGGATTGCTTTAAACAATATTAACCATTGGCACCAAATATGAATACCTTTCTTTTTCTGAAAACCCCCAGAAACCAGAAATCAGAAACTAGAAGGATCAGTCGACTGGTGCCTTTGTATTGCCAATTTACAGAAAGTTCAGTCGACTGCCCCCAGGAGCAGTCGACTGATACATTCAGTCTGAACATTGCAGCTTCTGAGCCGAAATTCAGAAATGCATTATAAATTCCACATAATTCAAAAAATTATGAAACTTTACAAACATATTTCTTATGATGTATTCTAACAGAGAAAAATAAATTTCCATGGAAAATCTAAACATGTTTGACTTTTTGACCAAAACTCAAATTCTTTGAAAACATCCAACTTTGTACCAAACTTTCATCTTAGTTTTGAAATTATGTATTTCACAAACTTATGTCATAGCAAATAAAATACAAAAATATTTTCAAATTATTTGAAATGTCCAACTATGATCTATGGGCAAGATGTCCATTAATTAAACATTTATTTTCCCCATAGTTGGTCTATTTTCAATAATGTGATACTTCCAACAACTCAACAATATGTCATAAGCATAAGTGAGTTATTTATATCATCCTAACATCTCATGCACTACCTTATTATTGCATTACCCCAAGGCCAAATTTATACTTCTATAAAACACATACCAAGTCATCTTCTTAGAGATGTGAATTCCGCTTTGGGTAGAGGCTTGGTAAATATGTCGGCAAGGTTGGACTTTGATTCAACATAATGTAATTCAATGTCACCCCTTACCACATGATCCCTAATGAAGTGATGCTTCACTTCAATGTGTTTTGTCCTAGAGTGATGCACCGGATTTTTGGTCAAATTAATAGTGCTCACATGATCACATAAGACTTTAACCTTGGAGTAATGAAGCTCATAATCCTCTAAGATATGCATGATCCAAAATAGTTGAGCTACACAACCACCCATTGCCACATATTCGGCCTCGGTTGTTGACAAGCAACACATGGTTGTTTTCTACTACTCCAACTAACTAGGGATGATCTAAGAAATTGACACCCACCACTAGTTTTCTATCCAATTTGCAACCCGCATAATCGGAGTCGGTGTACCCAAATAAATCAATATTTGGAGTTTTAGGGTACAAAAGACCGATATTAAGAGTGCCCTTAATATACCTTAAAATCCTTTTTACTACTACTAAGTGAGACTCTTTGGCACAAGATTGATACCTTACACACATGCCTACTGCAAATAGTATATCCGGTCTACTAGCGGTGAGATACAATAAACTACCAATCATGCTCCTATATTGTTTTTGATCAACTACCTTTCCCTCATGATCACTATCCATCTTGACATTTGTTCCAATGGGGGTAGATGCTACTTTAGCATTTTCCAATCCAAATTTCTTGATAATTTCCCTAGCATACTTTGTTTGATAGACATGAGTTCTTTCATTTATTTGCTTGACTTGCAATTCTAAAAAGAAAGTCAACTCCCCAATAAGACTCATTTTAAACTCATTTTCCATGTGCTTGATAAATTCATGAGGGAATTTATTATTTGTTGACCCAAAAATGATGTCATCAACATAAACTTGGGCTACAAAAATTTCCTTATCCTTAGACTTAAGAAATAGAGTTGGATCAATTGTTTCCCTTCTAAACCCCTTGGAAACTAAGAAAGATGAAAGTCTTTCATACCAAGCTCGGGGAGCTTGTTTCAACCCATATAAGGCTTTCCTCAATTTATAAACATGATTAGGATAGTCTATATTTTCAAAACTGGGTGGTTGTTCTACATACACTTCCTCCTTAATAAACCCATTAAGAAATGTCGATTTCACATCCATTTGATGAAGTTTAAAACTCATGTGGGCGGCATATCCTAACAAAATCCAGATGGACTCCAATCTAGCTACGGGAGCATAGGTTTCATCATAGTCAAGCCCCTCAACTTGGTTGAAACCCCTAGCTACCAATCTAGCTTTGTTCCTAGTAACTCTCCCTTGATCATCCAATTTGTTCCTAAAGACCCATCTTGTTGTGACAATTGTAATATCATTGGGCCTTGGAACTAATTTCCATACTTCACTTCTTTCAAATTGGTTTAACTCTTCTTGCATTGCTAGAATCCAATCTGCATCAACTAAGGCTTCATCAATTGACTTTGGCTCTAGTTGTGATATTAAAGCAATTTGACTAGTATGTTCTCTAAAATAGGATCTAGTCCTTACTGTTTGTTCAACATCAACTATTTGGTTGATAGGATGATCTTGATGATGCCTTAAGGTCCTAGAGATTGTGGGCTCATCTACTTCATGATCATTAGTGCCTCTTTCATCATCCGATGCACTTCTTCCTCCCCCTTAATCAATACCCCCTAAATGTAAGTCTTGGATTGCTTGGGGAAGATTTTGATTTACTCCTATATCGTTGTCAATGGAGGATTTCCTAGGGTAAGTACTAGTAGACTCATCAAAATCCACATTGGATGATTCCTCAATCAATTTAGTCCTCTTGTTATATACTCTATACCCTCTACTAGTAGATGAATACCCAACTAAAATCCCCTCATCCGCCTTAGACTCAAATTTCCTTAAGTTATCCTTAATATTTAAAATATAGACCTTGCAACCAAACACTCTAAAATAATGAATTTAAGGAATTTTCCCATTCCACAATTCAAAAGGTGTCTTTCCTAAAAATCTATGAATTAAAACACGGTTTTGGATGTAACAAGCGCTATTTACAGCTTTCGCCCAAAAATAGCTAGGTAAAGAATAAGCATTAAGCATAGTCCTAGCCGCTTCTTGCAAAGCCCGATTCCTTCTTTCTACAACCCCATTTTGTTGTGGTGTTCTTGGATATGAAAATTCATGTTTGTACCCATTTTCTAGACAAAAGCTAGAGAAGTTTGAATTTTCAAACTCTCCACCATGATCACTCCTAATTCGGTTGATTTTGAGATGTTTCTCATTTTCAACCCTTTTGCTAAATTCTACAAATATCTCTAGAGTTTCATCCTTATGTCTCATGAAATAAACCCAAGTATATCTAAAAAATCATCAATAATTACTAAGTAATATTTATTTCCTACTAATGAAGGAGTACTATGACAATCAAATAAATCTAAATGCAATAATTCCAATGGTAGAGAAGTACTAGTTAGAGTTTTACCTTTATGTGATGACTTGGATTGCTTACCCTCTTGACATGCATCACACATTTTATTCTTGGCATACTTGATCATTGGTAGTCCATTTACCAACTCCATTTTGGTTACTCTTGCTATGTTCTTTATGTTGATGTGCCCAGGCCTTCTATGTCATAGTCATCCTTCTTCTTCTTTCGATATGAGACACTTAGTAGAAATGTTAGAAGCATAGGAAAGATTAAGATAATAAAGATTTGCTTCCCTATATCCTTCCAACATAATATTTTTTGAGCTATTGTGCTTAACCAAACATTTATTAGCATGAAACTCAACTCTATACCCGGCATCACATAATTGACTAACACTAAGCAAGTTGAATTCCATGTCCTTAATTAGAAGCACTTTATGGATGATGATTGTAGGTGATACCTCAATTGTGCCTCTACCTATAATCTTGAGCTTTCCACTATTTCCAAAAGACACCGTTCCTTCTTTTAAGTAGCTAATTGTGGAGAACTTGCTCACATCACCGGACATGTCTTGAGCAACCGCTATCCACAATCCACTTGTTTGAATCCTTCTTCTCTTCTACCTAAACAACACGAAAAACATAATCTTTTGGTACCCATACACTTGATCCACAAACATCATTTAAATACTTCTTAGGAACCCATGTTTGCTTTACATTGCCTTTAATGGTTTGCTTTCTAAGTGCATCCTTTCTTCCTATAAGAGAAATAAAAGCAACCTCCTTGGTCTTGGGTTTATATCCTATTCCGGCCTTGTTGTATACGACTCTTTGACTACTAATAATCATATCAAGGTTCTTTGAGCCAATTTGAAATTTGCTAATGGCCTTGGTGAGACTCTCTACCTTTTCCCTTAATTCCTTATTTTCTTCTTCTAAGGATGACTCATTTAAACTAAAAGAAGAATCATGCATATTGTCCTTGATTGTCATAGATTCTAATTTTTCCTTTAACTTACAAATCTCATTTTTTAAACTCTTAATTTTCCTTTTGGCATTAAACAAATCATCATCAGTACTAGAAATAATCTTCACAAGTGTAGTAGGGGGTAGCTTGTATACCTCACTTACCGAGACGTTCAAATTTGAGGATTGACCTCCCCCTTCACTTGAGCTCCCCTCTTCATCATCACTTGAACTCTTCTCATCTTCGGATGATGCGCATGTTATGTTGTCAACTCCCATTACGCAAAATGAGACACGTGGTATTCTTCTTCTTCCGATGATGAAGGATTATCCCATGTGGCCTTTAGACTTGTAGTCTTCTTGCCTTTTTCTTTTGTTTTCTTCTTTTCATCCTTCTTCTTTTCTTCTTTTTCTTCAAAAGTGGACACTCATCCCTCATGTGCCCTTCTTTATGACAATTGTAGCATATGATGACCTTCCTTGCCTTACTCTTACTTCTTGAGTTTTTCCTACCATAGGATTTGTTAGAAAAACTTTTAAAAGCTTTCCTCATCTTCCTTACCATATACGCCTCTTGATCGCTATCCATTGAGGCGCTTGATTCTTCCGAATCGGATGATGAGTAAGAAACTTTTTCTTTTCCTTCTTCTTCTTTCTTTATTTTTCTACAACAAGAGCTATACCCTTTTCTTTAGTAGACACATTAGCTTGTTCATGAAGTTCAAATTCACAAAATAAATCATCAAGCTTTACTAAAGAAAGATCCCTAGAAACTTTATAGGCATCAACCATTGAGGCCCATAGAGTGGTTCTAGGGAAAGATTGAAGCACATACCTTACTAGATCCCTATTTTCCAATTTCTCACCTATCACATGAAGCTCATTGATGATTTCTTTAACTCTACCGTGCAATTGACTTACGGTTTCGTTTGTCTTCATGGTGAGGGATTGGAGTTGTACCACCAAGAGATCCTTCTTAGCTCTTCTTGATTCATTTGATCCCTTATTTAGCTCAATGGGCTTTTCCCAAAGCTCTTTTGCGGTCTTGAATGATTCTACTTTGTTTAGTTGTTCCTTTGAAAGACCACATTGTAGGGTTGTTGTGGCCTTTGCATTTGCTTGCGTCTTCTTCATAACTTCTTTTGACCAATTCTTCATAGGAAGAGGTTCTCCCCTCTCATTCATTGGCACTTCAAAGTCATTTATAATACTAAACCAATTCTCAATATCATTCATTAGATAATATTCCATCATACCTTTCCAATATGCAAAGTTGTTGCCATCGAAGAATGATGGTCGTGCGGTGCTATATCCCTCTTGGACGTCATCTTGATGTTCCGGTTGATGGTGAGTTCTTCGGAAATGAACCGGGCTCTGATACCACTTGTTGGGACCTTGACATTTATCTAGAGGGGGTGAATAACTTCTTTTCAATTTTGTCTATAAGAATGTTAGCTAAATCATAAGACAAAAATAATAATCAATAAAAAACAATGCTAACTCCCTGATTTACTTAGTATCCACCTGCAAGAGGTGACTAATCCAAGGATCCACACCACGCACATAAGCTTCACTATGAACTTCTCCTTGAGGTGGAGAAACCTTCACAAGGTGCTCTCTTCCTCTTTTACAAAATAAAAATTACAGTGTGAGGAAGAGAATGAGACTTTGAGCACTTAGAACAGGATCTTACACTTAAGAACCGCAACCCTATTCTGCTCCAAAGTCTCTCCTTAAATAGAGGAGAGAGTTGTTCCTTAAACAACCCAACCCCTAACACCAGTCGACTGCCCTAGCCAACGGCTATATTTTTGAACAGATCAGTCGACTGGTGCCTGATCCAGTCGACTGATCTTTCTGTGAGTTTTAGTTTTGTGCTAGCAGTCGACTGACCCTTTCCGTAGTCGACTGCCCAGCTTACTTTTTCACTCAAACTCACTCCAAAGTTCATCCTTCGCGTATGACTTGAAGTCCACTCCCTTGGCTCGCCCCGTGAAGTTCTCTTCCCTTGTCTTTCGTCCCTCGAATGCGCACACAAGCCCACAGCTTGCCTCCATGTCATCCTTGAAGTCTACTTCCCCGGCTTTCCCTCGGAGACCTCTTCCTTTGGCTCTCATCCCTCGGATGTGTATTTCATATGTGATTCATCAAGTCCTGCATGACTCAAACACACATATCAAACCAACATGACAACCTAACTTAATCATATTGACACTCACATCAAAACCCATGATCCACTCGATCACACTTGGGTCGATTGCACCAACACATGTGCCCCAAGTTTAGACCGGCAATCGGATTCCCGAGACTACCTTGGGAGAATGGAAGAAAGCCCCCGAGATCAGACCAGGAATCGGACTCCCGTGACTATCTCGGGAAAATGGATGAAGGCCCCGAGGTCAGCTTGGGAGATGAGACTCTGAGATTGATTCGGGAGAGTGGAGCTCAAAGATCAACAGGGATCAAAAAACCTGACTTCAAGTATCCGTTCCTTCTTCCAAAACAGGAAAATTATCAGATAATTATTATTCACAACGCTCGATAATTAAAACCTTAATGATCGCAGTGGTCGTTATCAAAAGAAAGGATATCTATCGAGTAATCGATAATTAAGAAACTTGGAGGAGAACGTGGGGACACGTGTGATAAAAACCTCGGTATATAAGATGCCTCGGCATCCAAGTAAGGGGATAAGTTCTCCAAGACTATAGCAATTCGATTCCTCGTTGTCTTCCGAAAAAAGGGAGAATCCTGACTTGACGTCGGAGAGGGCTTCACCAGAAAATCTTCCGGTGCGTTCCCTTTAACGCTCGTGTTAATCTTGCAAGCATGGTCATCCTCTCTCCATCATCGTTGTCTGGGTAGCGCTTTAATGATTTACCATCCAGTCGTTCGCTTCCAGAATAATTATTTCTGGTCAAAATTGTTAGAACAGGTTTTAACATTTAAGAGCACGACCAGAGAGTATAGAATGATTCTATGGACTCAAGAAAGACAATAGATATCTTATTTTAAGAATTTGAGAATTTTAAATTTATCTAGAAAAAAAATGAGAATAGAATGACTCCATAAGTTACAAGAAATATTACATAGATTTCGTATTTCAAATAGCATGAATATTATAGAGATCGGATTTTGAGTAAGTATAAATTGTATTTCGGATTTGTTACAAATCAGTTGGGTGAAGTTTGGATATACAGATTATTTTAAAAAAATACAACAAAGATGATATTTTGGGAATTTGGTAATTTTAAGGTTAAAATAAATTATTAGATAGATTTCTAAATTGAAAAAGAAAATAACTCTAGAAAAAGATAGATTTGTTACCTCAACGATCTCCTAGAATCGATTTTACGGATATGAAAAGAGATAAATTCATGTATACAGAAGGAAAGGGCATGGTGGAAAAATATTAGGTTATTAATTTTCAAAAATAAGTATACAGATGGAAGGGACACGATGGAGAAACATCATATCATCAAATTTCTAAGAATGAATTCCTAATCATTATTTAAAATATCATGCATCTATTATCTATTTATCATGCATCCACTATCTATTAAACACGTATAAAATAACTCGAGTGATTATAAAGAACATATCAAAGATTTTATTTTGAGAATTTGAGCTTTTAAGTCCTTTAGAAACTTATCGAAAACTATTAGATAAACTTTCGAAATTTATTTTTTTTAAAAAAGAAAGAAAATATATAAGAGCAAAGAATAACTCCACTACTTGTTCTTTAATCGATAAGTCATAGAACAAGCTTCATAAGTTTCATATTCTCTATGTCAAGTGTTTTTACATGATAGATTGATGATTAATATATATAATATTGTCACATTAAAATTTAAGAATCAAAATCTGATAAAATTAATGTATCCGTCCTCCCCGCACATTAACCATCTGAGCTCGTGTGTGTGTATATATATATATATAATTGGATATTTGTGTGGAAAACTTTTCTTTTTTCTCTCTATGCTTGTTGCAGCCCCGTTGTATTATATGTCATCTCTTCGTCCATTTTTCTCTTTTGTTTTTCTCTTTCTCTTCTTCCCCATTTACTTCTTCTCTTTCTCTTCTTCAACGGTAGTAAACTTATAATTTTTCCATTCATCTTCGCATGCACAAGAACTCTTTTTTTTTCTCCTTTCTCTTCTCCAATAAGCAAGAAACGTAGTATCAGCTGTTGTCCTCTAATTCCAACTGTTAGAATTTGGTGACCCGAATTCTGTTTAATCCGTTAATATTTATTAGATATTTTCTTATTAATGTATCAATCAACAGATTCTTTATAAATATGTTAATTAACAGTTTTGTTATTAATTTTTTATTTGACTAAGTATTCTAAGGTCCCTATAAATTGTGTATCTCATAGACAAGTTGAATCAATCAATCAAGAAAGCCTTTTGGTTATCTCTTCTTTCTTTTCTCTACCTCTCCTTTTCTCTACTTCTCTTTAGTTTATTATGATATAAGAGTTGCCGACTTTGTATTCCGTCGTTCTTAGTGATTTTTCCTCCTCTGCCCGTGGTTTTTTCCTATGAAGGGTTTTTCACGTAAATCTGGTGTGTTCTCTATTATTCTTGTTGCCGTTTTTCCGTTATAATCTCGTAACACCAACAACAAGAATAGTTCTCAGCCCTCGTATTTTCTTCCTCTTCTCGTTGGCACTACAAGAATAGTTATGTTTTGTCTTATCTTACTCTCTTTGTGTAGTTGTCAAACTCACCGAAACTAGTAGAGGTCGCTAAAAAAGGTAAGGGGGCGTTTGGTTTGCTTGTTTTTTATTTTCATTTTCCATAGAAAATGCGGTTTTCTGAAAAATATGTTTAGTTTGTATTTTCCAGTCTTGTTTTCCAGAAAAATATATAGCGTTTTCTGGAAAACTAGAGAATGAAATAAAGTCATTTTCCAGAAAATGAGAAAATGCGATTTTTTGGAAAATGAAAATAAAAAATGGAGTAAACCAAATGCCCCTAAAGCTCTCCCTTTTTACTGCTTCCTCCCTATTTTCTTTTCTCTATTTTTTTAAAAGCAATGATCCTCCAAGAGAAGTAAATTATTGCTTTCTTCTTTCATATTTCATTAATTAAAAAAAAGTTATAAAATATATATTTTATTTTATTAGGATACTAGTTGGAATGATTATTTAGATATTGCAATGTCTGACGTATAGAAATGTTAAATATTATAAGGAAGTAATATCACAAATAATTTTTCGACTTTGAGTTATAATAAAACTTCAGAGATCGACATATCATTGTTACAAATGAAACTAAGGGCTATGGTCAAAATTTTTGAATTTAAGTTCATTTTTAGCCACTTAAATTTGATATTTAGATTTTTTGGATAATGAAAATCGATCTATACTAATATTTAAAATTTTTAAAAATTATCCCTCCTAATCGAAAATCTTGGCCACGCCACTGGTGTTCACCTTGGGACAGATTGGCGGGTTGAAGAGAGGTGCACTAGGAACGAACGAATCACCTTTTACCACTGTGTTCCCTATGTCAAGCATATAGTAAAAGCATATCAACATTCAATTTAAAACTATATCGTCCGCACATCATAAACCCCGTCGAGTCCAACCATAAGAAAGCATTGATGTTTCTCACCCCCTCTTACAATACTGAATAGCTCCAATTATTTGACAAATTCCTTCTTCGATATTCCAAGGAGCTTCATTTATAGATCCCGAGCTCTTCAAGATTGTGTTATTGCTATCATTCTCCACCGTAGTTGCTAGATCTTACTTGCCAATATTGATAACTTGAACAAGATGGACTAATTGTGCAATGAGTTCTCCATCCAAAGTCCGGAGCCATTCACAAATGTTGATCAATGTCGCATTTAGCTAGCTCAAATGCCAAAGCGTCGTAAGGTTTTTAGAAAAGAAAAAACTTATGGTAGATCACCTCTATCAACTTCTATTGTGGTCCATTTCGATGCAATTGTCATTCAACTATGGCGTCAGTTATTGTTGGCTAATTAGGATTAGGGGTGAGCAAAAATTCGGGTAAACCGAATAAACCGACCGAACCAACCGATTTTTTCATTTCGGTTCGGTTTATTCGGAATTTCGGTTAATTCGGTTTTAAAAAATCGATTATTTCGGTTATATCGGTTCGGGTTCGGTTTTTTACCTTGTTATTCGGTTAAACCGAATAAACCGAAAAATTTCGGTTCGGGTGGGCTGTGCCTGTGGGAGCTGGACCGCAGTCCGCAGTCCGCAGATTGGGCCCGTGGGTGTGGCGGTGTGGTGCTGAACGCGTGAACCGGCTGCTGCCTGCTGGTTCTAAACCTAAAAACTAAAATCCCTAATTCGGTTCCCGCTCAGCCGCACCTTCTCAATTCTCACGTTCACGCGCTCGCCAGTCGCCTCTCGCATTCACGCTCCCGGCGTCCGACGTCGCTCGCCTCCTGCGAATGCGATCTTCTCTGTTCTCACTTCTCAGTTCTCACAACCGATCACCTACAACTCCGCCGCCGCCGGGCAGTCCTGTGCAACTTCTCTCGTTGCCAGTCTTGCTGTAGCTATAGCCTACAAGCCTACAACTCAATATCTCAGCTAATCCGCCTGCAGCCCTCCCTCCCGTGGTCGAGAGACTCCACATCGCGGTCCTCTCCTCCGTGGCTCATCTCGTCGCAGAGCATTCGGTCCTGCATCTCAGCCGGGCTAGCAGCTAGCCCTCCGTTCTTCCGCACTACTCTCTTATTCTTATAGTTGTTATTTAAAGAGGTGATTTTGTTCAAAAGTTGCTGATTTTGTTATTTCTTGCCAATAGAAATTCATTTACTCAGATACAAAGATATCACAATTGATTTTACTTATGAAGAATATGCATTCCAGGGTTTTGATTTGCAATCAGAAGCTCCTGACAAGGTGTTGCACAAGATATATGGAAACTTGGAAAAACTCAAAGCAAACGGAGATCAACTTATTGCTGAAATCTTAAATGGGTTGAGACTAATTGTGAGTACTACATATGGTCCAGTAGTTTATTAATGGTTGAGACTAATTTTATTAATGGTTGATACTAATTGTGAGTACTACAGAAATGCAAATTTACTGTAAAGTGTTTCGAGGGATAAGCATACGATGCGATAAGTTCTTTATTAATTGTTGTGCTTTCTGTCCTTTATTAATTAATACTTCTGATATTGGATAAGATGCTTCGATTGCTTTTGTTGTTCATTTTAGTTTGTGACCTTGTTTATCTCACCAGTCCCTACATTAGCAGAGTAATACTTAAGGAGACATAAATGAGGCTTATGGGTAATACCCTACAATAGCCATTTAGCTAATATAATTTTATCTAATAAAAAGGACATACTCCTATTCTTTGTTAGTTTTTCATTTTCCAACTATTCATGATTATTTGTTTTGTTCAATTCTGTGATAATTGTGATAAGTTGCCAATGCTTTTGTCCTTCCATTTTCTAGAAATTGGCAATATTTAACTGAGAATTGTTTTATGCTATTGTTCTTCCATTTATTGCTTTTAACAGACTTCTTGTTTGCAGCTATCATTATCTGCCTCAAAGTTACGTGACCTTGATGTTTTGTCAAAGGTATGTCTGTTCTGAATTTTTAAATTTATGTGCATCACCTTTGATGTCCTTACATAATTTCCCAATAGTTGTTGAGTCTGTATTTACTTTATCTGTCAATTTGAGTCCACAATTATTTTTCATGTATGATTCAATTAATTTTTTTCCCACAAAATTCACATAGCTGCATAAAAGGAAAATGCACAAACTGAGGAATGATTGAAATAGAATCCCACAAAATTCACTTGCCGTTCTCCATTTGAAAAGAACAGATGGTATTCTTGAAGAACTTGGGCGTACAGAAATGATAATGAATAATCTGAGTCCTACTTGGATCACCAAATTTACCATCAATTATCAGTTTGAAATTGTTCAACACTTGGTGTAAGCTTCTTAATCTGCTTCCAAACTATTTGTCAAATTCTCCAAGTTTGTTTGTTTCTCAACTGTTTCACATGGCAGTATCCAAGTCTATGATGTGGACACCAAATATCACAATATGCCTGTTAAGGTAATTGCTTTTTGCTGAACTTAGATTTTACTAAGGAAACAAATATATTTTTTCGGTGATACATTTACGGCTGTTTGTCTCTGGTTACTTTGTTATTATTTCTTGTTGGCCTTTTATTTTCTTTAATGTCTATTTAATTTGTAGGTTGGTCAACTTTATTGTCATGCTTGGCCATTTTTTTTTCTCCATCATTTTTATGCTATTTTGTACAAGATGGACGTGTGTATTCAATATGAAGGATGAAGAAAAAAAATAATGCTAGAAAGCAACAGTTTGACTCTATAATACACATTGTAATCTATAATACACATATTCTGTACATAGCTTATGTATCGTATATTTGACAGATAGTGACCAAGCCAAGCAGCAGTTTGACTCTAACTCTCCAACAAAAAAGGGGGCATTCTAGTGTGCATTCAAGAACCATAACTGTGCATGCTGACGAGCCGGTTTCTTCAGAAATGCTTTTGAGATAACATTCCGCTGTTCAAAGTTGGAAAATAAAGATGTTTTCTCTAAAAGTAACATTTCAAGGCTTTGTTCTACCGATTTGATTAAGTTAAATTTTAATTCTCTCTTTAGCTGGTTGATGTATTGGAGAGTTTGCCACTCTAAAGTTGATTGATATATTATTGTTCAAGAAAATTTCAGCATATGATTGCATGTGATCACGTCTTCGATTGTCGACGGATGAGTTTGAATTGTCTATTCACGAAGTCTCCGTGTAAAAAAAAAAATCATAATCTGGATCCATGAGTCCTTTTCTCTAAGGAGCCATGAGTCCTTCAATAATCAATAGTGTAGGAAAGTGATTGAACCCAATCAGTTTTGAATAACAGAGCTTGCAGTGTGCGCATCACATCATAATCTGGATTGAGCTTACGCTGCCAGCCTTGCAGAAAATGCAAATGAAAATCACATTAAGACTAACCAACTGCAACAGGCTAATCATAGCTTTGAATGCCTTTTCGTAAACAACAAGAGCAAACGAATCAAAATAGATTAGTTTCCATGACAAATTCCAGAGCATGAACAAGTAAAAGCATAAGACTGTGTAGCAACTCACCAATGCAAATTTGCCAATATATTAAGCACAGATTAACTACTGTGCATTAGAGGATGTACAAACTAATTCCATTATTTTTCAATTTTGATTCACATGTAAACAAACATAATACACAAAATTAGATTAGGGTCAAAATTATTCGGTTAAATCGGTTAATTCGGTTAAAAACCGAATTAACCGATTTTTTTCGGTTCGGTTTTCTCGGTTTTGATTCACAAATTCGGTTGGTTCGGTTTTTTGGGAAAAATTCGGTTTATTCGATTTTCGGTCTATTCGGTTCGGTTCGGTTCGGTTTTAACCGAATACCAACCCCTAATTAGGATCGGGACATTTGAGGGGCCATCCTTTAGAACTTCATAACTAGTAGGGGTGAATGTTAGCTACATGGTATGCAAACCCGAGTCATATAGGGAGACTTAGCACCGAGTGGTACCCAATGTTAATGATTTATCAGTGATGTGGTGGAGATAGTTGGTGCACCATGTGATATGATCAAGTCGAAAGTGTCACGCCCCGAGAAGCTGCCTGTCCGATACCGACCGGACTGCTTCTCCCTCGACCCGGCGGACAATCTGAAAACCTAACCACTATGACTCTCTCAGCCCGCCTGTACCGCAGCCTATAGGGCTGGAACAAGCCACTGAAGAAAAACGACGACGATAACAAAAGCTGCGTACCAGTACAACTTACGACAAAATAAAATGAAACAAAGGTCTCTATGATACACAAAAGTGCAGCTATACCGCCGTACAAAACGACACAACAGAACAAAAATACAACAACGAAAATGAAAAGATAAAATGAACAGAAAAAGGGTACCAACATGTACCACCATCAAAATATAAGAACAACCCCGAAATCATCTTGAAAATACGCGAACTGGGACATGTTGCCGGGCACTCCAGTCGATCATCTTAAAAAGGAAAAAAACAAGGCTAACGGGGTGAGTCCAAAGAACTTAGCGAATACAGACCAATATTCATATGAAGTTATACTAGCAGTAAGTCACCATATAACACGAACTAAGGAAAAATGCAATAGTAGAAAAGAAAATGTAGAACTGAACCACTGGAAGAAAGTACATACCTATGCCGATCCAAAACCCAATAATATGCAAGTCAACCAAATGCAACAACCAAGTGCAGCAAACACAACCAAATGCAGAGATGCATAGCATGCTCATGATGTATTATGGGTCACCCCTGACGCCAGTCGGTCACCGTCGCATCTATGCAAAACCAAGTGGGTAGGGCTCTGACCAGGTCCTCCCTCCACTCAGATAGCCACCGGCGCGCATCACGCAAAATCGAATGAGTAGGTCTCAAACCGAAACATACTTCGCCCTAGGGAAAAGTAACGCTCCCACATCCCTAACTATATCCAGACAGAATAGGGGACCTGTCGCAGCACCGTGACCTATAATCCACTAACGAAGAGTGGAACTGGGACTACACGACAGGTCATTTGGCACGTCTGACGACCCATCTCAACCACCAGGGAGTCAAAGGTCGCCCACCTATATGTTGGTGACGAGATGGCTAGAGAGGGGGGGTGAATATAGCCAGACACCCACAAGTTGCTCTTTTGAAATCTTTCTCTGCACTTAAGTTAGCAGCAGCGGAAACAAAGCATACGCAGAGAAACAATCTTAACAGAAATGCAGAAACAAAGAATACAAACCAAGGATCGCTAACAAGGATTGTTTACAAGGTTCGGGGATAACTTACCCCTACTCCTTGGCGTGCCCGTAAGGTGGGTGATCCCTTGATCGTCGGCAGATCAAGCCCCGGTGAACTCCGGATAGTAGCAGCCTCCTTCTCGGTGGAGAAACCTCTCCACAAGTGATCTCAAGAAGATACAAGTTAAGCACAGAGACACTCGAGAAGACAAGCTCACAAAGATGTAACAAGATCGCTCAAGCACAAAGCAACAGAGAGCACGAACACAGCCCAGCCAAACTTCCCAAGTTTCTGTCTTGTTCGCCTCGCTCCTCTGCTTCCAGCTTCGTCACTTAAGCTCCTTCTCACCATCGCAAGATTCATCAGCATCCACTGAGCCAGCCTGAACCCACTGACCTCCCTGAGCACTCAGTCCACTGAAGACCTCCTCTCCAGCTGAGTCTCCGTCAGTCGCCAGCTGCTCCAGTTGCCGTTGAAACCTGAGAAGGAGAAATAAACAAACCTGCTCCAAGGAAAGCCTCCCATTGACCCTCCTTGAGTGTTTGAATCACCTGCTATCACCTGCACACTCCAACAGAGGCTTAGCAATGCATATCAACAAGAATCGGCAATGTATCAGAGAATCGGCAGTGAAAACAGACGCGATCAGAGCTTCTGACAGCGTATTTGAATTAAAGTTCTGCGCCTGATCGGTCACCAGACCGATCAGGAAGGACCCTGATCGGTCACCAGACCGATCCAGAAGTCTTCTGCACACTCCTGATCACCAGACCAATCAGGCTCCAGCCTGATCGGTCACCAGACCAATCAGGCTGCTTCCAGACCAATCAGGAGTCATCCTGATCGGTGATAGTGAGAACCTTGCGATAAATGATCGTTCACTAGACCGATCTGAGCAGTATCCCTGATCGATCACCAGACCGATCAGGAGCAGATCAGCAGGGGAACTCAACTCACTGTTCGCTCCCTGATCGGTCACCAGACCGATCAGGAGCTGTGCAGTAAGTGAAACATATACTCCCTGATCGGTCACCAGACCGATCAGTCATCGCTGGATCGGTCACCAGACCGATCCACGAAGGAGCACCGTGCCAATCTCCCTGATCGGTCACCAGACCGATCCAGGGGCTCCAACCTAGCCCTCCAAGCTAGGATTTCATCCACCTTAGCCCTCCAAGTTAAGGATTTTTCACCTAACCCTCCAAGTTGGGAATTTGCACCTAACCCTTCAAGTTAGGACTTTTCACCTAGCCCTCCAAGCTAGGACTTTTCACCCAACTCTTCCGGATTAGGACTTTCCAAACCTAGCCCTCCAAGCTAGGACCTGACCCTCCAAGCCAGGACTTTTTCACCTAACTCTCCAAGATGGAAATTTTCAC
Organism: Boesenbergia rotunda; assembly: GCA_024364735.1. NCBI lineage: Eukaryota > Viridiplantae > Streptophyta > Magnoliopsida > Zingiberales > Zingiberaceae > Boesenbergia > Boesenbergia rotunda. Next base: position 161,531 of record JAGFNQ010006271.1, on the reverse strand, counting down.
CTAACCCTCCAAGTTAGGACTTTTCACCTAGCCCTCCAAGCTAGGACTTTTCACCTAGCCCTCCAAGCTAGGACTTTTCACCCACCTCTTCCGAATTAGGACTTTTCAACACCTGGCTTCACTCACCAGGACCCGGCTTCACTCACCGGGATTTCCAACACATGGCTTCACTCACCAGGACCCGGCTTCACTCACCGGGATTTCCAACACCTGGCTTCACTCACCAGGACCCGGCTTCACTCATCGAGATTTCCATCACCTGGCTTCACTCACCAGGACCCGGCTTCACTCACCAGGGTTTCATGCCCAGTCCCCGACCAGGACTTTAACCCAAATTCGCTCAACCAAACTTAAATCATTGTCAAACACCAAAACAACAATCGGGCCAGACTGCATCAACAATCTCCCCTTTTTGTTGTTTGACAACCCGATTTAAGTTTAGGTATCAATCAATTGAAGTCCGTTCAATTCTCATAAGGGAATCATGATCCTCCCCCTATAATAACCATAAACTTAATCAGCCATTTTGTAATCAGCCATTTTCTCCCCCTTTGTCAAACATCGAAAAGGGTATGGTTATTAAGTTTTAAACATAACTCCCCCTCAAACACGGGTCTCTCTCCAAACCCAAAATAATCAAAGTGAAATTTTGAATTGCACATGAAAACATATACAGAATAATATTATGGTCAAACATGTATATGTTTCATATGACAAGTAAGTCAAAAGATGATTTTGGAATTGCATATGAGAGGCATATACCATAAATGTATCATGGCAACAATGTATATGCATCATATGACAACATTTATCACAGTTCCATCAGACTGATGATTGATACAGAAAAATTTCTGATTTATCTATGAACGATCAATTTTCAGAAAAATTTCTGTAATTCTGATTCGTTCAAGATCGGACTGCATTAACACTTGGACTTCCATGTGAAGACATATACAGAAGTATATCATGGTCAAATATGTATATGCTTCGTAGGACGAGTAAGGAATGCAACTGTATCTGAAAAATAGTCCTGATTGGTCTCCGTGACCAACCAGGTCTGTTGATTACGTGATACAGAAGGATATCTGATTAGTCTGGGGAGCGATCAGATTTCAGAAAAATTTCGGAAACTCTGATACGTTCCTGATCAGACTGCATTAACAATTTGCATCCCATAACAGGAGAGAGGACTCTATTGATATTCGTCATTTCAGAAAAATTTCCGAAACACGACATTAAGAACAAGAGTCATGACTCAACAAACCCTTTCTTATGAATTTGAACATTCCAACATAGGTTTGTATCAAATCACTATTAAATACCAGGTTTGTATCACTTGAATAATTTTGTGCTCCCTTAGTACCAGGTTTGTACCAATGGGTGATCAAATATGTTTCAATTGTAAACGGATTGTATCAGATTTGTGTGTGGTAGTATGGTCAGGTAATCTGATACAACTCGATGCAAAGTGATTGGTCTGGAAAGTTTTTGGATCAAATCGGAACGATCTGGGAGTTCCTTGATCAGAGTTGATCTGATGGTCATAGGACCGATCAGGGTGATCCCTGATCGGTCGCCAGACCGACCAGGGTGAGTCCTGATCGGTCGGTGGACCGATCAGGTCTGATACAGATGACAGTTTAGAAACTCTGAAAGTTCAGAAACTCTGAAACACTTCTAAACTCTAATTCAATCAGTTTTAACTCCTAACAGTGTTCCATTAAACAACATTCATGTTTCTTTACCCAAAGGAAACAACATGATTTGCATCTCTTTAACTATCATGTATATTATTAAATCATGCAACATCTCCAATATATCTTGAGAGTAAAACTTATAAATACAAAGTTCAAAGCATGATTCCAGAAAACATGATAAGTTTGAAAGTGATCAACATATGATTAAATTTCAAAACATGCCTATATAACATTAGTATCAAGGTATGATCAGATTTCATGATACAAACAAAAGTATGATAACCCTTTCAAAAACATGCTTGTATCAAACTTCCAAGGTTTACATACAACCATAAAATTCATAATCATGAATAGCATGGACAAACAGGGTTGCATCAATTTTCATGAATGATCACATCTCCAAAATAATAAGAAAAGCTTAAGCCTAGGCTTTAAACTCATGTTCTTTGTCTAATCATGTATTGTGAGATTTTCATAGTGATTTTCACAAACCATGTGTTCTTCATGTTGGCATAATACATACAAGAAAATCATGGCATACTTGATCATGGAAGAACTTAAACACTAAAGTAGATTATACCATGACTAAGTACTTTAACACATGAATACCATAAAAATCACTAGCCAAGGGATTATATTGTCATAAGATCTAAAACAATGGAGCTCAAAGCATTTAATTCGAATTTTCCATAACCATCCATGTGAATGACAATTTTCCTCTGGTCATGGGTTTGGAGCATCAAATATCAACCTCCCATGTTGATAGATGCTCCCCCTCAAATAATGCTTATACAATTCTAAAGATAGAGGTTTTAGGTACCCAAATTTTGGGACCTAAAGAACCTTCAATCAAAGACTTTGGCACTCATGCCTTAGTCATTTTCTTTTTAACCCTAGGAACATTTGATGATCTAAAATGTGTTCTAGACATTAATGACACAAAGGTTGGTTCTTTAGGTCGGTAACCTATACCGGCCTTATTGTAAACCGCCCTTTGGGAGTTCAAGATCATGTCTAGGGTTTTGGAGCTTGTTGAAAATTTCTCAAGAACAATCTTGAGATTTTCAATTTCACCCTTCAAGATCTTATTCTCATTCTCAAGGGATTCATTATGGAAGTCATTAATATCCTCAACCTTAGAGGATTTTAATTCTTTTACTTCCAACTTCAATGACTTAACCTTATTCTTAGATTTCTTTAACAATTTGGTTAAACATGCGATAGCTCTATAGCACTTATCCAACTCGGGAGTGATTACCTCTTCATCATCCGAAGATGATGAAGGCGCGGTTGAGGAGTCACTTGATTCATCACTGCTCTCATTGGATGATTCTTCTAAGGCTACGAGAGCCACATGACAGTGGTTCTTCTCCTCCTTGTCCTTCTTCCTTTTGTTTCCTGCAACAAAAGCAAACCCTTTCTCCCTTGGGCTTGTGTTAGAAATCTCATGTAGTTCCATCTCACAAAACAAATCTTCTAACTTTACAAAAGATAAATCCTTGGAAACCTTGTAGGCATCCACTATGGATGACCACAAAGTATTCCTAGGGAAGGCTTTGAGTACATACCTCACTAGGTCTCTATTTTCTACCATTTCATTTATGGAGTGGAGACCATTCAACACTTCTTTAACCCGTCCATGGAGTTCACTTACCTTTTCATTTTCTCCCATGGTGAGGTTTTGGAGTTGGCTGTGAAGCAAATCCTTCTTGGCTCTCCGGGTGTTTTGAGTTCCCTCATGGAGTTCAAAGATTTTGTTCCATTGGTCCTTTGCACTTGTAAAGGGACCAACTTTGATGAGTTGATCTTTGTTCATGCCACATTGTAGAGTGACAACCGCCTTCGCGTCGGCTTCACTCTTTCTTGTTTGTTCGGCAGTCCACCGTGAAGACTCGAGTTCTTTGCCTTCGTCATCCTTAGGAGGAATGAATCCCTCCTTCACCGCGAACCAAGTATGGATATCCATCTTCAAATAGTATTCCATCTTTGATCTCCAATACTGAAAGTCGGCGCCATCAAAGAATGAAGGTCGGGTGGTGGAGAAGCCTTCTCTCAAAGCCATCTTGTTGATAACTCTTGGATGTTAAGCCGTAAACAGAGCCCCAAGCTCTGATACCACTTGTTGGTGACGAGATGGCTAGAGAGGGGGGGTGAATATAGCCAGACACCCACAAGTTGCTCTTTTGAAATCTTTCTCTGCACTTAAGTTAGCAGCAGCGGAAACAAAGCATACGCAGAGAAACAATCTTAACAGAAATGCAGAAACAAAGAATACAAACCAAGGATCGCTAACAAGGATCGTTTATAAGGTTCGGGGATAACTTGCCCCTACTCCTTGGCGTGCCCGTAAGGTGGGCGATCCCTTGATCGTCGGCAGATCAAGCCCCGGTGAACTCCGGATAGTAGCAGCCTCCTTCTCGGTGGAGAAACCTCTCCACAAGTGATCTCAAGAAGATACAAGTTAAGCACAGAGACACTCGAGAAGACAAGCTCACAAAGATGTAACAAGATCGCTCAAGCACAAAGCAACAGAGAGCACGAACACAACCCAGCCAAACTTCCCAAGTTTCTGTCTTGTTCGCCTCGCTCCTCTGCTTCCAGCTTCGTCACTTAAGCTCCTTCTCACCATCGCAAGATTCATCAGCATCCACTGAGCCAGCCTGAACCCACTGACCTCCCTGAGCACTCAGTCCACTGAAGACCTCCTCTCCAGCTGAGTCTCCGTCAGTCGCCAGCTGCTCCAGTTGCCGTTGAAACCTGAGAAGGAGAAATAAACAAACCTGCTCCAAGGAAAGCCTCCCATTGACCCTCCTTGAGTGTTTGAATCACCTGCTATCACCTGCACACTCCAACAGAGGCTTAGCAATGCATATCAACAAGAATCGGCAATGTATCAGAGAATCGACAGTGAAAACAGACGCGATCAGAGCTTCTGACAGCGTATTTGAATTAAAGTTCTGCGCCTGATCGGTCACCAGACCGATCAGGAAGGACCCTGATCGGTCACCAGACCGATCCAGAAGTCTTCTGCACACTCCTGATTGGTCCCAGACCAATCAGGCTCCTGCCTGATCGGTCACCAGACCAATCAGGCTCCAGCCTGATCGGTCACCAGACCAATCAGGCTGCTTCCAGACCAATCAGGAGTCATCCTGATCGGTGATAGTGAGAACCTTGCGACAAATGATCGTTCACTAGACCGATCTGAGCAGTATCCCTGATCGGTCACCAGACCGATCAGGAGCAGATCAGCAGGGGAACTCAACTCACTGTTCGCTCCCTGATCGGTCACCAGACCGATCAGGAGCTGTGCAGTAAGTGAAACACATACTCCCTGATCGGTCACCAGACCGATCAGTCATCGCTGGATCGGTCACCAGACCGATCCACGAAGGAGCACCATGCCAATCTCCCTGATCGGTCACCAGACCGATCCAGGGGCTCCAACCTAGCCATCCAAGCTAGGATTTCATCCACCTTAGCCCTCCAAGCTATGGATTTTTCACCTAACCCTCCAAGTTGGGAATTTGCACCTAACCCTCCAAGTTAGGACTTTTCACCTAGCCCTCCAAGCTAGGACTTTTCACCCAACTCTTCTGGATTAGGACTTTCCAAACCTAGCCCTCCAAGCTAGGACCTGACCCTCCAAGCCAGGACTTTTTCACCTAACTCTCCAAGATGGGAATTTTCACCTAACCCTCCAAGTTAGGACTTTTCACCTAGCCCTCCAAGCTAGGATTTTTCACCTAGCCCTCCAAGCTAGGACTTTTCACCCACCTCTTCCGAATTAGGACTTTTCAACACCTGGCTTCACTCACCAGGACCCGGCTTCACTCACCGGGATTTCCAACACCTGGCTTCACTCACCAGGACCCGGCTTCACTCACCGGGATTTCCATCACCTGGCTTCACTCACCAGGACCCGGCTTCACTCACCAGTGTTTCATGCCCAGTCCCCGACCAGGACTTTAACCCAAATTCGCTCAACCAAACTTAAATCATTGTCAAACACCAAAACAACAACCGGGCCAGACTGCATCAACACTATATTACGTGCAACGATGATACATGTCTCTAACCTATGCATCACCCACTATCTAACCCTACTATCATCTACATGACAAGCATTAGTCTAGGTAACCGATATGCACCATAGCCTAAACCCTAATGTCAGGTATAAGGTAAGTGGTACATAGAACCAATCCACCCAGTAATAAAGGACAGTAAGCAATAAAACTAATAAATACAACTACTGAAAGAAAAGGATACAGAAATAGAAATATCAGGTATCCCTACTGCTATCTATATCTAACTATGCATAAGAAGTGATTATATCTAATACAGATATAGTCAAAAGTACCCGCCTCGATATGAAGAAAATCCGTGCGACGAGAACCCCCGTCTAAACTAAACTCCACAACGCAGACAGCCGCGGCAATCAATGTCCTGCATCAAATACGAAATCACTTAGTTACAATCACATAAGATACTTAGCCAAATGAACCCTCTAATAAAGTTAGGATTAACCCTAACGATCGTAATCATTTAATTAATCCTAATTAAATGATAAATTTTCTAATAACTCAACCTAGAGTGAGTAGCTCACATCACCATTGGATGAATCATCCAAGCACAACCCAAACCCTAAGTAGCCCACGGCATGGGTCAAACCTTCAAGCTACAAACAGGGCACTTACAAAACTCCACTTGAACACACCTACATCTCAAAACCCTAATAGTTGGTATCAGACCCAACTCCTAATTGGCACACGGTAGATTCCAAACAACCCAAACCAATTCATATCCCAGCAGCCAACTCTACAACCTCAACAGCTCCAAATCTGATCAAGAAGATCAGAGACAAAGCTAAACTCGCCCAAGAACAGAACACTACCTATTCTCCAAGAATCGGATCACAACCCTACAACACAACTCACGGCTACCTCCACAACCAATCACACGAACAGAGGAAGTTCACAACAGTAGGGAAAACAAAAGACAACTCTAACAACCCAACTCAGAACAACCACAACTAATTTCCAATCCAAATCCCCCATCCTCTCAAGCATGCACTCGGCAGCCACAAACCAGATCAAGAACACATCAAAACACAGTTTCACCACCAATCAAAATCCTAATGTACAACATCTACCCTCCAAATCAAGAAAACCTAACACCCAAAACCTAATTTGCATCAACCACCAATCAGAATTGGAACTCAAATTGAAGATCAAAAGAAGAATCGAGATCGAAAACCCATCCACAGATCGAAACCCACAGAAAATAGATCCATAATCGAATCAATAATCCAAGCAGAAAAACCTAGATTCATCAAGATCTACTCAAGCAAATGGACTCACCGATTGAGATCACGCACGTGAGAGAGGGAAACTCTCTATCTTGATCCGATTAATTCCACCCATGAAAGGCCCCGTCTCCGGCTTCCCTTTTCCCTCCCAGATCAGAATCGGAGCCAGAACCGGCTATCCCCAAAGAAAGAAGGGTTGACCTCGACTCCCAGCCCAACTCCGGCAATCCATGAGATGCGATCTGAAGATGGAAGAGGAAGGATCATTCCAAAGTGAAGGTGGAGCTGCGGAGATTGTCGACGGGTCACCGACCGTCCTCGCGTGCGCTCGGGGAAGAAGAAGAGAACTGAAGTCGCCCTAGCTCGCGATCGGCAGAAACTCTGCAAGGAGGAGAGGGAAAAAAAGAGATTAAATATGAAAACTCATTTTGTAGAAAAGTCCTCCGATTTCAACTTTACACCCACAAGCCCTTAAGTTTAGGTAAACTCACTTTCTAGCCCCTCAAGTTTCCCATTTTTAACAAAAAGTCAAGTCAAGATGAGTTTGAATCCGATCAAATTGAGCTTAGATTCAATCGAGATGAGCTCGGGGTCCGATCAAACTGAGCTTGGGTCAAGTTGACCTCCACTAGAAAACCTCAAGTCAAATTCATCCGAATCACACTCGCGTGTGATTCGGTCATAATTTGGAATTTTGATTCAACACGTTATTAAAGCACCAAATGTGCCTCTTGGTTAAGAGGGAAGAAGTGTAGATCATCCTTTCACTCTATGTTAAAAGATAATCGATTGCGGCATTAAACTAAACAATTTAATTGTTTTTTACTCTCTTTAGTGTTCATTTTCTCCCAACTGACTTGAATGTTGAAAGGGCTTAACATCTTTCTTGAGTCTTTCGAAGATTAAGAGGGCGCTTATAGCGGGTTTATAAGGTGGGAATGAGAATGAAATCTATTTCATTTCCATTTATGATGCTTGATATACGGGAATCAGAATCAAAATATAGATATGATATCCTTGATTTTATAACTCAACTCCACTAGGTTATCATTAAATCCACAAATCTCTCAATCAAAACACATTACTATTTCATTGCTGAATATATATAAGCGCCCCCTTAATATTTAAGTTGGAAGTCCAACCTAGCAATAGATAAGAGGGGAACCAACCTGATGGAGTTTAACTTCATTGAAGTCCGACTTGGAGAGAGACGACCTCCCAACCTGAAGAAAATCGAACCGATCCATATCTACCAGCCGAAAGTCTCAACTATGATTACTATGTTAAGTCGTTTCATCCCTGGGTGTCGGACAAAATCAATCAAAATGATATATTTTGATCATTTAGCTCGTCACTGTACCAATTTTAAACCACGTTCTTAATTAAGATCTTAAATTCCTGTAAAAGACCAATAGAAGTAGGAGGTTTAGGGTTTAGGCATCTCAGATTTAGAAGTACACAGCCATGCTCTGTTATTCAGAGGGTGGTGGTGCTTCTTAACTTATGATCGAGGAGATAACCGGCAAGGTTGGCCGGAAAATTATGAAGAACACTGTGTTCAGGTTACTTGACAATTATCTACTGCTGCCTGCTACTGCGAATTTGGAGCTATTTGGTCGTCGAGCATCGGCACCGGGTAGCGGTGGATGCAGTCCTGCCACGGCCCGTCGGGCGGCGGCGCCACGTCGCGCAGCGCCTGCCACGACGCGCTGTTGCACTTGAAGCCGCTGCCGAAGGCGATCTGCCACACGCGGTGGCCCTTGAGCACCCGCCCCTTCGCCTCGATGTACGCCAGCTCGTACCAGATGGAGCTCGACGAGGTGTTGCCGAACCGGTGCAGCGTCATCCGCGACGCCTCCACGTCGATGGGCCTCAGCCCCAGGCTGGCCTCCAGCTGGTGGATCACCGCCCGTCCGCCGGCGTGGATGCAGAAGTGCTCGAACGCCCTCTTGAAGTCCGGCACTTTTGCAGCCGCCTTCGCCCCTGCCCCCGCCGCCTTGCGCGCCAAGAACCTCAGCTGCTCGCTCAACGGCAGCACCCGCCGGCCCAGCGCAGCAATGTTGTCGCGGAGCGCCCTGGTCGACACGGGCATCACCTCCTTCGACAGCGCCACGCCTATGTTCTCCTCCTCGTCCTCCTCCTGGAACACACAGCGGTAGGCCCTGTCGTCGCTGCCGTGGTGCGTGCGCACCACGTGGGTCAGCCTATACTTTGCGCGCCCCCTCTCCGCGCGTCGGTTCGACAGCAGCACGGCGGCGCCGCCAACCCGGAAGAGGCAGTTAGGGATCAGCATCGGGCGGCGGCGGCCGACGTACCAGTTCTGCGTTATGTTCTCGGTGCTGACCACCACCGCATACGCCTCACGGTATACCTGAATTTTCATATATAAATTTGTGTCTTTCCCGATCTTTTCCCGATCAATTTTTTGCTCACCTGGAGGAGGTCGCGCGCGAGGTGGACTGCGATGAGGCCGGCGCTGCAGCCCATGCCGCCGAGGTTGAAGGTGCGGATGTCGGAGCGGAGGCGGTAGTGGTTGACGATCATGGACGAGATGGAGGGGGTTGGGTTGAAGAGGCTGCAATTGACGACGAGCACGTCGACGTCGCGGGGGTCGAGGGCGGTGCGGGCGAAGAGGGAGTCGAGGGCGCCGAAGACGACCTGCTGCGTCTCTTCGCGGGCGGCGGCCATGGACGGGCGGGGGGGAACCTGGTGCAGAGCCATCGGGATGTAGGTCTCGTCGCCGAGGCCGGAGCGCGCGAGAACCTTGAGCTGGAACGCGATCGTCTCCTTGTCGTACTTATTGCAGGACATCGACCGCTCCTCCAGCTCCTTGAAGGAGATCTTGAGCTCCGGCGGAGGCAGGTGGCAGGCGAAGTCCACCAGGTAGACCGCGCGCGGCCGCCGCATTGCGAGATACATCAGCATCATGGAGAACGGGACGAGGAGGAGGAGCAGCAAAAGGAGTTGGTCGCGGTGAACTCTGCTTTCCCATCGGAAGCAGAGCTCAAGGAGCCACTCGAGCTTCGCCGGCGTCATCGCCAAGGCGGCGAAGGAGAGGAGCATGGAGACGATGAAGTAGCAGCACGCCAGATTGGCGTACGACTTAAAGCTCGACGCTTGCTTCTCCTCCATGAACGATTTGCTTCCGCCTCTGTGTCGATCGCTGGAAATGGATATGGTCGTTTCGATTCGACGATCGCATTGGATCTGTGTCGAATGAAGGATTCGTGGAGATTTATAGACGAGGAAAAGAGGGAGGAAGAGGGATTTGCCAACGGGATCGAGGGACGCGCGCGGTGTGTTTTCGATTCGATCGGGGAAAAAAACTGACAAAACAGTAAAAAAAAAGAAGGGGAGTCCCAACAGTAAGGCCAGCATTTTGTTATTTGAGCGACAACAAGAGTGTGATCTTCTTGTGCCTAAAATAATCAAACTATTGAAAATTTACGAGTTTAAGATGGGGTTGACTTAAATTTGATTTGTTTGGATGTTATCTCTCTTAATTCAAAATTATTTGATTATTTAAAGTTTATATGATTTTAAGATTGATTATTATGTTTAATAATAAAAGATTATTTATTGAGTTTGAAAGTTTTTATTTATTATATTGATGAAAATTTTATTGTTGAACATAGTTTATGAATGATCCTGTCGCGAAGTAGGGTGGCGACCCGTCAGGCTGAGCGGTCTCCCAGGTGGCACAAACCAGTGAGGTAGCGAAGAGTTGATTGCGCCTCGGCATGGTGCTGCAAAACAGCGACCGTTAGTAAACCTGTTGGAGATTTTCCCCGGTCAGGCACTCCGACGGTCAAGTCAGTATCCGCAGTCATAGTAGTCGAAACTGAATTGAAATGAGACAAGAGGTGCGAGAACTCGTGCGCGCGTACCTGCAGTAAGGGGAGTGCGAAGCTTATATAACCGGGGGAGCTGACAACTCTTGTCCGCCTTGACGAGACAAAAGTGTGGTAGCTGTCAGCTCGTAGGGAGCACGGAGGAGCGGCGCGGCATGACACGGGGTGCTCAGGCAGTACGAGAGTACTAGGTGCACAGTACGAAGTACTGGATGGGCGGACTAACCGCTAGAAATGTCAGAGGTGAATAAGGCGTGCGGAACCCCGTTAGTAGGGTCGTACCCCTGGATATGATGATGTAGGGGGCGTAAGAGTGAGATGACCCGTAAGCCGAGCATTGACTGGCGGGTCCGCGTGCTGGGGACCGAGTCGGGTAATGACCAGTGGGCGTGGGCAGCCACGCATCCGACTAGTAGGATGGGAGCGCAGGATACGCCCTGGGTCAGGGGTCTATCGAGGGATGTCTGCCTGATTTTGTTAAGTATCCTGTCTATGTGATGTCACGAGAGCGTGCATTATCACACACCTGACTGTGGCGTCTGACCTAGCCCTAGGTTGGGGGGAGGCCAAGGAGTGTAGGCAGCAAAGCCTCTGCTGGGCAGGATGACCGGCGGTCAGCTCGACGTGGTCCCCGGGGTGCCTCCTGGCTCGGGAACTTACCTAGGGATTCTACTGCTGATTTGCTAGTTAAACCTTCCTGGCGCCAGGCTGGCTGATGGGCCCGGCCTATGCACCTACCCGTAGGCAAGGCGGGGATCATAAGCGTCCTCCTCGAGTCTAATCGAAGGAGGCGGCGAGTCCGACTGACTGGACCATCGCTTGTAGAAGTAAGCTTGGTGCGCCGGGAAGGCCTAGTCCCCTCTCGGAACCTCTTGGCCAACTTGTCGGGGATTAGGGATCCCGGTCGACCGGTGACGTCCTGTCATTTGTCTCTTTGCCTTTTACTGCTCAGCATCTTCAAGCAGGTTGAAATCTCGGTCCTTAATGCTTTCAACTGGGGGTTGTTCCACGTGTCTCTTTCCCATTCCTCCTCCAATCGCCGAGGTACTCACCGTACGTTCCCCGAGGAACGAGGTTGGGCGCGAGGCGCTTCGTTTCTTGGTCCCCTCTGGGCCTGATCAGGTGTCTATTATTGCCCGCCGCTTCTGTCGTGGCCCACCATCAGGCGGCTCTGGCGACCTGTGTAACTGAATAAATTCTTATTTTTACCACCGCCTTCTCACCTTTCACCCGGTGTACTGTCTTCCTTCCTCTGGTTAGGGTTGTGGCGACGTCTTCAGGCTCGACTTTTCCCAACGACCTTTTCACGAGTAGGGACTCTTCCCCTTCCCTGTTCAGCATGGCCTCTTCGTCCAGTGACCCCCATCCATGGTATGTCACTGCGAGGTCTATTCTCAACAGCGGTGATCTTGATGCTCTCAAGACAGAGTTTCACATTCCGCCTGACCATGACGTCCTGCTGCCTTCCCCTTCTGATCTGCCTGTTAAACCTCCGAAGCACTACATCACTATCTCGCGAGATCACCTACAGGCGGGGTTGCGTTTTCCCATCCACCCTTTCATTGCCTTAGTATGTCGCTACCTCCACTTCAATCTGTCTCAGCTGACCCCCAACTCCATCCGCCTTCTTTGCAGGTCAGCTATTATTTTTCTATTGTATCGCCTTCCCCTTCAAGCCGAACTTTTTCACCACTTTTTCTATCTGAAGAAACAAGAGTGGGGCGAGTTTTTCTTCCAAGCTCGTACTGGGACTTCCTTCCTCTCTCCGCTTCCTTCCGCCAGCAGGGGTTGGAAGGAGAAGTTCTTTTTTATTCGCCCTGTGGCCTTCCCGACCTGACCAGTTAACTTCCGACGAGATTTTCCTCAGATGCCCCCTCATTACACGGATCCTCGGAAATTCCCCGTCTTTGAGCGTGCGTTCTCCAAATTCGGGGGCCGACATTTCCCAGTCGGGCCACTCTTGGTCGAGAACATCTTGTCAGCATTTGGCCTTAGCCCGGCTCCATTCATCCGACCCACCTCCTTGGGTAAGCAATTCTTCCCTCTTTCCTACCCCTTACTGCTTCTTGATCTTTGCTTACTTGTCAGCTGAGATGATGTACCCGGCCGCTCCTGAGGAGGGTTACGGGTTGGGAACCGCTAAGGAGATAGAGCCGCTCCTCCGAATGGTGATAAGAGAACAGCAGGCGCGCGCCGCGGAGCAGCGGGTCGTGCAAGGAATTCGCACAGAATTGCTGGCCAAGCAGGAGGTTACTCCATCCGACTCTCAGTCTCCTGCCTCCTCTTCTGAAGAGGGGAAAACTCCCTAGTCTGGCTCAGAGGATACCCGGCCTCTGAGTCGTTCATTGCGGCGCCCCCGAGGCGATGAATCTGCATCTGCCTCGGCCGACCCATTGGAGGCTTCTTCCGGTCGGCCCAGTAAAAGGCAGAGGGGCAAAGCGCCGATTGCCGATCTCCCCGCACTGTCCCTTCCTCCTCCTTTAGTGCTGCCGTTGGAGCCAGCTGTGCTCCCTCCGGGGGAGGTGCCCCCGCCTCAGCAGGACGGACCTTTCGACGAAGGCCTGCTGCACATGTTGCCACCCTCTCTATCTGATTGTCTCCTTAGTATGACAATACCGAGCGGCACTGCCTTTATACGGTCGCGAGACATCCGACTGTATGGTACAGTAGCAGACAGGCTCATGGCCGGCTTGCGGGCCAGTGGCTCGATCAGTCCCAACGAATGGGCGGACGACTTTATGGCCACAACCACGCAGGTATGTGCTTATGGGTTGGTGTGCGCCTTATTCTTCCCTATATCCAACGTGTCACCAAGTTTCTTTTGTTGCAGGCTTGGGCCCAAAGCTACATCATGTGTGTGTCCATGCTGAATCATGCCAAGGCCCGCTATCATGCCGAGCGGCGCATGGAGGACCTCGAGGCTCGGCTCAAACACACCCATCTGACTTTCGATGACGACTCGTTGAACAGCCTGAGGGCAGAGGTCATCCTTCTCCAGGACTTACTGCGCCAGACTCAGGAGGAGCTAGAGACTACTAAAGCGCAGGTCGTCTCGGCCGACTCAGAGGTGGTCCGGGCGCAGGAGCGTGTGGCTAAGGCTGAGTAAGCTCAGCTTCATGATCGCAAGCGGAAGGATGGGCTTCTAAAGGATCTTCTGCGGACCAGGACCAACCTTCGCTGGGCCGCTGAAGAGATTCCGCTTCTGCAAGAGCAACTAGCGGCCGAGAGGCGAGAAGTTGGCATGCTGCAGGACCAACTGTAGGGTTTGCGCGACCGCCAGGCTACCTGGGACGCAGCTCAGGCGGAGTTGGAAGAGCTGCATAAGCGCCAAGCGTCTTGGGACGCCATGCTAGTCGAGTTGGCGGAGCTACGCGCCTATAAAGAGGTGGAAGCAGATCGGCTAGAGGTCCACCGACTGTCGTGCATTAACGCCCCGGCCCATACTGCCGAAATCTCTCAACGGTTCATGGAGGTGATGATACAACAGGGAGTTAACGTAGTCCGTCAACTCAGGCTGTGAGTATATTTACCCCCCAATCTGCCCTCCACCGCTGTCCGGCTTCAGGACATGTGCAAGGATCTCCCCGATGTGACCAAACGACCCTTCCAGTGAGGGTAAAACCTCTTATTTTCCCATTTCTTGTAAGCAAGGGGCCTCCGACACTGATTTTGTAACGCACCCTTCCCTTTGAATGCAATCCTGCCTTTTTGCTTACTTGAGCAAGTGTGGCTGTGTTCTTTATTTATCATGAGGGATCTGAGTATCTGTGCGGGTGAGCCAGACACGAAGTCGACCGATGAGCACCATTTCCGCTTGCTTTTAGCCCGGTCGCGGGAAGGATGTCAATCTTAAGTGCTCGTCTATGAGGGTCGTAGGTTTGGTGCATGAGACCCTAGTTCGGGCCTTTGCGCAAAGACCTAGTCGCTTGGCCGGGCCCTACTGTTGGTATCCGGGGATTTGGCCTCTTGGCCGAGTGGGATCCGGGGAGCATGGGCCGCCACGCGTCCGACCGGGACTCGAGCCAAGGGATCAGCGGGAGCTGGCCCATGAGGATTTTGCCTCTTGGTCGAGTGGGATCCGGGGAGTGTGGGCCGTCACGCGTCCGACCGGGACTCGGGCCAAGGGATCAGCGGGAGCTGGCCCGTGAGGATTGAGGATTAATCTAACTTCCCTTTAGCTCGAGTCGCTGGGTTGACAACTTATCTATCTTTCTTCCTGCCTTCGAAACACCTTAAGTGTTTAGGGCCACGTGCCCTGCGTTCAGTGGCTTTCCGGGTGCCAAATTGTTATCCGCCTGCTTTGATTACCTTGGGCAGTGAAACGTCTGCTTGCTGGCCCCCATTGTTGTCTTGTATGCCTAAACCGTAGCTGCATGTTGCCCCTTTTTGTTATCTAATGGGGGTCGAATTGCTTATTATGAATGCTATTCCCCCTTGCTAGTGTCTCCGTTCTCATGTACTTATACCCTTGTATGTTTGATGGTAGAAGGTAAGTGACCCGCATGGCGGCAGGTACGACCGTCCACCCCTTATCGAGGAGCGGGCGACTGCTAAGCCAGGATCGTTGTGTATCGACCAATCGGGCCCTTAGGCACAGGCGATGTTCCCTTAGTGCCCCCAACTCGGGTGAGCCCTAAGGGAATCCTGCGTTCAAGGTAGTCCCTTGGCCCATTCAAGAGTCGGCCAAGGCGCGCTTGATCAAGCGATCGTAGTCGCGAGGGCCAAGCTACTCCCAGCCCACCTGCGGGCTTGAAGCGAGGTGTCTGGTTGAGGTAATGCCTCCGAATCGAGGGCCGAGCCAGGAGCTGATCCCCTTTTCACCGAGTTAGCGGGTATGAGAATGCTCAATTGAAGCTTCCAAGGGAGGAATTCGCTGCATCAGTCCGAGAGCCGATCCGAGGGAAAGGCTCGCGCGGAGCGAGAATAGAGTCGCCCGGTCGGGTGATCTCCGATCCGACGGAAGGGCTCGTCTGGAGTGAGAATAGGGCCGCCCGGTCGGGTGATCTCCGATCCGAGGGAAAGGCTCGCGCAGAGCGAGAATATGGCCGCCCGGTCGGATGATCTCCGATCCGAGGGAAGAGCTCGCGTGGAGCGAGAATAGGGTCGCCCGGTCGGGTGATCTCCGATCCGAGGGAAAGGCTCGCGCGGAGAGAGAATATGGCTGCCCGGTCGGGTGATCTCTCGAGGAGCATGGGCCACCACGCATCCGACCGAGAGCCAAACCGAGGATTACGTGGCATTTCGGTCGTCGAAGACATCTCTGGGAGCGTGGGCCGCCACGCGTCGCCTGAGAGCCTCACCGAGGCTTCTCGGTCGAGGTCATCCTAGGGAGCGTGGGTCGCCACGCGTCGCCTGAGAGCCTCGCCGAGGCTTCCTGATCGAGGTCATCCCAGGGAGCATGGTCCGCCCCGCGTCGCCTGAGATCCTCGCCGAGGCTTCCCGGCCGAGGTCATCCCAGGGAGCGTGGGCCGCCATGCGTCACCTGAGATCCTCGCCGAGGCTTCCCGGTCGAGGTCATCCCAGGGAGCGTGGGCCGCCACGCGTCGCCTGAGAGCCTCGCCGAGGTTTCCCGGTCGAAGTCATCCCAGGGAGCGTGGGATGCCACGCGTCGCCTGAGAGCCTCGCCGAGGCTTCCCGGTTGAGGTCATCCTAGGGAGCATGGACCCCCACGCGTCGCTTGAGAGCCTCGCCGAGGCTTCCCGGTCGAGGTCATCCCAGGGAGCGTGGGCCGCCACGTGTCACTTGAGAGCCTCGCCGAGGCTTCCGGTCGAGGTCATCCCAGGGAGCGTGGGCCGCCACTCGTCGCCTGAGAGCCTCGTCGAGGCTTCCCGGTCGAGGTCATCCCAGGGAGCGTGGGCCGCCATGCGTCGCCTGAGAGCCTCGCCGAGGCTTCCTGGTCGAGGTCATCCCAGGGAGCGTGGGCCTCCACACATCATCCCAGGGAGCGTTGGCCGCCACGCGTCGCCTAAGAGCCTCGCCGAGGCTTCCCGGTCGAGGTCATCCCAGGGAGTGTGGGCCGCCACGCGTCACCTGAGAGCCTCGCCGAGGGAAATGCAGCAACAATTATTTTCCCAGAAAATCAGCCTTAAGGTGCACAAAAGAGTATATGAGATGTATCCAAAAGGCTAGATTTCAGACACGCGGAGAGCGTATAAGATATATCCAGATTTTAAATACGTGATGCGCAAATAAGACATATCCCGAAGGCCAGACTATAGAAACACAGAGAATAGGTGAGGTATATCCAGAAGACCAGACGACAGATGCACGGAGAGTGTATAAGATATATCCTTTCCACTACCCGGCTTATCCTCTCCGGCTTATTAGAAGAAGAGCAAATCAAGCACCGCCATGGGGAGACTTGCAATAAGGCCTCCGGTGGCTTGATGGATCATCTGGGGTTAGCTGAAAAGAGGCTCGTACTCTTCGGGAGCTTCAACCATCAGCATCCTGCTGGGTCTCCCATCTCCGCCTCCGATCAGGCTGCTGGTGTCCCTCCTTCTAGTACCAAATTTGATCCTGTCGCGAAGCGGGGTGGCGACCCGCCGGGCTGAGCAGTCTCCCAGGTGGCACAAACCAATGAGGTGGCAAAGAGCTGACCGCACCTCGGCATGGTGCTGCAAAACAGCGACCGTTAGTAAACCCGCCGGGGATTTTCCCCGGTCAAGCACTCCGACGGTCAAGTCAGTATCCACAGTCATAGTAGTCGAAACTGAATTGAAATGAGACAAGAGGTGCGAGAACTCGCACGCGCGTACCTGTGATAGGGGGAGTGCGAAGCTTATATAACCGGGGGAGCTGACAACTCTTGTCCGCCTTGACGAGACAAGAGTGTGGTAGCTGTTAGCTCGTAGGGAGCACGGAGGAGTGGTGCGGCATGGCGCGGGGTGCTCAGGCAGTACGAGAGTACTGGGTGCGCAGTACGAAATACTGGATGAGCAATCTAACCGCTAGAAATGTCAAAGGTGAATAAGGTGTGCGGAACCCCGTTAGCAGGGTCGTACCCTGGATATGATGATGTAGGGGGAGTAAGGGTGAGATGACCCATACCCCGAGCACCGACTGGTGGGTCCGCGTGCTGGGGACCGAGTCGGGTAATGACCAGTGGGCGTGGGCAGCCACGCATCCAACTGGTAGGATGGGAGCGCAGGGTATGCCCTGGGTCGGGGGTCTATCGAGGGATGTCTGCCTGATTTTGTTAAGTATCCTGTCTATGTGATGTCACGGGAGTATGCATTATCACACACCCGACTGTGGCGTCTGACCTAGCCCTAGGTCGGGGGGAGGCCAAGGAGTGTAGGCAGCAAAGCCTCTGCTGGGCAGGATGACCGGTGGTCGGCTCGACGTGGTCCCCGGGGTGCCTCCTGGCTCGGGAACTTACCTGGGGATTCTACTGCTGATCTGCCAGATAAACCTTCCTGGCGCCAGGCTGGCTGATGGGCCCGGCCTATGCACCTACCCGTAGGCAAGGCCGGGATCAATGAATAATTCTGAATTTTTTCATGAGCATTATTGAGTTGAGCATAGGAATGGAAACAGGTCAGGCTAGGTCGAACTTTTGCCTTAACAGACCAGACCTGTATATTAACAAAATGACCTGAGTATCGCCTGTAGCCTGTTATAGATTTTGTTCTTGACCTAAGTCTGGCCTGTTCAATAGGCTGACCTGGTCTGCGGCCTATTTACAAAGTCTGTAAGTTAGAACATTTTATACAGACCAACGGGCCAAAACATTAAACCGACCGAAAATCAACCTTAACATGTCTTACATTATATAGGCCTCAAAACATGTCTTGCATCATACATGTCTCAAAATAGGTCATGCCTACAAATATATACATATGTATATAATCTTAACAGGCCTAGGACAGCTTGTCAGGCTTGGTAGTCTTTACATTGAGCTTGGGCCTAGCTGATAAGAACAGACTTTAAAACATGCCTGAATACTATTTTAATTATTTCTAAATAAGCCAGGACACGCTAAACACAGGCCAAGCTACAGACCCTTGACAGACCACCTGACTTATTTCCATCCCTAGTTAAACACATTTGTATTCAAATTTATTCATTTAGTTTAATGGGTTTAAGCTTATTTATTTAATTAACTTTATGTATATATTGCACAGACATAAAGAAACTCTTACCTAGGGTGAGCACGCAGGAGAGTGTGAGGGAGGCATCGGTCTCCCCCAACCTAGTCGCCACCTAATAGTATTGTAGACTACCCCCAACCTAGTCGCCACCTAGTATTGTAGATTGTAGACCGGTAGTATTAAAAAGGGAGCAGGGGGGTTGCTTTTGTAGCCCCCCAATCCTATGGATCCCAACAGCGATTCGTGCTTAGCTCACGGTGACAGCAGTCACACAACTCATTCTCCGACAGTAAGGCTGTCGAAGAACAAGGTTGAGTTGCATTAGCGATGCAACTCAATCTCTTTTTTTAATGAAATGACGTTGTTTTATTTAAACAAAATTTTTATAAAAAATGCTAAAGGATTTAAAAAAAAGTTAGTATTAATCATTTTTATTGTTGTTGGTGTAAAATTTTAATTATTAAATATATTTATTTAATTGTAAAAAAAATTATCTCTACAATATAACCCGTGTCATTATTTTTTTTTTTTATTTGGGCCCGCTATTACCCATCCGAATGTGTTCATAAATGTTAACCTTCTCTTATGCCCTATTGATTTGGAAGGATAGATGGGAGAAAAGGATTAAGAATTGAGATAACTTTTTCAGTTAATTTGCTTAAGTAAACCCACGCCAACAAGTTGCTCCCACATCTCTGTGAATTACAGCCGCAAGCTTTAGCCTGGTCGAGAATCACCATTAAGCCGTAAATCGCTATTTGTTCCATATCCTTAGTTCTCATGCCTAGCCGCTTGGAGCTATGGTGTAGCTGAATGACGATATCACCTGGCCGCGCCGGGCTGCGCAGCTGCCGGATTCTTCGCCGGGGAAGAAGAGTGTTGGCCGCGGAAGGAGAAAACAAAACTTGTTTGATAAGAAGACGAAAACGAAACTTGTTGTAGCGTACTTGAGACTGGAGGAAGGTTCGCCGGAGGAGGGCTCTCCGGGGATGACGGAGATGCGACGAAAGAGGAAGAGAAAATTGAACGCGCGACCGCAGGAGGGGGGCGGGTGGGCGAACGAAATAACTTGTTCGTCGCTAATTACGACGGATTAATATTATTCCGTCGCTATTAGCGACGACTTTTACCAAATCCGTCGCTAGTTTTAGAGGTTTGATCTGTACGCCAATATTAGCGATGGATAATTTAAGTGTTCATTCGCTAATCGTTGAATTTTTTGTAGTTGATTAGTTGTACATCCCAGACATTTACAGTTTGATTCTTAAAATTTTTTTTGTAAAATCGAACCGATGGCCCGAGAATCGATGTTACACAACCTTATTAATCATTTGTTTTTTCGATACCATAAATTTTACAAAATAGTTAATCAAAGCCTTTAGATTTAACCCAAAGTATTTTTAATAACAAAATTATGACTAATGACTAAATGTGTAATATTAATAATTTTTGCCATGGAATTTTGGCCGACAAATTAAATTTAACGACAAAACTATTATCGTCAAAACCTTTTTCGACAAATTATGAACTTTTCAGCAACAAACACCTTTTCATCATCGAAACTTAACCACCGATAATTAACCTCATCAACAACATCAATCCGATATAAATATGGCGATGCATGAGAGGAAAGCCATCAAGTTTACAAATAAACGACACAGCAAGTTAGATCACTGTCTGGTATTCATGGAGGTTGTTTGGTGCCACTGGAGGCATTCTCCGGTTATCGAGGCCGGGGCCGGAAATAGTGTCATCCCCTGCGGCGTTCTTACAGTGTCGGTTCCCGCTCGGGAAGTAGGAGTGGGGCTCGGGTGAGTGTGTCTGCCTTCGTAGGTCGTGATCACGATGGCCGGGTCTTGGTGTGACCTCTCCACCATTTTCTTCACCATGCACTTCTGAGAGGTGCACCTATAGTAGCTTCTGAAATCGAAAATGAAATATATTTTTAAATCTATATGTTTTTATTATTTTGTAAAGAAAAATCTTTATGTCTATCACTTGAACTAGTAGAATTGGACTAGTTAACAAACTCAAAATCTCGAAACAAATTAACAAGTTCGAGTAATTAAGTTAGATGGATCAAACAAGACCAAATGGATAAAACAATTAAACGAGTCCGTAGCATATAATATTATATATATATATATATATATAATAAATGGGTGCAAAAATATAATGTTAGACCTTGGAAAAGGACTGTTTTTGACTGCTTTCTGGCCATACTTTCTCCATCTGAAGCCATCTTCCAGATGATCAACATCACTTCTGGTGATGAAGGCAAACCTAGCTGCCCTTGGTCTCTTGTCTCCTTTCTTCCTGTAATTATAATTATATATTTGTATAAACTGTTGTAAATTATATTAATTGCAGTCAGCCTCATCGATCGATTTTTCCTATCAATCAATCAATCCTGAAGTAGTGCTTATATATGACCGATTGATGGGGATCTTGTGGAAACCCTAATCGACCAGTACTTGTTTGTTTTGTTAGGCAAAAGGTGAGGAACCCTAGCAGCCAGTTTTCACACATGTTCAGACTTTCAGAATCAATGGAAGTGGCAAAGTAGCACGCATGCACTTCCAAAAGTAGCTTAAAGAACTTAAAGCTAAAAGAAGATCTTACGCATGGATTAGATTTAGGTTAACTACTTACAGTACTTTCTTAGGTTTGTCGTCGTCGTCGTCAAGAATATTTGCTGCTGCTTCACCAGCAGCTGCTTTACCCTCTTGTGGTTTCTCACCTGATTCTTTCTCTGGATCAAGGGAGGAGGAGGAAGCCGGGAAATTCCTCGACGGTGCCGGAGACGAGGGAGCGACAACTTGATCTGCTGCTAAATTAAGCTTTTCATGGCCTAACTCGGTGAAGCTGCTGCTCTGTGAGCCAAGAGCTCCACAGAAGTAGTCATCGTCGAAGCTCATGAAGTGTGAAAGAGGATCTCTATCATCGCGAAGCCAGGAGAAGTAGTCGTCGCCGCCGTCGGAGAAGAAGAGTTCTCTTCCGGATCCGGACATGGAAACTGAGTGCGAGAGTAGAGACTTTAGCTTGGTGGTGAAGGAAAGAGAGGGAGAGGGGAAGAGCGTAGCTTTTAGGGTTCTTGATTAACAATCACTTATTTATACTCTAATAAAACTCCTCTTTTGCCCCGTACTACAGTAATAAGACGATACTTTCAAGCTTCCGGGGTTATGGTAAAGGGAAGGATGAGTAATTGTCATTTTATTTACAATTTGACTCTCAGTTACGATGTATTTTATAAAAAAAAATTATCCACCAAATGAAATGTGAACTTCTGGACTGCCTGTGCAAGTGCTTTCTGATTTACTCTGACGGTCGATGAAAAATTTTTATAGGACCAAATTGATCATTTAAATTCGATTACCTAACCTCGTTAATCAATAAAAAATAATTTCACAATTAATGGGTCGATATTTAAGAACGAAGTATTATAAATTAATTTTTTCTAATACAAAATTTTTTGGAATGTTAGTTGCTAAGGGAAACATTATTCACAATTTTCAATTTACTGATAAAAATATTTCGTTGAAGGGGCACTGACGTTGACTTGTCCATCCCGCTGACTAACCGGAGCCGGACGGCTTGACAGTTTGACGGCGGCCAGAAAAGGTGGAAGTCCGCTGGCCGTACGATCGTAATCAGACGGTTGCGGCAGCCAACTCCCCCCTCTTTAATCTGGAATCCATGGAGCGAGCGGCGTGACTTGAACGTGGACTTTGACTTCCTCGTTATTCATAGACTTTCGACTAGACCAAAACGAAAAACTACAAAAAAACATTAATCACAGCAGCCAAGTCTATGCGTTGAAAACTTATACTGAGTCAAACTTGAGAATATAGAAAATCGAAAGAAAAATTGTGGAGGATTGCGAGACTCGGCTGTTACAAATGGAGGTGGAGGTGGGGTTGGTGCATCATGCATGGAGTATTAGCAGTTGCAGGTAAGACTGCCAATTCACTAGAATTGGTGCCTTTTGTAGAAATTTAAATTAAGTTTGTTGTAGATGAACTGAAATTAAATAAGCATTAGAAAATAGATTATCTGTCGATAAGAAATGAAAAGAAATCCATCAAATTCTCGAATCTTTTCGAGTTGTATGCAAGTGTATACGTCTTAGCTTATTTCAATACTAAAACTACATTATATTACTGTTAAGGTGGTATATCATTGCTACATGTTACCGTAGTTAGTATTTTTTATGATTTATTTTGTTTATGTTAATTTCAAGATGAATTGATGGGATATCTTTTGCCACCTAGTCTGCTATAATAACTCTCAAATAGGGATGGAAATAGGTCAGGTCAGGTCAGGTCAGGTCAGATTTTTACTTTAACAGGTCAGGCCTGTATAATAATAAATTGGCAGGCCTGTATAATAATAAATTGGCCTGAGTCTGACCTGTGACTTATTATAGGCTTTGTTCTTGGCTTAAGCCTGACCTGTTCAATAGTCTGGCCTGACCTACGACCTATTTACAAAGTCTGTAATTTAATTTATTTATCCAAAATACTTCTAATATATAAAATATAAGAATTCAATTCGGTTATCTAAAATATTAATTTAACAAATTAGCTAAAGATACCATAAATATATAAAATATGTATATTATAATTACAAGAGATTTATAGTGTATTGGCAAGTAAGATGGTAGATAAGGTCTTTCTTGTAAGAAAATCAAGGTTAGAATCTTTCATTAAGCTATTTTATGTTGAATGATAATTTTTATTATATATTTAATTTTATTCTTTTTTCATACCAGTTATTATCCAAGTTAATAACTTTTATCAAACAATTTAATAATTTTTATAAATTCAATATTAAATGAATAGAATAAGATCATTTAGAAATTAAGAGGATTACACAAAATTAATAAATTTAATAAGTAAAAGGTAGAATACTCTCGCATCAAATAATTCAAAAAAATATATTTTAAAATTAACTTTAATAGAAAAATAAAATAGTCCAACATCCAAAATTATTCAAAACAACTAGATTAAAAAATTAATATAAATAGAAAGTAGAATAGTCTCGCATAAAAAATTTAATGTAAGTAGATTAAAAATTAATTTACATATAAAGATAGAATAAGTTAATTAATATTAACCTACTTCATTAATTTTACGAAAATATTATAGATATAATAAATAAAAAATATAATTAAATCATCTAAATAAAATTTACAAATAAAAAAAATTTAATGAACCGATTACAACCACCGGTTCAAATATTAATCCCCGGTGAACCACTTGTTCAAATTCATAGTTGAACTGTTAGTTGATCGGTTAATAGGGGCCCAATCCGTAACCGGCCCTTCCTTAAGACAGGCTGATTCTGAGTCAGACCCATTGAATCGGGTGAACGGATAATCGACTTATTGATCCGATTACGGATCCATGATGGATTCGATTCAGATTCTGCTCGGCCATGCATCAGGTGCACAGGAAGTTAGACAACTTTTTCACCGGTTTGAACAGCATTCAGTTTTCTTTGCGTTGACCATCATAATTTGCTAGAGAAACTCATGGCTAATTCTTAATTTCTTTCGGTATATATCTTGTTTCAGTGGCTTGTTTGGGGGAAGGAATTAGCTCATGGCAGACAGTGAACAAGCTATGGGTCACTATGTGAGAATGATGGATAGACTTCACATATCAAACAAAATAATAGATAGGTAATTGTTGGCGCAAGATACACCATACGATATATCAAACGTGAGTTTTATTATTGACAAAGAGCCCAAGTTAAGTCTTGTGATATTCTAACGTGTTGACCAAGCTCGTGGGAAAGTCCTAATTAAAACTAGATATAGGAAGTCCTAGTTGAAGCTAGAAAAGGAAGTTTTGATCAGTGAGACTAGACAAGAAAATTCTGATTAGTGGGACTAGGTTGGAAGTCTTGGCGGAGGACAATAGGTGGAAAGCCTAAACAAGTCGAGGGTCGGAGGTCTAGCGGAAAGTCTAAGGGTCAAGATCAACTGATCAAAGTCTAAAAAGGTTGGGTGGACTAAGTTTTGACATCAAATAAACTCTTCCGAGTGGAGTAGTGAGGACGTAATCTCAAAAAGAGAGCAATAGGCGTAGGTCTAACCTATGGTTTCACGGGAAACTAAAAGTTGAGACCGAACAACTCATACTTATAATTATATATGTGTGTTAACATTGTGACATAGGAAACTAAATAAGGGGGTTGGTAGAAAAAGGGACTCTAGGCACCTAGAGTGGATCTAGACGCTTGGAGGTCTAGGCGCCCTGAATGCTTCCAGGCACCTGAAACCTTCGAAACTCATCTTTGTGTCCAGATGAGGTGGCATCCTAATTAGTCGACACACGTCAACTTCTAGGTACATGGGAAGGGAAAACTCTTCAACGGAAAAGCATGAATAGAGATTCAACCAAGTGTTTGTTAGGACCTTGACGTACGGCTAGAGGGGGGTTAATAACCGATCACCCACTTTGATTCGCAGTTTCTTCCTATAAGTGTTAGCAAGCGGAAAACTAAAACAATGCTAACACAAACCATTTACGTGATTCAGAGATAAGGCTCCTACTCCACGGGTGTCCATAAGGTGGACGATCGCGATCCGTTGGTGGATGACTCCCGGAAAACCTTCGGCTAGCTCTTGTCGCTCCTTATGGGTGGAGAAACCTCGCCATAAACCCTCAACAATACCTGAGCACTAGAAGATTACTAATAAGCTCTAACCAAGCTTATTTCATCAAGAACTCTCAGCCAAAATCGAGCTCTCTTAAATAGAGCTCTTTGCTGAAATGACCGCTACTAGTCGACTGGTCAAGCACCAGTCGACTAGTCCCACTTGGATTCGAACGTTACAACCCAACGTTTAAATTCCAGCTGCCATCAATCGACTGGTCCTTGGATCAGTCGACTGATCTTTCTGTGGACTTCATCAGTCGACTGATCCAAGCATCAGTCGACCACATAGAGAAGTCTAGATCTTTTCCCTCAATATCCTTTGGAGGAGAGAAACCCTCCTTCACTGAGAACCACATGCTTATGTTGATTTTGAGATAAAACTCCATCCTTGACCTCCAATATGGAAAATCAGTGTCGTCGAGGAATGGAGGTCGGTTTGTGCTGTAGCCTTCTCCTCCCATGGCCATCTTGTTGACTCTCGGTTGTTAATCCGTTTGTGCAGAGCCCCAAGCTCTGATACCACTTGTTGGAACTCGGATGGCTAGAGAGGGGGGGGTGAATATAACCAATCACTTGAACTTTAGCACTTATCAAAAATTTTAGCACTTAGCACAGACAAGAACACAACAAGCTTCTCCCGAGATCCACCCAGCGACGATCTCACGCAAGAACCCTTTCTTCGTGTCTTCTCGCTGTTGGACTCAAAGCCTCTTGTTCCTTCCTCCAAGTGCTCAAGCAAGGGATGGTTGCTTCACTGATTGCAGTTGCTTGCTCAAGATGATGGAACTTCAGAACACACAAGCAAAGTGTGGAGAACGCAAACGCGCAGCAAGAACTCAAGCCAGAAATCGCTTCACGAACTCTACTTTGCTCTTCTCCTCTACGCCCTTTTGTTTCTCCACTGAGCACCAGGTGACACCATCTCACTACAGCCTCCAGCTGCTCTCCTGCAACCACCAGCCACCACTGAGCTCTTCTGGACTCCCTGAGCTTCCCTCAGACCAGCCCCAGTCAGCAGCTCCAGCCGGCGCCAGTGTCCGTTGCAACCTGAGATGGAAAACGAACAAACCTGCTCCAAGGAAAGGCCTCCATTGACTCTCCTTGAGTGTTTGAATCCTTCTCTGTCACCTGCAGCTCAATCAGAGTGTTAGCACAGCATATCAAGCAGAAAATCGTGTATCAGATGTTAAGCGCAGAGAATACGATACGTTCAGACGCGATCAGAGCATCTGACAGTGCATTTTAAATTAAAGTGATCGGTCACCGGACCGATCCAGGGCTCGTGGGTCAGTCACCAGACCGATCCACCGCTTTGCTGGGACTCCCAGCTCTCGCGGCGACACAAGCCTGATCGGTCACCAGACCGATCAGAGTGAAGCCTGATCGGTCACCAGACCGATCAGGTATCTCCCTGTCTGATCAGGCTCAAGCTTGATCGGTCCACGTCTGAGTGAACAGTAACCGCGGAAATCAAATCCTAAGTCTTTGATCGGTCACCAGACCGTTCAGGAGCTTATCAGCGGGGGAACTCAACTCACTGAGTGCTCCCTGATCGGTCACCAGACCGATCAGAAGCAATGCAGTGAGGAAGCTGTCTGCTCCCTGATCGGTCACCGGACCGATCAGGAGCCAAGCAACGAGGCAACGGCCTGCTCCCTGATTGGTCACCACACCGATCAGGAGCCACACAGTAGGTTCCCAACCTTACTGTGCGCTCCCTGATCGGTCACCAGACCGATCAGTCATTGTTGGATCGGTCACCAGACCGATCCAGGGACTCAAACCTAGCCCTCCAAGCTAGGATTTCATCAACCTAGCCCTCTAAGCTAAGACTTTTTCACCTAACCCTCCAAGTTGGGAATTTTCACTTAACCCTCCAAGTTAGGACTTTTCATCTAGCCCTCCAAGCTAGGACTTTTCACCCAACTCTTCTGAATTAGGACTTTTCCAAACCTAGCCCTTCAAGCTAGGACCTGACCCTCCAAGCCAGGACTTTTTCACCTAACCCTCCAAGTTGGGACTTTTCACCTAACCCTCCAAGTTAGGACTTTTCACCTAACCCTCCAAGCTAGGAATTTTCACCCAACCCTTCCGAATTAGGACTTTTCAACACCTAGCCCTCCAAACTAGGATTTTTCACACCTAACCATCCAAGTTAGGATTTTCCAACACCTAGCCCTCCAAGCTAGGATTTTCCATACCATGCCTAATCCCCGATCAGGACTTAACCATAATCATCAACATCAACCTAAACTAAAATCGATGTCAACACCAAAATAACAATCAGGGTCAAACTGCATCAACATACAAGCCCACGACTTGTCTCCTCACACCATCCTTCACCGGATCCGAAGTCGTCCAGCTAAGTCCATATGTATCCTGCAAACCTGCACACTCAAATACACACATCAAACACAAGGGTGAACCTAACTTAAACCCTTTGCCCAAACATCAAAACACACGGTCACTCCGGACCATAGATTGTCCCAACAATCTCCCTCTTTTTGATGTTTGGCAATACGTTTAAGTTAGTGAAAACAAATAGCAAATACAATGCTAAGAACCATTTGGACTTACGTTGCCAAGGTTTCACCTTGGACTTATACCGCTAATGCGTATGCAACGCAAACATGCATGGATCCTATCACAAGGCATCCCCACACCTAAACTTCCCCAATGAGTTTAGGACTTTTACCAAACCGGGCTTTTTAAGACCTCTCCAAGGCTCCCCCTATATTAATCTTACAAAGACTTTTCAAAAACCTCTCTAAGGTTTCCCTTTTGCCAACAAATGAGCAACAATGCTCCCCCGTTACCTAAGCTCCTCTTTGACCTAGGATTTCTTGCAAAGGCGTGTTTGGTTTCCCACTTAAATCCAACACTTCTCCCCCTTTGCCACACATCAAAAGGACTCCAACAATTTCCCTCTTATTAGATCTTTTAACCTCTAATGATTATAAATAAAGTGTATTAACCCCCATAAGATTATACACTTGTTTTACATCATTACGACACTTTTCGATTGCTGAAAAATAATTTCAGCCTATATCAGTCGACTACCCTCTGAACCAGTCGACTGGTCTTGTCAAAACTCCAATTCACAGAATTATCAGTCGACTGCCCTCTGGACCAGTAGACTGATACCATGATTTTAGACATTTTAACATTTCTGACCCAATTTCAAAAATGCACCAGAAATTTCACAATTCTCCAAAAATTTCTAAATTTTGTGGAGAGATTTGTGGTACCCATATCTACTTGGAAAAAGTACATTTAAACATGTATCTATCACTAATCCCAAGATTGACACAAAACTCAAAACTAGCTAAATGGTTCAATTGAACCTTGATCTAAAATCCTAGTTTTGGCCTTCTCTTGATGTCTCTGCCCATACCAAACCACAATACATCCCTAGCATTTGTTTCTATGACATCTATACATCAAAAACTAACTTTCATGCTATATGACCCCAATGTCATATTTTTATGCATGAAACTTAAACCCATTGTGTAAAATCCCTAGGATTGAGACTTCAAACTCATCTCCATATCTTTTGACATACTCCATGACCCATCTAGATATCCGAGAGAAATCCTCCCGGGATCCATAGACCATGGGTCCCAACTTGTCTCCTAGAGCTCCCCCTTGAGCTCTTAGCCTTAGCCACCTCCCTAGGTGACTCACTTATAAATACAATGCTACACTGGTGTACCTTCAGTGACTTTTGGCCTACACCCTTAACCTTCTTAACCTTGGATCCCTTTTCCTTAGTTAAGACTTTCTTTTTGCTTTTAAATGGCATCCCCTTGCCATTTTTGGACCTCCCCTTGCTATAGTCATATTGCACCCTTGCATATGACTTCTCCATAACGTTGGAGACCTTAGATCGGTATCCTAACCCTGATCTATCATTGTTGAGTTTTTGACCACCCAACACCATACCTACACCCTTAGATTTAATAGTGAATCTATTTAGGGTTTTCTCTAATTTATCAAGCTTTGCCCTCAAGGCTTAATTTTTTCCTTTCTAGGTTCTTAAATCCAGAATCAACATGTCCACCTTGGACATTCCTAGACCTACCCATTCTAAGCATATGTCTCCCCTTCTTGGGATTAATGTCTTGGTCCTTAGGTCTGCAGGTTCTAGGTTTATCATGATGCATGAATTCCCTAGGGTTTTGATATGTAACACTAACCCTATTTTTATCATGATATCTAAAATCAAAACTATGCATGGATAAATAATTTTCATTATTTCTAACATGCATGGAGGAGTTTAAATTTGAATTATATTTAAACTTAAAGTTAGGGATTACCTCTCTTACCCTTGTAGCTCCCCCTTGATGTGAGCTTTTCTTCTTCTCCTTTTTCTCCCATTTCCTCAAATGCTCTAATTTCCTGAATTCTCCTTTCCTTGAGCATTTGGTGTGGTAGTGTCCTAGCTCACCACACATGAAGCATCTTATATGCTTCTTCTCCTTATTTTCCCTACAACCCATGTTAGAATTTAAATGAATTGACTTGGGTTTAGGGTTTACCTCCTTTTTCTTGTCCTTATAGTGTCCCTTTTCATTACACCCAAAGCAAATAATGTGATCCTTTGACTTTGCTTTGGTGGAGGTGAAAACTTCTTCTTGCTCCGATATTGAGGATGGTCTCTCCTCCCCCTCAATCCTTGAAGTAGAGACTTCTTCTTCCCCCTTTGATGAAGTGGATGATTCTTCAATTTCTTATGCCACTTCACTTGAGGAGATGGATGAATCTTTTTCTTCTTTCTCCTCCTTTTCGGATGTTGAGTTTCTTTCCTCATCCGATTGATCCTTTTCCTCTTCTTGGACTATTAAGCTCATTTCCTTAGGCTCTTATACTACTTGAGCTTGTGTAGGATTTTGATGTAAAGCTATCATCTTGCTCCATAGCTCGTAAGCATTTTTGTATTGTCCTACACCACTGATTATATCATTAGGCAAAATCTTAAGTGATATTGAAATTACCTTCTCATTTGCCTTTGATTGAGTTTGTTGCTCCTTGGTCTAATATCTTGGTCGGAGCTTCTTCCCATGCTTATCCTTTGGGGCTTCAAATAGATATGTTAGCGCGATCATTAAATCCCAATCCATGTTGAACCATACCTTATCCGCATCCTCCAATAATCAAAACTCTCTCGGTCGTAGGGAGGTGGAGCATAGATATCATCCCCTAATCTTTCTTCGAGTGCCATTTCCTCTAGGCTTTTGCTCTCTCGGCAGTTAGTCCGTAGACGAGCGACCCCGGCTCTGATACCACTTGTTGGGACCTTGACGTACGGCTAGAGGGGGGTGAATAGCCGATCACCCACTTTGATTCGCGGTTTCTTCCTACAAGTGTTAGCAAGCACAAGTGGAAAACTAAAACAATGCTAACACAAACCGTTTACGTGGTTCGGAGATAAGACTCCTACTCCACGGCTATCCGTAAGGTGGATGATCCCGATCCGTCGGTGGATGACTCCCCAAAAAACTTCCAGCTAGCTCTTGTCGCTCCTTGTGGGTGGAGAAACCTTGCCACAAACCCTCGACAATACCTGAGCACTAGAAGACTACTAATAAGCTAGCTCTAACCAAGCTTATTTCGTCAAGAACTCTCAGTTAAAATCGAGCTCTCTTAAATAGAGCTCCTTGCTGAAATGACCGTTACCAGTCGGCTGGTCCCACTTGGATTCGAACGTTACAACCCAACGTTTGAATTCCAGCTACCATCAGTCGACTGGTCCTTAGATCAATCGATTGATCCAAGCATCAGTCGACTGGTCCACCCTTAAACCTAAGGTTTCCCTTCCCGAGTACATTTATCTTAGCACTCGAACCCTAAGATTTCCCGAGTACACTTCTCTTAGTACTCGAACCCTCATGACTTAGCTGACTTTTCATCCAGCAGCCTCGACCTGTTGCCTTCAAGCCTTCTTCGACTTTGACTCTCGTCCCTCGGATGCATGCATGCCCACGACTCGTCTCTCCATGACATCCTTCGCGTATGCCTTAAAGTTCGCTTCCCTTGGTTCATCGTCCTTGCTTTGTCCACGGTCTCTCGGATGCATACAAGCCCACGGCTTGTCTCCTCACACCATCCTTCATCGGACCCGAAGCCGTCCAGCTAAGTCCATGTGTATCCTGCAAACCTGCACACTCAAATACACACATCAAACACAAAGGTGAACCTAACTTAAATCCTTTGCCTAAATATCAAAACACATGGTCACTCCGAACCATAGATTACCCAACAGTGTTGACACATCAGCAGACTAGGCACCTGGAAGGGATCAAGTCGCTTGGATCGACTAAATTAGCTTCAAAGTAGGAATGGATAGAGGTTGCTGAAGGTTCCCTATATCGATCCAGGCGCCTGGATAGGACTATAAAAGAAGATCACGACCATAGGCTTCAATATCAATTCTTCTAACTCCTCAACACAACTGTGCTCAAACCTCAATAAAGCAACAACGACATGATGCTGCTGTGAACTTAAACGAGTCTAGCCTTGGGTAACGTTTAGTTGTTATTTTCTATTGCTCTTGTTTCTTTTTGTACTAAATACTCTAAGGGTTGGTAGGTTTGTTACCAAACCCTTCACTTGTAAAAGAATGACTCTTCTTCTCTTTGGGAAGGAGGTTGATAGTGATTACCCATCAAAGCAGTCAAAACTGATAGTGACCCTTGGAGTAGTAGCCACTAGGTTACGAACCAAGTAAAATCACTGTGTCTCTATCTATTGTGTTTTAGTTTTCCGCTGTCACGACTTCAATTTTGAACAATTTTCGAATGTGTATGAAGCGCGTTATTCACCCCTCTAGCGCTTTCTCGATCCAATAATTAGTATCAGAGCGGAGTCGCTTTTAATGGGTGCAACCACCAAGACCAAGTCTTGGTACAATATTCTTTTTGTGTTTTTATCTATGCAGGTTTTTTCGTGATGGTTCTTCAAGAAGGCTACAGTACTATCCGCCCCCTCTATTCAGTGGCAATGATTTCATCAATTAGAAGGGGCGGATGGAATATATCTTGATGATCCACATAGACTTGTGTATCTTAATCAAGACTGGGTTCACTCTATCGATCGACAAAGATGGTTACAAGAGTTGGGCTCTCTAAATAAAGAGACAAATTGAAGCCAACGCTAAGGCAACTTAGACACTAAAATGTGATTTGACCAAAAGGGAGCTCAACCGCGTTGACCATTTATCTGTGTAAAAGACCTTTGGGACAAGTTGGTCAAACTCCATGGGAACCATGAATACAAAGGTAATGAACACGACCTCATTTGAATAAATTTGCTAATATTTTTTTTTGAAATAGGTACATTGTATAAAAATGTTTCATGAGGTAAAAGCCTCAATCCACATATCATGAGAACAGTACATCGAGATTCCACACATCCCACTATATCGAGACTCCATACCTCAGCTGAAACATTGGGTTAGACTCCACGCTAACATCCCAACACCACACAAATATACCACACAAAACAGGTCACATAACAACCCTACAACCCAATCAAAATACCACACAAAAACAACTCCAACACATTAATATGCAAGATGATGAGTTATTATTATAAATATCCCGGGTTGATTTTGATGTGATTAACTGGGTCAAGTTAGATCATGTATGTCTTTGATGCCTTATTTCTAAGTGTGCAGGAACTTAGGAGCACAAAAAGTAGAGCAAAAGATGAAGCGAACGAGAAGAATGACATAGGAAGCGAGTCAACGGGCTCGGTGCATCCGAGAGACAAGGAGTTGCAGAAGAGTATGTCGGTAGAGCGAGAAGAATGCGCATAACGTTTGAGGGATAAGAAGCCGGAGAGGAAGCCTACTTGAGGAGAAGGTCAGAGTTGGATTTGGGTGAGCTCAACTCTAGACGACCGGAGAATCACACAAGCGAGAGGAGACCGATGAAGGAGACTAAAGAAGGTCAACTCGGGAGTTGACCTTGAAACCTTCAAGGTCTGAAGAGCCTTAGTTGTCAGGATATCAGTTAACTGATGCAGAGGGTAGTTGACTGATAATTCTGTGAGTTACTTTTCGATAGAGGTCAGTTGACTGGTAACTATCTCAGTCGATTGATATATGCTGAAATTATTTTCAGCAAAGCCAAAAAGTATCCTAATGATGTCAAACTTCTGTATAATCTTAGGGGGGGTTATTACACAATGTTTATGGTCATTAATGGTTAAATAATCCAATGATTGAGATATTGTCGGAGTTCTTTTTGATGTATGACAAAGGGGGAGAAGTGTTAGGTTTAAGTGGGAAACCAAACATGCCTTTGCAAGAAATCCTAGGTGAAGGGGGAGCATTGTTACTCATTTATTAGCGAATGAGGAATCTTGTGATAGGTTCTTAAAAAGCCTTTGTAAGTCTAATGTAGGGGGAGCTTTGGAGAGGTTCTTAAAAAGTCCGCTTAGTAAAAATCCTAACTCAATAGGGAGTTTAGGTGTGAGAGATGTCTTGTGATATAATCCATGCATGTTTGCATTTGCATTGGCATACACATTGGCAGTGTAAGTCCAAGATATAGCCTTGGAAACATAAGTCCAAATGCTTTTAGCATTATGTTTGCTATTAATTTTCCCTAACTTAAATATATTTCCAAACATCAAAAAGGGAGAGATTATTAGTGCAATCTATGGTCTATGGGACCATATGTTTTGATTTTGGGCAAAAGATTTAAGTTAGGTTTGTCCTTATGTTTGATATGTGTATATGAGTGTGCAGGTTCTGCAGGATACACATAGACTCAGCTTGATGACTTCGAGTCCGGTGAAGGATGGTGTGTCCAAGGGACCGTGGACAAGGCATGAATGATGAGCCGAGGGAAGCGTACTTCGAGGTATATGCGAAGGATGACATGTGGAGACAAGCCGAGGCCTTGTATGCATCAGAGGGATGAGAGCCAATGTCGAAAAAGGTTTGAAGGCAATAGATCAAGGTTGCAAGAAGAGTCAAGTGAGTCGTGAGAGTCCGAGTGTTGAGTGAACTGTACTCGGCATGGGAAAGGCTAGGTTTAGGGTTGTACCAGTCGACTGGTGTGGGATCAATCGACTAGTTAAGGTCACAGAAAGATCAGTCAATTGATCTTCTGTGCAGTCTACTGGTGTCGGTTGTAAATTTGAACGTTGGACTATAACATTCGAATTCGGCTGGATCAGTCGACTAGTGTTGGAACTAGTCCACTGGTAATGGCTAGTTCAACCACGAGCTCTATTTAAGGGAGCTTGGTTTGACTGGCTAGGGTTGACGAAATTGATCTTAGTTAGAGGCCAATTAGTAGTATTGATGCTCAGGTGTGTTTGCAAAGTTGTGACGAGGTTTCTCCACCCACAAGGAGCGACACGAGCTAGTCGGAGGCTTTTCGAGGACTCATCCACTGACGAATCGAGATTATCCACCTTACGGACTGTCGTGGAGTAGGAGTTTTATCTCCAAATCATGTTAAAGGTTTGGTGTTAGCGTTTGTTCCTTGTTAGTTTAGTTTAATTATATTTCCGCATTGTGCAACTAACAAGTGTAGGAGAAAATCGAAGATGATAAGTAGGTGATCGACTATTCACCCCCCTCCCTCGAGCCATACGATTGGTCCTAACATTTGATGCCTTATGTCTGAGTGTGCAAATACTTAGGGACACAAGAAGTTGAGTGGAAGACATAGCAAATAAGAAGGATGACACTGAAAGGGACTCGACGGGTTCGGTGTATCCAAGGGATGAGAAGCTGCGAAAGAATACACCGGTGGAGCAAGAAGGACGCGTAGTGCATTCGAGAGATGAAAAATCGAGGAGGTAGCTTGCTCGAGGAGAAGACCAGAGTTGAGTTTGGGTGAACTCAATTCTAGATGGTCGGAGCATCACCCAAGTGAGCGGAGCAAAAAATGGTTAACAAGGGAAGTTAGTCATTCTCGGATGAACAATGTTGGAGGCACCTCAGATTTGACTTGAGGCGCCTCAAATGACTCGAGGCATCTCGCAGGAACCATGCTCAAGGCACCTTAGATCAGGCTGAAGGCGCCTTCAACACTGTAGAATCATTGAGTAGCCATTGCTGCGTGGATAAGTTTTATCCACATAGAGGCTCCCTAAATCATATTGGAGGCGCCTCCAATGTCATGTCATCAACAGTCACTTATGACTAGAATAATATAAATAGCATCCTAGAGCTAGGAGTTCAAACAACACACTTGTAATCAACTTCTGTAATCAAGTTATAAGCTTCCAGCTACTGTACGGAGCTTCTCCGTCTCTGACATTGTTGAATAAAGAGTTTTTGATAGTGAACCTTCATTATCTTGGATTAACAACTACCTAGGTTGTAACTAAGAAATTTTTGACCTCTTTA
Source organism: Boesenbergia rotunda (assembly GCA_024364735.1). Lineage (NCBI taxonomy): Eukaryota > Viridiplantae > Streptophyta > Magnoliopsida > Zingiberales > Zingiberaceae > Boesenbergia > Boesenbergia rotunda. The sequence continues at coordinate 125,544 of JAGFNQ010006271.1, read as the reverse complement.
TTTCATTTATGCTTTATATTTTGATTAACTAATTAGTGTGTCCTTGCTAAGTAAGTTGCAATAGAAAGTTCTAACTTAATTTGCAGGATTATTTACCCTCCTCTAGTCGGTCCAACACAATCCAATAATTGGTATTAGAGTCCAACCACTTTAGAAGAATTGACCGTCAACTAAAGTAATAAGACAATAGTCAGATCTAGCATCTACCCACCGAAGTTCGAGGAAGAATTCACCACTTGAAAGAAAAGGAGGTATTTTTTAAATTTGACGTTGAAGTTTTATTAATAATTACATACAATTTTGAAGCACCAAAGAATGAGGACGGAGGAGAAATTGAAGAATACTACTAGACCAAAAAGCAAAGAAAAGACTTTGTGACCAACGGTAAGGCAGAGTTTCACCTGTTGAATGTACTACCACCTCAAAAAATCAATTGGATCAGCACCTACGAGTTAACAAAAGAACTCTAGGAGAAATTTTTGGAGTTGCACAAAGAAAACTCAGAGGCCAAACTAGCCAGATGAGACTTGCTCCAAAACCAGCTAACGAACCTTTGGATGGAAAAAGAAAAAACTATGGCTCAACTGCATGCAAATATCAAGGAGCTAATCATCGGACTCACAAACCTTCGAGAAACTATAACAAATCGAGACTGACTTAGATACACGTTAAATGTTTTTCCGAGAATCCAAGAGTGGACTTCAATCGTAGACTCTTACTACATCTCCAAGGACCTAGAGGTTCGAATTACACAAGTCTAGATGTGTCGGTTTAAGAACGGAAAAGGAACTGAACCAGAAACTAATGCTGAAAGCCAAGAAAGATGAATCAGATTTCAACACATCCCTTGACAAAGATGAAAAAGCCACATGATAAGGGTGTTCAATAAGTTGTTTTAAACTAACAAATTTAATGAGACATGGGCCAAGAAACTTGTATAGAGTGGAAGAAAAGTAAGATGCAACAATTGCAATGAAAAAAAGCATGTTAAGGACAATTGTCCTAGATTGAAGAACAAAGAAAAAAACAAAGAATCAAGAAAATCCAAACAAAGGAACCTCAAATCAACATGGAATGAGTTATCATCAAAAGAGACCGAGATCGAGTAGTATGCTAGACTAGCACTAATAGTGAGTTATCAAGATGAAGACAACGAAACTGTTGATGCAGTCTGGCCCGATTATTGTTTTGGTGTTGACAACGATTTAAGTTTGGTTGAGTAAATTTGGATTAAATCCTGGTCGGGGACTGGGCACGAAACCCTAGTGAGTGAAGCTAGGTTGAAATCCCAGTGAGTGAAGCCGGGTCCTGGTGAGTGAAGCCGGGTGACGGAAATCTCGGTGAGTGAAGTCGGGTCCTGGTGAGTGAAGCCAGGTGAATGAAATCCTGGTGAGTGAAGCCGGGTCCTGGTGAGTGAAGCCAGGTGATTGAATCCCGGTGAGTGAAGCCGAGTCCTGGTGAGTGAAGCCAGGTGACTGAAATCCTAGTGAGTGCAGCCAGGTCCTAGCGAGTGAAGCTAGGTTGATTGAAATCCCGGTGAGTGAAGCTGGGGTCCCGGTGAGTGAAGCCGGGTGACCGAAACCCTGGTGAGTGAAGCCCGGTCATAGTGAGTGAAGATAGGTTGAATGAAGTCTCGGTGAGTGAAGCTGGGCACGGAGTCTTGGTCCGGGGGACTGAGCACAAGTCAGAGAAGGCTAGGGAGCCGTTCTCTAGACTTAGAGTTGAATTGAGAGTCGCTGGATCGGTCTGGTGACCGATCAGGGAGATTGGCACGAACTCCTGTTGTGGATCGGTCTGGTGACCGATCCAGAGAAGGCTGATCGGTCTAGTGGCCGATCAGGGAGAGAACAGAAAGGTTTCTGTTGAGCTTCTGATCGTTCTGGTGAACGATCAGAGAGAGGTCAGTAGCCTTGGGGAGAAACTCATGATCGGTCAGGGTGACCGATCAAATATCACGAGTTCCTCATTATGACCGATCAGGATGGATCCTGATCGATTAGGAAATGACCTGATCGACCGATCAGGGCACACCCTGATCGGTCCGGTGATCGATCAGGGGTTGTGGCTGAGAAAGCTGGAGGAAACCCAGCTAAGTGCTGGATCGGTCCGGTGACCGATCCACGATCTGTGATCGGTCAGGGTGACCGATCACAAGAGGTCCGTGATTTCTGATTTCTCACTGTGGACCGATTAGGCTGGAGCCTGATCGGTCAGGGCTTACCCTGATCGGTCTGGTGACCGATCAGGGTCCTCTCTGATCGGTCTGGTGACCGATCAGTACCTGTAACTTTAATTCGAAGTCGCTGTCAGACTTCTGATCACGTCTGCGTTTTCTCTGCTACCTGCTGATATTGTGTGATATTATTTGATATGCATTTGCTAAGCTTCTATTGGAGTGTGCAGACTTTACAGGGATGATTCAAACAAATGAAGGAGAGTCAAATGGGGACTTTCCATCGAGCAGGTTTGGATGTTTTCTCTTCTCAGGTTTCAACGGCTTCTGAGGCGCGGCTGGCGACTGACGGAGGCTCAACTGAAGTGGTCTTCAGTGGACTGAGTGCTCAGGGAGGTCAGTGGGTTCAGGTTGTGCTCAGGGGATGCTGATGGAGCTTGGCGATGAAGCAGAAGCTTAAAAGGAAGATGAGAAGCACAGGAGAGGAAGATAGAACGAACATGAAAATAAGCAAGTGTGGCTGTGGGTTTTGCTATTGTTGTTGTGCTCCTCGTGTAGCTTCTCTCTTGAGCTTTCTTGCTACATTCTTGTGAGAGTTTCCTTCTTAGTCTCGTGAGCTTATCTTGTATCTTCTTGAGACCGCTTGTGGAGAGGTTTCTCCACCAAGAAGGAGGCGCTGTTATATCCGGGTTCACCGGGGCTTGATATGTCGACGATCAAGGGATCGCCCACCTCACGGGCACGCCAAGGAGTAGGGGCAAGTTATCCCCGAACCTTGTACATCGCGGTGTTAGTGTTTGTTTGGTTGGCTTTTCCTTCTCTGCTTTGTTCTTTCTTCTGCATTTCTTCCGCCGCTAATCTGATCACGCAGAAAGTTTCAAAGAGGGGAGCAATTTGAGTATCTGGCTACATTCACCCCCTCCTCTCTAGTCATTCAAGCACCAACAAGTGGTATCAGAGCTTGGGGCTCTGTTCAAACGGCTTAACATCCGAGAGCTAACAACGATGGCTTTGAGAGAAGGTTTTAGCACCAGCAGACCACCCTTCTTCGACAGATCAAATTTTCAATATTGGAGGTCGAGGATGGAGTATTATCTCAAGATGAACATCAACACATGGTTCGCTGTGAAGGAGGGTTTCTCTCCTCCAAAGGATGTTGAGGGAAAAGATCTAGACTTCTCAATGTGGTCGGCTGAGCAAACTCGCAAGGGGGAAGCCGATGCCAAAGCCGTGGTTACCTTGCAATGTGGGATGACCAAGGACCAACTAATCAAAGTTGGTCCCTTCACAAGTGCTAAAGACCTATGGAGCAAGCTCATTGAGCTCCATGAAGGCACTCAAGATACTCGGATAGCCAAGAGGGACTTGTTCCTCAACCAACTTCAAAATCTCACCATGGGAGAAAATGAAAAGGTAAGTGAACTCCATGGAAGATTCAAAGAGATCCTCAACAGCTTGCATTCCATCAATGAGAAGGTAGAGAACCGAGATCTTATAAGGTATATCCTCAAATCTTTCCTTAGGAATACTTTGTGGTCATCCATGGTGGATGCCTACAAGGTATCTAAGGACCTTTCAATTATTAAGTTAGAAGATCTATTTTGTGAAATAGAACTACATGAGATTTCTAACCAAAGCCCAAAGGAGAAAGGGTTTGCTTTAGTGGCAGGTGACAAAAAGAAGAAGAAGGAGAAGAAGAAGGAAAAGGAGGAGGAGAAGACCCACTGTCACATGGCATTCATGGCACTAGAGGACTCGAGAGAAGAAAGTGATAACGAATCAAGAAGCTCCTCAACCGCGGCTTCATCATCTTCGGATGATGAAGAGGTAATCTCTCCCGAGTTAGATAAGTGCTATAGAACCATTGCATGTCTAACTAGTTTGCTCAAAAAATCTAAGAATAAGGTTAAATCATTAAGATTAGAAGTAGAGGAATTGAAAACACCTAAGGATCATGATGTTGATGACTCGCATGTTAAGATCCTTGAGAATGAAAATAAGGACTTGAAGAGCGAAGTTGAAAATCTCAAGAATATTCTTGAGAAGTTTTTAACTAGCTCTAGAACTTTAGATATGATTCTAAATTCACAAAGGGGCGGTTTACAATAAGGCTGATATAGGTTACCGACCTAAAGAACCAAGCTTTTGTATCATTAATATCAAGAACACATTTTGGATCATCAAATAATTCTAAGGTTCAAAAAGCTAGAAAGAAATTGACTAAGACATGGGTGTCAAAGTCTTTCATTGTTGATGCATTAGGTCACAAAATTTGGGTACCTAAAATCTCTATCTTTAGAATTGTATAGCTTTGATAGAGGGGGAGCATCTATCAACATGGGTGGTTGATATTTGGTGCTCCAAAACATGGCTATTCCTAGTTAGGAATGTGCTTGCCATTTCCTCCATTTAATGGATATTTACTGCCTATGAGAAATGGATTTTCCCTCTTCAATTTAGATGATTAGATTTAAATCAATGGAAAACTTGAATTCCCTACACAATGTAGATACATGAATTTTGGATTGTCTTCATTTGTATTTGTGAGCAGTAGGAAAATTTGTTATCCATGCACAAGGTTACACTAGTTCCAAATGGATCAACAAGTTTTGAAAAGAAAATTCATCACATGAATGATTTAGGTTGACACATAACTTATTCTTACCATGGATTGCTTAGGATGATTAGTTTTATTGTTGCAATTTATGGGTTACTGAAAATCTAGAATTTAGCCACTATACCAAAATTGCTGTTTTCTTTATGACATATCTTAGGCTTAAGTGTTACTTAATATTTTGGAGATAAGCTTAGTTGAGTACGCCATGATCTTACTGTTTGTGTGATTAACATTAATTTATGACATGCAAAGTTTGGTTAAGAACAAGATGAACACATAGCTTGTGCTAATCATTATAAAAATCTCACAAAATTCACATGCTTAAGTTCTATAATCTAGTGATTTCTTTGTATCAATCTAAATCAAGATTCTAGGACTTAGGATATATATACATGTATCCCAAACATCTAGCTCATCACATGTTTCTTTAATCATGACTTAAACCTTGTATGTATGGGCCTTACTCTCAAGTTATATTGGAAATGATTTTCTTTGATATGGAAATATACATTTTGGTTAAGGGACCCCATGATTAGGATCAAATGGATTAAACCTGATTGTATTAGGGTTTAGAGTTGAAACAAATCTGTTTCTGAAACTGATCAGTTTCAGAAAACTTTCTGTGTCGAACCTAATCAGTCCACCGACCGATCAGGGATCCCTCTGATCGGTCCGGTGACCGATCAGATCAATTCTGATTAGCAAATTCCCTGATTGGGTCAAATCTCCTCAATCCGATCCCATTTTACCAAATTGTATCAGTTTAATGATCATACTACAAACAAATTTGATACAAACCAATTACAATTGGAACATACTCATCATACTTGGAACAAATGTAATACTGATTCGATACAAACCCGTGTTGGAATTTTTGAAATTCATATGAACGGGTTGTTTGAATCATGTCTCTTGTTCCTTGATCCCTTGCTCCTTGATGAGGAATAATTTTCAGTCAAGAAACCCAAACCATGGTTCAGAAATTTTTCTAAAATATCGAATGTCGATGAAGTCTACACCCCTGTTATGGAATTTCAATTGTTAATGCAATCTGATCTTGAACGAATCAGAGTTACAGAAATTTTTCTAAAAACTGATCATCCATAGATAAATCAGAAATTTTTCTATATCAATCATTAGTCTGATGAAACTGCGCTAATTATTGTCATATGATGCATATACATTGTTGCCATGATACATATATGGTATATGCCTCTCATATGCAATTCAAAAATTCATCCTTTGATTATTTTGGGTTTGGGAAGAGACCCTGGATTAAGGGGGAGGTGTGTTTAAACTTAATAACCATACCCTTTTTCGATGTTTGACAAAGGGGGAGAGAATGATTGATTAAGTTTAGGGTTAATTATTGTAGGGGGAGGATCTTGATTCTCTTATGATAATTGACCTCAATTGATCTAATACCTAAACTTAAATCGGGGTTGTCAAACAACAAAAAGGGGGAGATTGTTGATGCAATTTGGCCCGATTGTTGTTTTGGTGTTAACAACGATTTAAGTTTGGTTGAGTGAATTTGGATTAAGTCCTGGTTGGGGATTGGGCACGAAACCCTAGTGAGTGAAGCTAGGTTGAAATCCCGGTGAGTGAAGTCGGGTCCTGGTGAGTGAAGCCAGGTGACGAAAATCCCGGTAAGTGAAGCCGGGTCCTGGTGAGTGATGCCAGGTGAATGAAATCCCAGTGAGTGAAGCCGGGTCCTGGTGAGTGAAGCCAGGTGAATGAAATCCCGGTGAGTGAAGCCGGGTTCTGGTGAGTGAAGCCAGGTGATTGAAATCCCGATGAGTGAAGCCGAGTCCTGGTGAGTGAAGCCAGGTGACTGAAATCCTGGTGAGTGAAGCCAGGTCCTAGCGAGTGAAGCTAGGTTGATTGAAATCCCGGTGAGTGAAGCCGGGTCCCGGTGAGTGAAGCCGGGTGACCGAAACCCTGATGAGTGAAGCCAGGTTCTAGCGATTGAAGCTAGGTTGATTGAAATCCCGGTGAGTGAAGCCGGGTCCCAGTGAGTGAAGCCGGGTGACCGAAACCTTGGTGAGTGAAGCCAAGTCCTAGTTAGTGAAGCCAGGTCCTAGTTAGTGAAGCTGGGCACGGAGTCTTGGTCCGAGGGACTGAGCACGAGTCAGAGAAGGCTAGGGAGCCGTTCTCTTGACTTAGAGTTGAATTGGGAGTCGCTGGATCGGTCTGGTGACCGATCATGGAGATTGGCACGAACTCCTGTTGTGAATTGGTCTGGTGACCGATCCAGAGAAGGCTGATCGGTCTGGTGACCTATTAGGGAGAGAACAGAAAGGTTTCTGTTGAGCTTCTGATCGTTCTGGTGAACGATCAGAGAGAGGTCAGTAGCCTTGGGGACAAACTCATGATCGGTCAGGGTGACCGATCAAATATCACGAGTTCCTCATTATGACCGATTAGGATGGATCCTGATCGGTCAGGGAATGACCTGATCGGTCACCAGACCGATCAGGGGTTGTGGCTGAGAAAGCTGGAGGAAACCCATCTAAGTGTTGGATCGGTCCGGTGACTGATCCACGATCTGTGATCGGTCAGGGTGACCGATCACAAGAGGTCCGCGATTTCTGGTTTTTCACTGTGGACTGATCAGGCTGGAGCCTGATCGGTCAGGGCTTACCCTGATCGGTCTAGTGACCGATCAGGGTCCTCTCTGATCGGTCTGGTGACCGATCAGTACCTGTAACTTTAATTTGAAATCGCTGTCAGACTTCTGATCGCGTCTGCATTTTCTCTGCTACCTGTTGATATTGTGTGATATTGTTTGATATGCATTTGCTAAGCTTCTGTTGTAGTGTGCAGACTTTACAGGGATGATTCAAACAAATGAAGGAGAGTCAAATGGGGACTTTCCATCGAGCAGGTTTGGATGTTTTCTCTTCTCAGGTTTCAACGGCTTCTGAGGCGCGGCTGGCGACTGACGGAGGCTCAGCTGAAGAGGTCTTCAGTGGGCTGAGTGCTCAGGAAGGTCAGTGGGTTCAGGCTGTGCTCAAGGGATGCTGATGGAGCTTGGCGATGAAGCAGGAGCTTAAGAGGAAGATGAGAAGCAGAGGAGCGGAAGATAGAACGAATATGAAAACAAACAAGTGTGGCTGTGAGTTTTGCTATTGTTGTTGTGCTCCTCGTGTAGCTTCTCTCTTGAGCTTTCTTGCTACATTTTTGTGAGAGTTTCCTTCTTAGTCTCGTGAGCTTATCTTGTATCTTCTTGAGACCGCTTGTGGAGAGGTTTCTCCACCGAGAAGGAGGCACTGTTATATTCGGGTTCACCGAGGCTTGATCTGCCGACGATCAAGGGATCGCCCACCCCAAGGAGTAGGGGCAAGTTATCCCCGAACTTTGTACATCACGGTGTTAGCGTTTGTTTGTTTGCTTTTCCTTCTCTGCTTTGTTCTTTCTTCTGCATTTCTTCCGCTGCTAATCTGATCACGCAGAAAGTTTCAAAGAGGGGAGCAATTTGAGCATCTGGCTACATTCACCCCCTCTCTCTAGTCATTCAAGCACCAACAGAAACTACTTCAGAAGATAGCATCAATAGAGGGGGAGCATCTACCTACGAGTCCAACACGATAAATGAGGTATATGTAACCTTCCCTCCTTCAGAAGATAGCATCAATAGAAGTGGAGCATCTACCTACGAGTCCAACACGATAAATGAGGTATGTGTAACCTTCCCTCCGATCAATTATATGAATGTATTAAATTATTGTCTAGATCACTTTGTAAAATTAGGACAAAATATATAAATTCAAAAAAATAATATGCATGCCTAGTAGAAAATTTTGAGAAACTTGATGTTGAAAATAAAATTTTAAAAGATCAAATAGAATTGTTGAAAAAGGATTCTACATTTTCAAATTTAAATCCTTTACGTATTCCAAACTTTAGAAATTTTGGAGGGCTTAATTGGTATAGTGTCAAAATGTAAAAGTATTGAAAAATTTTATTTCTAAAATTTTTTTGATAAATCTAGTAGATAAAAATTTATATTGGGCTCCAAAAATATGTTTAGTCAATTAAATTATTTTAATTCACATGTAAGAATTTAATTTTTTAAATGGTTAGAAAGTAACTTGTTTTTTTGGCAGAATGAGTTTTTTTAATTTTTCTGTTTAATTATTTTTGCTTAATTTTTTTTATGATAAAAAAAACTAAGTTATACGTCGGTAAAAAATTTCGACCGTTATTGATGAATTTTTAATGAAAATTGAAATTTTTAAATTAAAAAATTTTCAGAGATTAATTTTGAAAATCCTATTTTTTGAAAAATGATTGTTACATTTTGAATGTTCAAAAAAATAACAAGATTTTTTGGAGTCAAAATCTATTTTTAAGGATTTAAATTTGAAATTTCTTTTCTGTGTAAAGAAACTATTTTTTCTTTATGAAAAAAAAGATTACTTTCTCATGAAATTTTGTTTTATAGTCAAACTGATTATATTGACACCTTGACAAAAGTTTTTAAAACAAAATCTATTTTTAAGGATTTAAATTCGAAAATTCCTATCTCTATAAAAAAATATTTTTTCTTCGTGAAAAAAGATTATTTTCTCATGAATTTTTTTAATAGTCAGATTGATTATATTTACACCTTGACAAAACAATTTTAAAATTTCTGACCGTGAAATTTTTTTTCTATAGTCAGAAAAAATTTGTTTGTCGCGGCCATTTGGATCTTGCCAATTGAAGCTGCCGATTAGATTTGTGTGATGGGGATGCCGATCAGACCTTGTGAGATGGCGATTGCAACTGTGTTGGAGCAACTGGATTTTTCTAATTAGAGAAGAGCTATCGATCATATGTTGTTGATTGTAGTTGGTTGACTGGTGGAGCCGATCGGATTTTGTGGATTGGATGTTTCCACTTGATCGGCAATTGTTCTGTCAAATTGGTTTTGCGGATTGCATATGTTGCAATTTGTTTGCCGATCGTATTAACTTCTTATATTTGGCCATGTTTGAATTTTATGGGAATTTGCCGATCGGATTTTTCCATTTGAAGCTTGGAGATTCTGAAATGGCCAAGCTCGAGGCGTCTCAGTTGGGCAGCGAAGAATATGTTAGGACACGTAGAGAGATAGAGGGGAGAGAGGGGTGATTAATTTCGATCTTTACTCGATGTAGGTTTATCGCAGCGGAAAACTTGAGCAATGCTAGCACTCTTAACTTTACTTGATATATACTTTCTTAATGTGACTAATCAATGGTCCACTCTTCCTCATTCTCACATTCACTATGAAAGTCTCCTTTATAGAGGCGGAGAAGGCTCATACAAGGTCACAAGAAAACACTACAAGATACAAGCAAATACAAGATGAAATCTTACAAGATTTACAACAATAGCTCCTTGTTTATCTTACTTTCTTCTAGCTTGAAATCACCCCTTGATGCTTGAAAATGCAGTAATACTTCGCTCTAAGAACGCACAAGAACAGGCGAAGAAGGGAAGAGAAGCGTGCTTTCAACCTGCGTAAAAAGCCCTTTACATCGGTCTGACCTAGGGTTCCTAATCGATTGCCCAATCGATTACCACGTCAGATCTAGTCATTCAACGGCTCCTTTTGAAAGCCTAATCGATCACCCAATTGAGTAAGACTTCTTAATCGATTAGCAAATTGATTCAGTACCTTACTATGCTATCATGAGACAACCTTAATCGATTGCCAAATTTATTAAGCCCCATTCTATTCTTGCGACAAAAGTTGCCCAATCGATCACTTGATCGATTGAGATTGACCTTGATCGATTACCCAATCGCTTAAGGTCCTTTTTGTTCTCGCGATAAAATCTCACCCAATCGATCACTTGATTAATTGGTGTTGTCCTTAATCGATTATCTAATCAATTATGGGTCATTCTGTTTCATACGAGAAATAGTGCTCCAATTAGGCCAATCGATTGTCCATGCCCTAACTTATCTAAACCAATTCTAAGATTCACTTTGCTCAACTTTTAGTCAATCGTGACCTGTTAGAATTTTTCGTTGCCTAGTTCCCAACTAGGACTCCTCTCGTGCCAAGTCTTTAGCTCTCAGCTTACCCACCTTGGACTTTACCTAGTTCCCAATTAGATCAGCCTAGTCCCACTAGAACTTTTCACGTGCCAAATGTTTAGCTCTAAGCAAACCCACCATGGACTTCACCTAGTTTCCAATTAGGCCTGCCTAGTTTCACTAGGACTTCCCTCGTGCCAAGTGTTTAGCTCCCAACTAACTCACCTTGGATTTTACCTTGTTCCCAATTAGGTCTGTCTAGTCCCAATAAAACTTTTCTCCTGCCAAGTGTTTAGCACTCAGCTAAACTACCTTGGACTTCACCTAGTTCTCAAATAGGTCTGCCTAATCTCGCTAGAACTTTCCTTTGCCTAACCGCAGTTAGGACTTCACTTGTCAAGCCTCCGATCAACCTTCACCTACTTGACATGTCTCACATGTCGTCCAAAGATCATTGTTAAATATCGAAACTCAATCTTACCTAAGTTTAGTCAAACTGGTCAATCTTGACCTAAAGAAGATTACACCAACATAATGACAATGTTGAAATTGACCATTCAGATGAACAGTGCTCGAGGCACCTCAGTTGGGATCGGAGATGCCTAAGATGAACAATACTCAAGACACCTTATGTCAACTGGAGGCGTCTCCAATAAACTGGAGTCGTTGGTCAAAAGATATGTTGTGGAGTCTAGCTCAGTAGAACCGAGGTGCCTCAGATTGTCTAAGGCACCTCACATGAATAGTAGTCGAGGCGCCTTTAATGAACTAAGACGCCTCCATTCAGCCAGATTAGTCGAATATTGGTACATCTAATCCAGTTGGAGGTGCCCTCAATCAACTGAGATGCCTCGAGTTGCTACATTAGTAAACAATCACTTTTGACTAGTAGACTATAAATAGAATCCTGAAACCAGTTGTAAAAAAAATAACATTTGTACATGCATTTCCATTTCTATTCTTCAAAGTATGAGCTTTCAAAGTCTGTAAGAGACTACTCCGCCTTCAACGAAGGAGACTTTTTTAGTTGAGCTTTCATTGTCTTAGATTAACAATCTTTCCGGTTGTAAACTATGTAAACTTGTTGTTCCTCTTACTTTTATTTATGTGTTGTTCTTTTTTATATGATTAATTAACATATTTATCCTTGCTAAGTTCGCAAAAGAAGAGAAATTGGTTAACATTAATTGTAGGGCTAATCAATCCCCCTCTAAATGGTCCAACACGATTTAACAATTGATATCATAGTCCAATAGCTCAGAAGGACTAATCGCTGACTAAGGCAACAAGATGATCATCGGATTATGAATTCACCCACCAAAGTTTGGGGGGAGAATTTATGCTATGGAAACACTGAATGAAGATATTCTTTAAAATCGACTTTGACATTCTTTTAACAATAAAAAACAGTTTTGAAGCACCCAAAGACAAGAATGGAGAAATAAAGGAAGAGCATCTCTGGAATAAGAAACAACAGACTGACTCCGTGGCAAAACAGTAAGGTAGAGTTCCATTTTCTCAATGTATTACTTCCACAAGAAGTCAACCGAATCGGCGCCTACAACTCCACCGAGGAACTCTAAATGAAATTTCTGAAGCTTCATGAAGGAACCTCAGAGGCAAAACTACCAAGACGAGACCTGCTCCGAAATCATCTAACGACCCTCTGGATGAAAAAAAAGGAGAAACGGTGGCTTAACTGCATGCAAATATCAATGAGCTAATCACTGAACTCAACAACCTCGAAGAAATGGTAATGAATCACGATTCACTAAGATATGCATTGAATGCATTTTCGAGAATACCGAAATGGACGTCTATAATAAACTTCTACTACATCTCTAAAGACCTCAAGGTAAGTGGTTTAGAAAGTTTATTTTCTACATTCAAATTACATGAGTTTAGATGTTCAAGACTAAGAAAAGAAAAAGAACCGAATTAGAACTTAGTGCTGAAAGCCAAGAAAGTATAACCAAATTCAAACACATCCCTCAACAAAGATTAAAAAGCTTACATGGTAAGGAAATTGAATAATTTTTTTAAAACTAACAAGTTTAATGAGACACGCACCAAAGAAGCTTTTATGAGGTAAAAGAAAAATAAGATGCTACAACTACGATGAAGAAGGGCATATCAGAGAAAACTATACGAAATTGAAAAGCAAGGAGAAAGAAAAAGACAAAAGGTTAAGAAAGTCCAAACAAAGGAACCTTAAAGCTATATAGAACGAGTCATCATTGTTGGGACCGGTGCACACGGCTAGAGGGGGTGAATAGTTGTTCACCCACTTGATTCGCGGTTTCTTCCTACAAGTGTTAGCACACACAAGCGGAAACTTAAACTATTAATTAAAATCAATGCTAATACAAACCGTTTACGTGGTTCGGAGATAAAGCTCCTACTCCACGACTGTCCGTAAGGTGGACGATCCCGATCCGTCGGTGGATGACTCCCCGGAAGACCTCCGACTAGCTCACGTCACTCCTTGTGGGTGGAGAAACCTCGCCACAAACTCCCGACAGCACCTGAGTACTTAGAGACTACTAATAAGCTCTAACCAAGCTTATTTCGTCAATCTTGGTCCAGCCAAACCGAGCTCTCTTAAATAGAACTTGGCATTGTTCTTGTCGTTACCAGTCGACTGGTGCCAACACCAGTCGACTGATCCACTTGGATTCAAACGTTGCAACCTCAACATTCGAATTCCAGCCGACACCAGTCGACTGCACATAAGATCAGTCGACTGATCTTTCTGTGTCCTACATCAGTTGACTGATCCAAGCATCAGTCGACTGCCCAAACCCTAAACCTAGGGTTTCCTTTCTGAGTATAATTCTCTCACACTCGGACCCCCATAACTCAGCTGACTCTTCTTTTGCAGCTTCGACCTGTTGCCTTCAAGCCTTCTTCGACTTTGGCTCTCGCCCCTTGGATGCATACGAACCCGCGGCTCGTGCTCATGTCATTCTTCGCGTATGCCTCGAAGTGCGCTTCCCTCGGCTTATCGTTCCTGCTTTGTCCACGGTCCCTCGGATGCATACAAGACCACGACTCGTCTCCTCATGCCATCCTTCACCGGACCCGAAGCCGTTCAGCTAAGTCTATGTGTATCCTGCAAACCTACACACTCACATCCACATATCAAATATAAAGGCAAATCTAACTTAAACCTTTTGCCCAAACATCAAAATACATGGTCACTCTGGACCATAGATTGCTCCAACAATCATTATCAAAGTCCGAGATCAAGGAGTATGTCAGACTAACACTAATGGCGAGCCACTAAGAAAAAGACGATGAAGCTACTTCAAAAGTGAGCAATGGTGAAAGGTGCTCTACCTACGAGTCCAACACAGTAAGGTACATCTTGTACCTCCTAACCAAATGTATGATGCTATTAAATTCCTATGTAGATCTTTATATAAAACTATGACTAAATATATAAAGTAAAAAAAAAAAAAAGACTATGCACGTCTGCAAGAAGATTTTGATAAATTTAAGGTTGAAATGTAAACTTAAAAGCATTAGTGCTAACTCAAATATAAGACTTATAAAAATTATCTAGAAATTCAAATCTATCTTTTACTCCTGCAAGATTCAATAGATATAATGGAGGGATTATTTGGAATGTTAGAAACCATAGGAGTGAAATTGAAAATTATCAAAATATGATATTTCACAAAAATACTTGATAAATTCTATAGGTAAACATTTGATTTTCTATTCAAAAATCTATTTTGACTCATTAAAATTTTTTTACTAGAAATAATTTAAATTGTAAGAAAATAATTTTTTATTATTAACATTATTGGAAAATCCTTTTTCATTGATTTTTTCGTTCAATATTTTTCTATGATAAAAAATTAAGTTATCCATTGGTAAAAAAAATTCAAGATTTTTCAACCATTAAACAATTTTCTATGAATTTTTGAACAAAAAATGAAATTTGACAACTACAAATTTTTTGGAAATTAATTTTGGAAAACCTTATTTTTTTAGTAAATGGCTTTAACATTTTCAATGTTAAGAAAAATCAGCAAGATATTTTGGAGTCAAAATTTATTTCTAAAGATTTAATTTCAAAAAGAGTGATAGGGATAGTGAATTTGGGACAGTGAATGATGTGGCAATTATTGTGTACACGTCCGATCGTCGATCGGACACTACCGGCGGCCTTCGGCAGCCGTCCCGAACCAAACTATACTCTGGGGGCACGGTGAACCCGTCGGGGATCGCCGCAATTGCGATCTCGCATCATTGATCGTCGATTTCGATAGGTTCACCATTACCGGCGATCCTGACGAGTTCACCGTCCTCCGAAAGTATAGTTTGATTCAGGACGATAATCAGAGGCTATCGGTGGTGTCCGATCGGCGATCGGACGTGTACACATTAATTGCACATCATTCACTGTCCCATTCACTGTCCCAAATTCACTGTCTCAATCATCACTCTTTCAAAAATATCATCTCTATAAATATTTTTATCTTGAAAAGAAAGATTTTTTTCTCTTGAAAGTTTTTTATAGTTAGATTGATTATATTTAAATCTTGACAAAGATTTCCAAAATTTTTTTGATCTTTAAATAGTTTTCTATGGATTTTTTAATAAACATAAATATTTAAATTCAAAATTTTTTGTGATAGATATTTGACAAACCTAATTTTTTATGGATATTTGTGATATCTCACATATATAGAAAAATTAGCAACCATTTTTTACCATCGAAATCTATTGTTTTAGAATTTATTTTCAAAAATAACTATTTTTGTAAAAAATATATTTTTTTAATAAAAGAAAAATACTTTCTTTTAGAAAATTTTCTTTTTCTCATATTGATGATGTTTGTTATTATCAAAAATTTTAGAATTTTTCAAAATTTAAAAATTATTTTTGACAAATCTGAAGTTTAATTCTTTAAAATTATTTTATTTGCAATATATTTTCAAAAAAAATTATAGAATCTTAGATCAACTATATAAAAACCCCAAGTAAAATTTTCAGATTTTTTTATATACATACCCTAATTTTTTGATGTGATCAAAAAAGGAAGAAGTTATGAGGGTTAAGTTAAGGAGGAGATTGCAAAATACTATTTGTACTTACATTGTAAAACTTTGGTTATGATTGTTTTTTAATCAATTTGATTATTGTTTAACTCTAACCTTAACTCAAGTTGATGTATATCAAAAGGGGGAAATTGTAAGTATCCCGTGTCAGTTTTGATATAACCAACCGAGTAAAGTTAGGTCCTGTGTATTTTTATGTCTTGAGTCTAAGTGTGTAGAAATTTAGGAATACAAGAAGTCGAGCGGAAGACTCAACAAGCGAGAAGGATGACATGAGAGAGAGTCGATTAGCTTGGTGCATCTGAGAGACGAGGAGTTGTGAAATAGCACATAGGTGAGAGCAAGAAGGGTGTGTGCGGCACATCTAAGGGACGAGAAGCCCGGGAAAAAGCTTGCTCGAAGAGAAGATCGAAGTTGGGTTCGGGTGAGCTCAACTCTTGACAGCCAGAATATCACCCAAGCGACGGGATCGAAGAATAGTCAATGCTGAAATTGACCATTCAGATGAACAGTGCTCGAGGCATCTTAGTTAGGACCAGAGGCGTCTCGGATGAATAATACCCGAAGCACCTTAGGTCAACTAGAGGCCCCTCCAATTAGCTAGAGCTATTAACAAAAAGATAAATTATGGAGTCCAACTCAGTAGAACTGAGGCGTCTCAGATTGTCCAAGACGCCTCTTATGAGCTAAGGCTCCTCCATTCAGTCAAATCAGCTGAACATTGACAAATTTGATCCAATTGGAGGCGCCCTCAATCTACCGAGGTACCTTGAGTTTCCATATAGGCAAATAGACACTTTTGACTAGTGGGTCATAAATAGAGCTCTGAAGCCAATTGTAAAAAAAAACACATGTACTTGCATTTCCATTTCCATTCTTCAAAGTCTAAGTTTTTAAAGTATGTAACAGGCTTCTCCGCCTTCAAAGAAGGAGACTTTTTTAGTTGAGCTTGCAATGTCTTGGACTTGCAACCTCCCCGATTGCAAACCAAGTAAACATGTTGTGCCTCTTATTTTTATTTATGTGTTTTTATTTTATCTAATTAATTAACATGTGTATCCTTACTAAGTTGAAAAGCAAGAGAAATTGATTAGCTTTAAATGCAAGGATATTCACCCCCCTCTAGTCAGTCCAACACGATCCAACGGGGACACACTTATAACTTGGTTGAGAGACACGAGAGTCTAGATTTGCTGACTGAAAGATCGTTAGGCGTCTGGAGACCACACTTATAACTCAGTCAAGACTCGAAAGTTTAGATAACTCAATCTTCATGACTCTCGACTGCCCACGGAGTCAAGAAGAGTATAAATAAAATACAAGCTCCTATACCGTGGCAGTGGTGTGTTTATCAAAGTCCTCCAGAATTATGGTGATGGCAAAGAGTTTTTCGACATCGTCCATCTTCTCGTTTTATATTAGGCATAGTGTTCACACATACGGCGGCAAATTTGATCCCATATGATATCATGGAGATGGACTACCAGTGAGGTGTCTGAAATGTGGACCAAGTCACCATGGCCCGAAGGAAGAAGAAGGTTAGTTGTCTTCTATATTGACCAGGTCGCAGAGCCTCTGGAAAAGAGGGTGTGTTGTCCCCATTACCAAAAGAACTACGAAGAGTAAAAGATCGAGGGAGGGGTTAGAATGGAGACTGGGTTGCTCCGGTCTTCCACTCTGACGCTCAACTCAGATCTTCGGCCATGTCAAAAATAAAGAAGATAAACAGTACAATAGAGTAATGCATATATGTGTATGTAAAAAGGTAGCCATCCGCAGGAAATACTACTGGCCGGATGTCATATCTGTAATAAAAAATATGTCACGTCTAGGTGTTAGAAAGTCATGTTACCCATATCTTATACTATGGAGATCTTGTGGGGATTACGCTCTGTCACACCATACAGCTCCACATGTCACATCAGTTCACATGCTAGAATGTTTGGATATTTGGTCCTAGGAGAGGCATTGGGTCAGAGTGGAGGTGAGCCGGAGTGTCCGATCGACAGAGCCTGTTGGACAAAAGTTGGATATCTGGTCAACGAGTTGAACCCTTGGATAGGACCAACTGATGTCTAGCGGGTCAACTCTGGCTGATCGACCTTCAGACTTTCAATTGGCTCTGGTCGGTCGGCCTTTACTGGATAGACTGTCGATCAACTCTGGCAGGTCAACTTTGGCTTGTCGACTCTGGCTAGTCCGCTCTGTCCAGTCAACCTTTACTAGATAGACTGTCGGTCGGCTTTGTCCTAATGGTCTTTACTGGGCAGATTGTCGATCGACATTGGTGGATTAGCTCTAGCCGGTCGGCCTTTACTAGGCAGATTGTTAGTCGACCTTTACTGGGCAGATTTTCAGTCGACTCTAACAGGTCGTCTCTAGCTCGTCGGCTCTACTAGGAAGACTGGTGGGTCTCCACAATCGGAAAGAAAGGGTCTTGTTAACCTCCCTTGCTTTAAACCCATCTCAACATAATGACTGGCCTTATTTGCACCCGTGATAGCTTTTCATACTCCCTGTATCTCGAATAAATATTACAAAGTTAAATGTCACTTAGAATTAGAAGGGATCATTGGTATTTTTTTAACATATGACATCAAAAATCATATTTACTGCTTTGGTTTTATAACCAAAGTTAATTACCATATATTACTTCGTAAAGTCTATCACCAAACATCTATTAGGCTATATTTGGTTAGAGATAATCAGCCTTATAATGCAATCAAGTTACATCATAAGATTCATTATTTTGTTTGGTATAATTTTAAAGTTATAGTGTAATATAATTTTAATTACAAAAGGTAATAAAGTTTTGTAATTTGAATTACAAGACCAACAATATGTAATCCAATTACATTACAATCTTGATTATATTATCCTTAATCAAACATAGTCTTAGTGTGTTGAGTTAGCCCAATGAAATCTATAATAATATTTATTGCTTCATTTTTATAATCGAACTTGATTTGAGTTAGCCATATGAAATCGGAAATAGAACCTACAGTTTTAATTATATTCAAAATTGATTACCCTATATTATTTTACGAAGTCTGTCATCAAACTTCTATTAGTGGATTGAGTTAGCGATCATGTATTTGTATCTCTATATATATATATATGGACAACGGCGAATCCAGACAGAAATTTAAAAGGGTGCTCAAAAAAAATTTTAAAAAATATTTTTTCTATCAAATAAATATATCAAAAGACTAAAATACTATTGTATAAAAATTTATGCATACCAATAAAGTAATTATTCCTAGACATCAAATTATGAATTATGATACAGTTTCAAGATGATTATTGTAATATATTATAGAGAAGGAAAGAATACTTATTAATTATATTGAAATAATAAAGAACGCTAAAATATAATTATTAGCATTAGCATTAAAATAATTGATTATTTTTTATTAATTATTTTTCAAATGACAATTTTATAAAAAAAATTTAACAAATTTAAAACATCATATATATATATATATATATATATAATTGATCAGGTGCGGACCGCGGTGATCATCGGTGGACACCATCGGTGACCATCAGCGGCCTTCGGCCGCCGCCCTCGAACAAAACTATAACCTAGGGGGTGAGCGATGAATCTTAGGGATGACGATGAACCCGTCGGGTAGCAATGAACCCGTCGGCATTAGGTAACGGCTGATCGGTCAGGTTGACCGATCATGCAGCTGTCTGATCGGTCAGGGAGGTCTCTGACCGATCAGAAAAATCAATTTATATATATATATATATATATATATATATATATATATATATATATATATATATATATATATAATTATTAGCTGGCTCGCGATGAATATATATATATCATGAATGTATTCAGAGCAAGGGGGTGCTTACGCACCCCCTCGCTCCCCCTTGGCTCCGCCGATGTATATGGACTATATGATTCGTACATATACGAACGTGTGCAACGCATCCAAGGGACGAGAAGGATGAGGAGCTATGAAAGAGTACATAGGTAAAGCTAGAAGGACGTGTGCGGCGTATCCAAGGGACGAGAAGCCAAGGAGAAAGCTTGCTCGAGGAGAAGGTAAAGTTTGGTTCAGGTGAGCTCAACTCTTAACAGCCAGAGCATCACCCAAGCAAGTAGGATCGAAGAATGGTCAATGCTGAAATTGACCATTCATATGAACAGTGCTTAAGACATCCTAGTTAGGACCAAAGGCATCTCGGATGAACAATACCCGAGGCACCTTAGGTCAAGGAAAAGATAAGCTGCGAAGTCCAGCTCAGCGAAAATGAGGCATCTTAGATTGTCCTAGACGCCTCCAATGAGCTAAGGCTCCTCCATTAAGCCAAATCAACTGAACGTTGACAAATCTGATCCAGTTGGAGGCACCCTCAATCTACCAAAGAACCATGAGTTGCCATGTCAACAAATAGACACTTTTGACTAGTGGACTATAAATAGAACTCTAAAGCCAATTGTAAAAAAATAACATATGTACTTGCATATCCATTTCCGTTCTTCAAAGTCAAAGCTTTTAAAGTCTGTAAGAGGCTACTCTGTCTTCAACGAATGAGACCTTTTTAGTTGAGCTTGCACTGCCTTGGACTAACAACCTCTCCGATTGCAAACCAAGTAAACCTGTTATGCCTATTACTTTTATTTATGTGTTTTTATTTTTATCTAATTATTATAACGTGTGTATCTTTGCTAAGTTCGAAAGCAATAGAAATTGATTAACTTTAATTGCAAGGCTATTCACCCCCCCTCTAGCCGGTCTTACACGATCCAACAGGGACTACGCTTATGACTTAGTTGAAGACATGAGAGTCTAGATTTGCTAACCGAAAGGTCGTTAGGCGTGTGGAGACGACACTTATAACTCGGTCGAGAGACGTGAAAGTTTGGATAACTCAATCTTCCTGACTCTCGCTCCCGAATACCCACGGAGTCGGAGAGAGTATAAATAAAATACAAGCTCCTATAGTGTGGCAGTGGTGTGTTTATTGAAGTCCTCCGAAATTATGGTGATGGCAGAGAGTTTTGCAACATCTTTTATCTCAACGTTTCATATTAGGCATAGTGTTCTCACAGACAGCACCAAATTTAATCTCATATGAAATTGACAGAGATGGACTACCGGTAAGGTGTGTGAAATGTGGACCAAGTCACCATGACCCATAGGAAGAAGGAGGTTAGTTGTCTTCTATATTGACCAGGTCGCAGAGCATTTGAAAAAGAGGTTGTGTTGTCCTCGTCGCCAAAAGAACCTGCGAAGAGTAAAAAACAAGGGAGGGGTTAGAATGGAGATTGGGTTGCTCTGGTCTTCCACTTTGACACTCAAGTTAGGTCTTCGACCATGTCAAAAATTGAGAAGATAAACAGTGTAGTAGAGTAATGCATGTATGTGTATGTAAAGGTGTAGCCATCCGCAACAAATACTTCTGGCAGGATGTCATATCTGTAATAAAGAATATGTCACGTTTATGTGTTAGAAAGTCATGTTACCCATATCTTATATTGTGGAGATCTTGTGGGGATCACACTCTATCACACCATATTGTTCCACATGTCACATCAGTTCATATGCTAGAATGCTCGGATATTTGAGCCTGGGAGAGGCATCGGGTCGGAGTGGAGGTGAGCCGGAGTGTTCGATCATCTGGCGGGTCAGCTTTGGCCTGTCAACTCTGGCGGGTCCGCTCTGGCCGGTCATCCTTTACTAGGCAAACTATCGGTTGGTTCTAACCTGATGGTCTTTATTGGGTAGATTGTCGATCAACTTTGGTGGATTGGCTCTGGCCGGTCGGCCTTTATTGAGCAAATGTCAGTCGACCTTTACTGAGTAGATTGTCAGTTGGCCTTTACTGGGTTGATTGTCGGTCGGCTCTGACAGGTCATATCTAGCCAATCAGCTCTGCCGGGAAGACTGGTGGGTCTCCTCAATCGAAAAGAGAGGGTCTCGTTAACCTCCCTTGATTTAAACCCAGCTCAACATAGCGACGAGTCTCATTTGCACCCGTGACAACTTTTCATATTCCCTGTATCATTATTACTTCATCAAATAAATATTACAAAGTTAAATATCACTTAGAATTAGAAGGGATCACTGGTATTTTTTAACATATGAAGTCTAAAATAGTATTTACTGTTTCAATTTTATAATCGAAGTTGATTACCACATATTACTTCGTGAAGTCTATCACCAAACGTCTATTAGGTGATGTTTGGTTAGGGGGTAACTAATCTTGTAATGCAATCAAAATTATATTATAAGATTGATTATTTTGTTTAGTATAATTGTAAAGTTATAATATAATATAATTTTAATTACAAAAGGTAATATAATATAATTTTAATTACAAAATTATATTATATATATTTTTAAAATTTATAGGAAATATTGATTTTTAAAAAAAATTAAAAAATTCGGATTCGGGACGCCTTCCCCGCGCACAGCAGACAGCACGACGTGAAATCAGCATCAGAGCAGCGCACGCCAAAAGAGAGCTGGACATAGTTTCTTTAATCCTTTGCAATTGTATGGGGCGTAGAACAACCATTAGATCGGTAGCAACAAGAGAGGTGTAAACAGAAGCATGCAAGAATAAGAGATTACAACAAAGAAATTAAATCACGACACTCGTTCGATCCCATGCAACAATATTTAAAGTCGATCGTATGATCAAAGCGGCGGCGCTTAATTAATTATATATTCTCACATCAAACTTGCAGCGGCAACAGCTGCCCAGATCCCAACTCCGGCGATCAAAGTACTCCGTCCCTTCAACGACGAGCCACCTCCGTGAGGCGGCGTTGGGGCCGACGCCGACGGAGATAAGGAATCGGTCGAGTCGCCGCTCCCACTTTCTGAGGACGACGACGGCCGCGGCGACGACGACTTGGGCGGGAAGAGCTCGTACGGGAGCAGCACCTTCTCGAGGGAGAAAACCACGAGCGGGAACTCCCCGCGCAGCGCGTTCCCCACCTGCGTCTCCACGACGCCGGTGGAGATGTTGACCTGCTGGCTGTTGGCGACGGCGGTGACGTTGAACGTCCACTGCCCGGTGACGCCGGAGGCGTCGGTCAGAATCGGGTTGCTGGCGGTCTGGAACTTGGCGAGGGTGAAGAACTGCGGGACGACGTGGTAGAGGGCGAGCTCGATCAGCTGCTGCTGGGTGAGGCCGTTGAGGCTGCCGGCGGAGTTGAAGGCGTTGTCGGTGGGGGCGAAGACGGTCATGCCGGGGTAGGTGGTGTTGAGCTGCAGCTGCGCGTCGATCTGCTCGTCCACCCGCGTCGCGTGGAGGAGGTGGATGAAGGAGCTGTACTGCCCGCCCTTCACGAGGATGTCGGTGATGTTGATCGGCCCCGAGGAGCTCGGGGAAGGCGCTGCCGTCGGTTGCTGCGCCTCGGCGGTGGAGGCCGCGGCGATAAGGACGGCGAGGACGAAGGAGGAGGCCGACCTGAGCGCCATAGAACGTACTGGACTGAAAACAGAGGAGCCATGCTTTCTCTATATATACACCACTTGACGGGCAAAATGGAAATAATCGATAAAATATGAGCCAGATTGATAAAATTGTCAAAATCCCGATATTTTAACTTAATTTTAAAACAATGCCTTTATAATGCCAACACGTGTTAAAAATTACTCTTTCCTTATTTAACTCTGTAAAGGATGACAATATTTTCAATAATATGAAAGTATTTAAGATAATAATAAAAAATATATAAATCTTTGTGTCAACAAAGGGACAACTGGCGATATCTCTCTTCTTGTAAACTAGTGAGCTGTGTTTAAGTGAAGGCGTCCAACGAAGAGCTTATTTGCCCACCACTAATCCATTAATTGGGGTTTTTTGCTATTCTTAATTGAATTAAATAAGTTAATGTTGTTGTTAAGTTATTCACAAATTTTATTGGTGTTTAAGCTTGTTTATTAGAAGTGGATTGTGATGGCAAAAGGTGAAACGTTCGCTTCAGCACAACCGCTAATTCGTCTCAGGACTAACACGGAAGAGGTAAATCATGGTGATTGAAAAAGTAAGAGGTTGGAAAAGAGAGACTTTTTACACAGGATGTAGGGATTTACGCTCTACCAGTCCCGTGACTCCAAAGAAGTGTGTTGTGACATGGTGGCTAAGGAATAAGGATGCTTGTCATTTGCTAGGAGGTTATAAATTGTATGAGTATTAGTAGTGGGTGAGCAAAGATTGATTAAATTGAATTAATCAATTAAATCTATCCGATTCGAAAATTTAATTCAATACAATTAATTTGACTTTTAAAAAAATATCAATTTTTAAATTTATTAAATTCAATTTCAATTTTAAATTCGATAAATCAATTAAATTAATATAATCAAAATATCATTAGTAGTTGATTATTAATTCGATTATCTAACATCAACCGATTGATAAAAAAATAATTAATTTGATAATTGATCCATTTAATTATTTTTCCCCGATTTGATTTGTTTGATTTTGATACCAAAGTTCGATCCATACAAATTATCTAAAAAAATGGATTTTATCATCAATTTTAATTTGTTCGGTTTAAAATTGAACTGATTGACGCATCCCTAATCGTTAGAAGAATACTTACCTAGTGAAGACAATTTTGAAGTGTTATTATTTGTTTTAGATGATATTTATCGTGGCAACTCGAGTTCAACCCTCCACACCTTAAGGAATGTAGTCTTGCTTGGTCATGGTAACATGCCAAAACACATCGTCAGGAATTTCACTAGAATTTTCGACAATATATACCTTATTTGTCATTTTGTTAGTGCAATCATGTCCTAGATAAAAAATTTCAATGATTGATAATTATTTAGTTTTAGGCTAATATGATGAATCTAACTTGAGTAATGAGTATGCAAAAGTTCATACAAGTCGGAAGACTAGATGTAAGGTAAGGGAAGTCCAGGAAAAGGTCGAGGATATGATTCTTGGCATGAAAATCTGGAGATGAGGAAGTTCTAGACACAAAGTCCAAGAAAATGTCAGAGACCAAATTCTGGACATGAAAACCCGGAGATAAGGAAGCTCTAGACATAAAGTCCAGGAAACAAGAGGTTCATCATAAGGTAATTGGTTTGGTTTCGAGTGGAACATGTTTGAGGGATTAGGGTTGAAAACCCCATAGTTTAGGTATGTCAATCGATCAACTAATCGATCAGGAATTTCCTAATCGAGTGAAAGTTTTCTTTGCGAATAGAGAGTTGTCAAATCAATTGGACTAATCGATTAGGCATTGGGGTTCTGGCTTCGCAAATAAAAAATTGGCAAATTGATTGCCTAATCTATTAGGGGTTATGGCTTCACGAATAGAAAATTGGCAAATCGATTACCTAACCAATTAGGTTTCTACTTCGCAAATAGAAACTTTACAAATTGATTGACCAATCGATCATGCACTATCAAATTGATTGGTGTAATTGATTTGGTGTTTCTTTTCGCGAACAATCGATTGGGAACTTACCAATAGATTAGGATTGAAAATGGAATAATCTCATATGTCGATCTGGAGTCATAGCATTCAATGGATAGTTGATAATCGATTAAGGTGTTCTCTAATTGATTGGTGATGACAAAAAGCATAGAAGCGACTAGATTTTGAAGAGTTAAACAAAAAAAAAGGGAATTTCAGCACGAAGCTAAAATCCTATTCTATTATTATTCGTCTACTTGTCCCAATACCAAGCTCTCATTTTCATCTTCAAACAATCAAGAGAAGAAGAACTAAGCCAAAAACTTTTGATCTTTCCTTTCTTCTTCTCCTTTGTTGCTATTTTCTCTTGAGAGCGTTGAAAGCTTGTTGTAAAAGGTTTCTCCACCTTCGGTGTTATTCCAAGTAGGAGAGTTCATAGTGAAATCTGTGATTGCTGGTATGGACCCTTGGATTAATCACCTCAAGGAAATAGAGACCAAGTAAATCAAGCTGTTAGCATTGTGTGGTGTTTTCAGTTTTTCAAGTATCCATTGCAAAGAAGAATCAAAGTGATTTATCACCACCCCATCTAGCTCTACCGGTCCTAACAAGTGATATCAGAGAGAAGTTGCTTCAGAGGACTTACATCCAAAAGAGTAAGAGTTTTGAGCTATAAAGATGTCTTTAAAAAAGGGGCATTCCACTACTCGACCACTCTACTATGAAAGAAACAACTTTGCCTATTAAAAGAGCCACATGAAGAACTATCTCATGACTGAAATCGACAATTGGTTCTCGGTGATAGAGGGTTTCGTTGTGCCAACTCATGGTGGGAAAATTCTAGAATCATCAAAATGGTTGGCTAAGCAAAAGTGGAAGGCATAAACAAATGCTAAGGCTACTGTAACTCTTTAATACAGATTGAGTTCAGAGGAACTAAACAAGGTTGGTCCATTCAAGAGAACCAAGGAATTATGGGACAAGCTCATTGAGCTAAATGGAGGCACAAAGAACTCAATAATAGCAGAGAGAGACCTTCTCATAAATTAAATGTAGAATTTCGTTATGAAGGAAGGAAAAACGGTAATCCAATTACATGGAGGTTCAAGAAACATCTAAGAGTAATGATACACACAGTAAAAGTAAATGTCTCAGTGAAAATTTTGATCGTCAATTGGCGACACGTATGACATCCAATCGTCGATCGGACACCATTGGCAACCTCTGGCCGTAGCCCCGAACCAAACTATACCATAGGGGCACGATGAACCCGTCGGTGATCGCCGCAATTGTGATTTTGCATGATTCACCATTGATCCAGACGGGTTCACCATTGCCAACGATCCCGACAGGTTTACCGTCCCCCAAAGTATAGTTTGATTCGACGTGACAATCGGAGGTCGTCAGTGGTGTTCGATCGGTGATTGAATGTCGGATGTGCCATGAATTGACGGTAAAAATTTTCACTAAGACATTCACTTTCACTGTACAAATCATTTCTCAACTTCTAAATGTTCACCATTCCGTTGGAGAAAGTGTGGAGAACCAGGACCTTATCAAGTATGCGCTAAAATCCTTCCAAAGAAATTCACTATGTCATCAATGATTGATGTTTATAAGGTTTCAAGGGAATTGTCAATTGTTAAATTAGATTAATTATTTTATGGACTAGAATTGCATAAACAAGCTAATACAAGCTATTAGGAGAAAGGTATAGTGTTGGTTGCAGATGAAAGAAGCAAGAAGAAAAATAAAGAGAAAAAGAAGGAGAAGAAGAAAGAGTCCTCATCTGAATCCGAATAAGATAGTAATAGTGATGAGGAGCTATCATCCAATGAGATGGCAAACATTGTTTGGAAGATGATGAGACGCTCTAGGAAGTTCAATAAGAAAGATATCAAGAAGATGTTCAACTACAAAAGAACGGGTAAGCCTCTTGTAAGATCAAAATCAAAATCTGATGCGATTTGTTTTGAATGTAATAGGAAATGGCACTTCAAAGTTGATTATCTTGAGTTGAAGAAACAAGATAATAAATCAAAGAAAAAGAAGATTTTAAATACTATATGGGATGATTCATCATCTAGTTCATCGGACGAAGAAATTGGAAGAAAGACTTCCAGACACTTAGCTCTCATGGCCTGGAACAATGTTGAGAATAGTAAAGATGGAGAAAACCATAGAGAAGAAGTTGAGTCTGCAAGCGAGTCATCATTTAGTGATGATGAGGTAACCTCTCCTAAATTGGATAAGTTATATTCTACCATTGCATGCTTAACAAATGCTTTATCTAGATCAAAATGTAGAGTTAAAGAACTACAAACTGAATTGAAGTCACTTAAAGTTGATTTTATGTCATGTAAAACTTATATGCATCATGAAAATGCTACTAATCAATTTGATGAGCTCAAAAAAAAAATACATCTTTGAAATTGTAAGTAGATGATCTTAGAAGTACATTGAAAAAAATTATTTCAAGTTCTAAATATTTGGACATGATCTTAGGAGGTCAAAAAGCGGCTTATAACAAAGCATGATTAGGATATAAATCAAAGCACAAAGAAGTTAAATTATGCCCTTAATTAGTAGAAATTATGTTTCAAAAGTTAAAACTGTGCAAGCTTGTGTACCCAAGTAATATGTTATTGATGCTATCAGACCCAACATTTAAGTACCAAAACATTTAGTTCATCGTGTTTAAATAGGCATACGCCAAGGGAGAGCATCCAACAACATGATTTATAGATGGCAGATGCTCTAGGCATATGACGGGGGACTGATCAAAATTCTCGTCACTTAAGAAAAAAATAAAGTTATAATTTCTTTTGGTAATAATGGTGAAGTAAAAATTATAAGAATAGGAGATATTTAAATTTCTGAATAATTTGTGATTAAGAATATCTCATTAGTGAAAGGCGTGACATTTAATCTTCTAAGTGTTAGTTAACTATGTGATTCAGGATATGGAGTTGAGTTTAACTCATCTCAATATCTAATAAAGTATAGTGAACTAAACACTATCATGCTTATTGGCCATAGGAAGGAGAATTTTAATCAAGTCAAATTATTTGGTGCTACTAATGTGTTTGTTAAGTGTTTCATGTCTAAAAAGAAAAGATTTGGCTTTGGCACCGGAGACTTGCTCATACTAACATGAGAAACATCAAAAGGCTATCAAAGAAAGAGTTGATGTAATGATTGTCAAAGTTAAAGTTTCAAAAGGACAAATTGTGATGCATGTCAAATGGGCAAGTAAATCAAAGCTACCCACAAAAGTAAAATTAATTTGAGTGCATCTGTCATGTTAGAACTATTACTCATGGATTTGTTTAATAATAATAAGCATGTTTCCTTAAATGGTAGTAGATATTGCTTAGCTGTAATAGATGATTTTCATTAGATACACTTGGTTGTTTTTCTTAAAACATAAAGATCGTACTTTAGAAACATTGATTACCTTTTATAGAAGAGTAGAAAATGAGAAAATCTGAAACTAAACAAATTAAGAATTGATCATGGAGGAGAATTTGAAAATTGGAGTTTTACAAATTTTATTCACAAAATGGATATAAACATGAATTTTTCACCCCTATAACACCTCAACAAAATTGCGTTGTTGAGAGAAAGAATAGTCTAACAAAAGACCATTAGGAGTATGTTGAATGAATACCTCAACAATCGACCGAAGGCCGTCGATGGTGTCCAAATGATAATCGGACATGTATATGTAAAATGTCACGTCATTTATTTTACTTTTACTCTCTCATTTTCACTCTCACTATCATTGCTCAAAAAATTATTAATGTGCTCAATCAATAAGAATAAAAGTATCACCTAACAAGAATGAATAGATGTCAAAAGTATGTCAAAACTAAGAGTCAATGGATCAAAAAGTTATCAACACAAAACTAAACTATAAATGTTAGTTAAAAATGTGTGACAGAGATTATTGTTCGATCCAACTAGTTGACCGAGAATTTGTAAGAAAAAAATCTGATAAACTATAAGTTATTTGTTTTGACTTTGTGGTTGTATGGTTATAGTTTAGATTTAATACATAATAAAGATTGCATCTTCCGTAACACAGATGATAAAAGTATAAAACCAAATAAATCACAAGAAATAGACATGACATGATCCATTTGTGTCATGTCTGACCCAAGCATGAACAACCTAACACAAAAATAAACAAGAACAGGCTCAGATTGTAGTACCATTATGTTGTGCTCGGCACAATTCATTATCGAAGCATCAACTGAACTAGTTATGGACCTCGCCAAGGCATATTGATGGGATAAGTGTTTTTTCTTTGTGGTGTCTCCCACAAACCTTCCAGGTGCTGCTAGTGTGCTTTTCAATTGAGCCATCACAAGGTGTCACTAAAAGGAAAAATAAGCCAAGGACTTGAATCCCGTGGTCAGCATCGCATAGTTTACATAGAAGACCAGTCTATCACTGGAGACGAAATGGAAGAGCAAATAAATGAAAGAAAAACAATATCCTCCTCAAAATAAACACGATCTGAAGGAACCTAATCTGGACAGACATAACTGTTTTGCTAAGTTCCGCGGAGAGCAAGTTGAGTTGTTCATCTCCTGCTGCTTACTAATGGAGCTAAAGGGCATCGACAATGCATTAAGAAGCTGTCATGGTGCGCCAACCTTTTCTCCTCTTCTACTCAATGTAGGATTAAGAGTAACTGTCTGGAGAAAGAAGAACGAAACTAACTAATCAAAAGATTTGATTTTGCATGTATGCATCAATTCTCCAAATGATCTAATTAATGTTTTCCAAAAGCAACAATTAGATGCAGTTAACTAGATAAATATATAGGTTTTCTACATTAAAATTTCAGTCTGAGATGAAGATACTAAGTATTGATCTGATCGGTAAATGTCAAAGAAAGGGGTAAATACATTCATTCAAGCCGAACGGAGCCTTAACGCTTGAGATTAAAAAACATTAATCCACCAAAACTGTTGCGATTCCATATGCTAAAAGTACAAGTTATAACAAACAAAACTTCTTGAATAAGCTGTTTGAATAATATCATTCATGAGCGCCACTGTTTCCAGAGATATAAAAGCATCTGGCACTGGTCTCAATCCTAGACCGGAATGATAAGGTACCAATGCCAAATTGTATGACCCTGTGATCAATGCATTAAACTGTGCATCGGTGACATGATGGTTTACTCTAAAAATTGAAGGTGTCAAGGAAGAATGAAAAAACTTTCTCATGCAAGAAATAGTTAGTTCAATCTCTTGATGAGGCTTTGCAAACTGCTTTCAGCCGTTGTGCTACTGATGTTGATGGTTTGAAAATGAGGCAAGCTGTACATTTATGCTCCACTAAGAGTTTATGAAAGGTTCAGAACAAAAGGTACCAGAAGAATTCCAAAATGAAAATTGGAATGCAAATGAGACGAGCACAACAAAATTGGAGTAATGGTGGTCCTAAAGAAAATAAAAAGAAGAACTTGGATGAGTTCATGACAAGCGTTTAGAATTGAGCAGCAATTCAGACAAGGAAAATGATAATTTAGTGCTCCAACGTACATGAGAATGAGATATATGAGTATTGAATAAAAACAAAGGATTGGTACAAATGAACAATTGATTAATGGAAGAACAGAACAATCTCTTACCAGTATCAGATCGCTTGGCACGCTTAATCTTGGCAAGCTGCACCTGCGAATCCACTACGATCTGCATCTTCTGGAACTCCAAAGCCTTGGCAAACTCCATCCGCTGCTTTTCCAATTCGATCATCTGTCTCTGCTTTGACTCCTCCACTCTCTCGTATATCTCAGCAAACTTCATGATTGCCTTAGCCAGTTCTCGAATCCCGCTGCCCTCTTCCTCTCTCTCCCTTTTCAGCCCTCTTCCAGACCTTGAGGATGACCTCGATAACGATCCAGATCGCTCCTGCTCCTCTTCTTCCTCGTCCTCGTCGACATCGTCCTCGTCTTCTGTAGCCGCTGCAGCCGCAGCAGCAGCAGCGCGCCTGAAGAAAGGGTTGTCCACAGCAGAGGAGGCGACGGCAGTACGCTTCTTCTTCGTCTCCGCCGGTCGCACGGCGGAGGCGACGGGCAAGGCGGAACCTTTCCGATGGAAAGGGAGCGCCAGAGCAAGCGGCGGCGACACGGATTGCTTCTTTGAGGTCGGCGGCGGTGCAGATCCGACGAGGGCGTCGAGCCGGAAGAAGAAGGGCCACTGGCTCTCGCCGCTGCCGGCGACCCGGGACTTCTCGACCTTGTATTTCTTCTTGAGCGTGTCGATCCGGTTCTTGCACTGGACGTCGGTGCGCGACGGTCGGCGGCCGGCGCCACGGCGGGAGTTGACGGCGTCGGCGACCTCCTGCCACTGCTTCTGGCGGAGATTTCCGCGGTTGAGCTCGATGTAGCGGTCTCCCCAGGCGTCGACAAGCGAAGACGTCTCGCCCTCGCTCCAGCAGTCCTCTCGGTAAGGCATCGCCGGGTTCGGCGGCCTCGTCGCCGAAGCTTCCCTCTTCTCCATCTTCACGATCAGCTCCTCCTCGTCTTCCTCCTGGATTGAATTAATGGTGGTCGGCGTTAGGGTTAGGGTCGACGATGCATGGGAGACCGATAGAGAGAAGGTCGGAAGGCGCCGGCTCAGGAACAGGGGCGCGTGCGGGACACGTGAACGTGCTGGGGGATCGATGGAGATCATATGGCCGTTGTTTCTCCGACTGCGGCCATACGCTGATGTCTGTATGTTAATTTAAATAATTCAATGGCTCTTTTTGCTTAATGAAAACTTAGCCTGCGTGTAATTTATCTATTTTTTATTTTTATTTTTTTGAGAAAATATAATTTTTAAAAAATGATGTTGAATTTATATTTTCTAATTTTATTTTTAAAAAAAGAGAGATAATTTTTTTAAAAAATTTAAAAATATCTAAAAATTATTTTTTAAAAATAAAAATTATAATTTTTTTAAAAATAAAAAGAAAAATGACTTAAAATAAATATAGCTTATTATTTTTAAAAATTTACTCATTAATTTTCTGAATTTACCGAGAGTACAGTAACTTATTTAATTTTTCTATTCTACTTTTTCATCAATCGCATACACATATGATCTAAATATCTCTCCACTCGTAAAAAATAAATCTCTCTCATCTATGGATTTTTATTTATAATTTTATTTTCTTTCTACTTGGTCTTGATATGAGCATATCATGACCATGTTGGAGTTAGTGTGGAAATACTAAGCGTATGCATATGAGAAAATAAGAAAAAAAATAAAAGGAGATTTATTTTTTTTTAAAATCTATAAATTACCGCTAGGGAAGCCTAAAATAATAATAGAGGGCATATTTGGACTCCTTGTAATCTCAAAAATTCACAAGACCTTAAATGGGTACAATTTGAGTTCTCTAATTCGATCAATAAATTTTAACTAAAACCGACTAATGGACTTAGATGGGACTCATTTCAGGTCATGTGGATTTCTGAAGTTATAAGAAGTCCAACGATATCCTCCATTTTTTATTTTAGCTTTTCCAAAGCTATTAAAATATTATTGAAAAATCAATTAGCATTTGCCCTGATATAAACATATCATGCCTAATGCGGGGCATATCAGGCCCTGAGCTTAATATGAATTCATGTCAGGGGCATATTAGGCTAATATGTTCATATCAGGTTCAATACTAACTGATTCTTCCAATAATATTTTAATACTTCCGAAAAAGTGAAATAAGTAATAAAGGACATCATTGAGCTCCTTGAACCTCAGAAATTCACAAAATCTAAAATGAATCAAATCAAATATATCTAAGTCCATCAATAACTTTTGGTCAAAATCTACGAATTAACTTAGAATTTAGATTATACTTATTTCAGATCTTGTGAATTTTTGAGATGGTAATGAATCTAAATATATCATTTATTACTATTTTCGTTCTTTCTTAGTGATGGTTTAGATGTTTTGTTTTTATTTTTTATTTCTTTTCTTGTTTTTTCATACGCTGGCCTGATTATCTCCATACCAAGCTCAATCTAATCTTGATACGAAAGCCATTAAATTTATTTTTTTTTCAAACCTCTAAACCACCATTAAAAAAGATCCAAACTCATTAGTCAACCTCAAAAATTCTAATTGTATCTATTTTAAGTCTCGTAAATTTTTAAAATTACAAAGAGTTTAAATATATTGTTTATTATTATTTCTGATCGTTTCTAATGGATTTTATGATTTTAAAATAAATAACTTCGAGTTGAATAAAAATAAATAGGTGAAAGAAAGAAGAGAGAAAAATTTAGTGGGCATTTGGTTTGTTCCATTTTCCATTTTTATTTTTCAAAAAATCACATTTTTTCATTTTCTGGAAAACGACTTTTTTTTATTCTCCAGTTTTTCAGAAAATACTATATTTTTTCTGGAAAATAAAGCTGGAAAATGCAAACCAAACATATTTTCCAGAAAATCGTATTTTTTATAAAAAATGAAAAACAAACTGAAAAATATAAACTAAACGCACCCTTACTTTTTATAAGTGGCTGGCGAGAGAGGTTACGTTGACAAGAAAGTAGAACTAGAAATTAGACAAATTAATACAAGTAAGATATATCTTTTATCCATTCAGAAAGTTAGGGGTGTCAAAAATCAACACGACCCGACGACCCAACCCGAATCGACCCGAAAAAAATCGGGTTCGGGTTGAAAATTTTCGGGTTCGGGTCGGGTTCGGGTTGGGGGGTTCGGGTTGTAAAAATTTCGGGTTGGGTTCGGGTCGGGTCGGGTCGGGTTCGGGTTGATCCGAAATTTAATATTTTGTGGATTTTTTGGGGTTAAATCAAATTTTATTTTGAAAATTAAGATATTTTTATGTATATTAATATCAATATAGTATGATCATGAAGTATTGAGATAAAAGTGAAGAATTATAGGGAAAATGACGAAAAAAGACGTTTTGAATCGATTTTTTCGGGTTATTCGGGTCGGGTCGGGTCGGGTTGGTCGGGTTGGTCGGGTTCGGGTTTAGGGGTTTCGGGTTGAAATCGGGTTCGGGTCGGGTTCGGGTTGGGAGTTAAAAAAAATTTTTTTCCCAACCCGATCCGAACCCGACCCGACCCATCCGAATTGACACCCCTACATAAAGTTACTGATTCTTTTTTAAAATTCCAGTATTGTTTTTATTTTCCTTATCTAAAATATAAAAAAATAAAAGATAGAATAATTTAATAATAAAATAAAAATATAATAATAAACACAACAATAAAGTCTTTATGTATATTTATTAGCATCTATAAATTGCACAAGTTGGTAGGCATGCCGTTTTCATTAATTAAAGAGATTAATGATAGCAATTATGAACACCAATGTTCCTATAGATTATTATAAAATTTCAATTATTTTTGGTATTGTTGTCCCGTTAAAATGCGTAAGATGATTTTCCCCACAATTAATAATCTTAATCTTGCAATTTTGCTTTGTTCCACCGTTTAAGTAAATATGTATAATTGTTCAATAAATAAATACATCAAGGATGACATTTATCTTGCAAGCTGAAGCTTCAATAAAAAATAAACACGTGATGTAGAAATTCTGAAATTTATCGGAGAAAAATAGTAGAGGATTAAATGAGCATCCACAATCTTCCCACTTGAGGAAAATTTTCAATTTACCTCTCCAATACAATAATTTTTTGGAAATGCCTCTAAATTTTGAGAATTGTTAACATTGAAAATTTTAATTTGTGTTTGGTTTACTTAGCCTTAGTCATGTTGTTATTGCTAGTGACAATATTTCAATTCTACTATATATTACCATGTGCTTATCTCATGTTTAATTTTAAAAACCAAAGTTACTTTTATTGAAACGTATAGATTCTGAGATGGTAAAAAAAAGTATCGATGTTCCATTTCAACAAAAGATTATACCCAAGTTCAATAGCTCTAGATAGATTATCTCAATTATCAAAGTTTGCGTATGCCCTTTTACCAAACTATTAGACTCCACCACCCATAGCAAGCAATAAGTAAAAGAATGGATGCCAAATAAGGACACGAGAAACCAATGAGCTAGGTCGAAGCAAATGGCGAACAAATTGGTCTATGGCACTAGCACAAGCTCACTTTAATGCAAGGTTGATCGGTTGATGAGACATAATTAGTCGTAACAAACAGAGAAGAAACAGCCATGTCCATCGTACAATGTTGACACAATCATAATTTCCTTGTGAGAAGGTATGCAATCCCTTAATGGAAAAAACAGAGAATGAGTTATTTCGTCCAGTTATCCTACCCGCCTTCCTTCCCTGTTGATTTTTAAAAACAAAATAATGGATCTTTATGAAAAAAAAGAAGGGCTAAAATGAAAATTTACCCTTAATAAAATAGGAAGGTTCACCTTTGACCAACCGGATGTTCCCCTGCCGTCGCCAGTCAAACCTCACCCACTGGGCAATCTTTGACCAACACATGGACAGTAATCTATCTCTCCCCGCGCTATTAAATTACCGGCAACACGCAGCCTCAATCCCCGGAGGTGGCGGCGCGCATCGATGTTGAAGGCCAGGAAGGAGGAGGCGGACGTGTGGTCTGAGAGGGCTCACGGAGCTGCCATCCACGGCGTCTCCGCCGTTCCCACCGCCGTGGTCGCCGACTTCCTCTCCCGCTCAGGCACGGCCCTCTGTCAATTAGTAGTTAAATAAATGCAAGGGCGATGGTGATTGCCTGCAGATTCATGCAGATGAGGCGGCGAGGAAGAGACTGAACCGGATGAGCGAGAAGCTGAAGCAGTTGGAGGCGCAAATGGAGGCGCTGGAGGCGGAGGTGAGCAGAGCAGCAGCAGCTAAAGACTTCTCCCAACCGGATTAACTGTAACACTTTCTTGCTCTATGTAAATAAATATATGACAGAATAAATGAGTGCAGGCCACTTGCATCAGATATTCATATTCCTTCTAATTCCTATCACCAATCACTCAAGAACAAGATGAACAATTAGAATCATTTAAGGAACCTGTCGAACTAGATGCTTGCTTGTTTTACCATTGACACGGTCATTTGGTGCCCAATTCCACCTTCCGCAATGAACTGTTTAATGATGCAGAGGAAAACAAGATTATGGTTCTCAAATTGTTTGATTCCAGAAAACATGCTCATGTTTCAGTGTTCCAAACCTTAAATTTTTCTTTGCAGTTAACATCTTCGTATATCTCATTTCCCTTTGCGATAGAACAATTCATCGAGGATCTTCCGCACTTATTTATTCAACATAATTGAGTCTTACTTTGATCAAGCGCCAGTACTGATTTTAAAAAAAAAAACATTCAATCTACATGTGACATTCCATCTTTATAAGTAGAGTGCTGGACAAGATAAGTGAGCCAAAATTGCACATATTTTTCTAGTTAAAACTTCATGGTATCATCCAACTTGTCGATGATAGAGGGTTAACAAGTTGAATGTTAATTTTCAGCAATGTTTTCAGCAGGTAATTAGTAATTCAATATCATTTACATTGACTTAAGGGATGTTAGGAAGGAAACTAACCTTCAAAGACATGTTTTATGCTATCGGCTCGAGCATGCCACTTATCATTATTTAATGCTCATCTGAATCCCTATCAGGAGGAAAGCATCGTAAGTTAATTTAGATAATGAAGCATAAACAAGATATAGAGTAATCCTCTTGTAACTGGAAGATATATGACATAAATACATGAACCCCAATTATAGGGACAACGTGTATCAGCTGCTGCTGCAAACCATGCATGCATTCCTGCACCAACAGTCAAATTTACATAAGCTTCTAATGCTTTCTTAATTAATATAGCTTGATCCACTAACAAACCTCCGAGTGATTCACCAGTGATTCCAATCCGAACAGGATCAACATCTTCCCTTTGTATCAAATAATCTGCCAGTTTTATCAAGTCCCAGACCTGCAAGTTACAATGGTCAATATTGAGTTTGTACTTAATGGTTTAAAGTTCGATAACAACAATTGAATCTATAACACAAAATTGGAACATGTTAATTAGACATGTCTAATTCTGGCTCGATCATTGCAGGACATATTGCATCAAAGATAACGGAGAAAAGAGCTTACTGTATCAAAGATGAAAGGCATTTATATTTGTATCACCATTTTTCCATGCTGAAACCAGAGCCTAGTTAAAGGAAAAGAAAAACTAATGAATCCAATGCTTTGTCTGTATTTTACTTAGCTTGAAGAAGTGCAAGATTAATGAATTAATAGATAGATTTCATTACATCTTTGTATGCTGTTGGATTGCTAGTTCTTTCTCCATGAAAGTGAGAATCAATACCAATGGCTACATATCCTCATAAAGCATAAGCCTGGACAAAACAAAACTTTGTTGTTAGTTAATCATATTCATGTTTTTTGGATGTCGTCGTGCCATGAAGATCAATTTTACCTTGAGTAATAGTCGCAACCATTCCTTGCACTTGTAAGAGCTATGTAGAACTACAATAGCTGGCTTTCTTCGAGTTGTATTATCCTTCATGCTCAGAATCAATATGGGAAGACGACCTTGCTCACCTTCCTGTACAAGAAATCTTAACATTAACATTAAATGTTGATAATTTCACAGTAAAACTCCTAAACCCCCAACACTGAACAAGTTCAACCATTACGTTTATATTTATCCACAAACAACAACATCTTTAAATTTGACGACGCAGTCTTAATTACTCAACCACAATCATGTAATAGCTCATTGGGTACGAACACCTAAAGCATATATTATGTAGAAAGGAGAAGACATTTATTTCCAGAAAGTAGAGACTACTAAACCAGATCATATCACATTTCAATTTTCAAGATTAAGTTAGAGTTATAACCCATTCTACAAGTCCATCGAAATGAGCTTTTGATTGATTATTGGTTGTCAGATAATCATGAATAATTGTGAAATTTGAATCACCAATTGGCTGGATTTGATTTTGCAAACTGTTGGTTCATGCCCAACATTACACCTAATTTATCATCCAATAATGTGTCAAATTCAACCAACTTGAAGCACCAATGACCTCCGGTTGGCAAAGCATCACAAAACAATGGATAAACTAAAAAGACGTGGCTTGCACGCCCTAGAACATGTTGCTTAACAATTAAAGAACGACTTTAAAGTGTTTATAAAATTACCACAACTGTTAGATAAATATTTTCCTCGATCACTCTATCCTTGAAACCCTCGTTTCTCGGGCAAGTTTCCATTACCTGCAAGAATTTAAACAAATTAAAGCTCTCCCAAAGTTAGCGAAATTAACTATATCAAAATCCCTTGTTTTTGCTTGCTCACCTCCCTGGAACCTGGAAATATCGGCGCCTGATGCACCGGCTCCGTCACCTGTCCCCCAAGCTCAACGGATAGCGAAACTGATCAGAGATGATTCGTCAGATAGGTAAACTAATCAGCAAACGGTAGATTTTCATTACATTGTGCATGTTTCTCAACAATCAAAACCATGGAACAAATTCGCCAGAAATCAATCGAGTTAAATATGAGAAACCCTAGGGAGAGGAAAAGCACATTTACCATCAGATTCAGCCACCAGCTTCGCAGGACGTGGAGGAACTCCGTTCGAAGCTTATCGGCAGCTGATGGGCAACGGAGGTAACTCCGCCCCCTCGCTCCACAGCGGCACTTATAGAGAGGGGAGGCGACCCGATGACGTGCGCCCGCGGCGGGCGCAGCAAGGCGGAGCAGCAGCGCCGTGGTGGGCGACGAGGTCGTAGGAAGGCGGAGCAGCAGCGCCGTGGTGGGCGGCGAGGTCGTAGGAAGGGCGACTGATCCGGTGGGGTGTTGTCGTCGAAGCGAGGAACGAGGGGAAGGAAGGGAAAATGAGGAGAAAGAAAGTATTTATAGTCTTCACTTATTAAATTAATCTTGATTTGCTTTTTTTAATATTAATATTTATTTCATAAATATTAGATATTTTTAAATAAAAAATTATTTTTATATTACCATTTAAATTTAATATTTTTTATAAAAATTAATTCTTTCATATTACCATTTCAATTAATTACCTTTTAATAAAAATATTAATTTTTTATATTACCATTTAATTACTAAATCATCAATTGATTTATTTAGGGAAAAAATATCACTTTATTCCATTCATAAATTTTATTTTTTTTCTTATTTTATATGAATAATTTCACGAAATTTAAAACTATTTCATATTCACTTTTATTATAGCTCAATAATATTCAAGAATTCTATTAATAACATAGCAAGTTATCAAAGTTATTTCCATAAATTTATTATCTATTTGACAAAAAAATCTACTCGTGTGTCAAACCATCTTACAATTCTACGGGAGAGAATTATGATTAAAAAATTATTATCGATTATTCCTCTCTTCAATAATATCCACTAAATTTAGATATGAGGTCACACTCTGAATTAGTTTTCATTAAAAATATTGTCAATTCATTTTTCTACCAGGTTTTAATGCCCTTTGTAAGTTTTAGATCCCTCTATTAATTTAGCAACTAAAAAGAGTAAAGTAAAAAAGAATGCACTAATATCCATTCCACCATAATACAAGCAAAATATATTCAATTATTAAGTAATAAGTCTTATATTAAATAATAATAATCTAACAAACATCTAAAATTATCCAATTATATAGCATCCAAATATATAATATATAGTATCCAAATATAATCATCCAATTTATTATAATATAACAAGCAACAAATTAATCATGCGGTGGATTCTCTCCATCTACATTTGAAATAATAAGTCTTTGTGATATTCATTAGGACATCCAAGTAAAGTTTTTAACATCTTCGGGCGTTGAATAAGATACAAATAACATGTAGAAATTTTATGTTAATCAACACATAATTAACTCAATAAACTCCACATTTCATTCTCAGAAATAAGAAGTTCATTTGACTTAAGCATGAACTCATAATGACTTGAGCTATTTGTTCAATTGCATTGCTTATATTGTCCTTGTCAACTTTATCTTTCTTTGCCCTCTTGTTCTTGGATGATACTCCAACAAAAAAGTTAGCTTAAGATTTAGAGAGTGTTTGAGAGAACTTTTGCTTTTTGAAAAGTAATTCTTATAGAGATTATCTTGAAGTCAGTGAGAAGCTAAAGCATGAAGTGTTTGGAAATAGAAACTAAAAGCTAATACAAGGTAAAGTTTGAGTGTTTGGTGAATAATTGCTTCCAAGCTTAATTTTTAATTAAATGACAACAATATCCTTAAACTATATAAATTATTTTTTTAATTATCTAAATATAGTAATATACAACATCAGTTTTATATATTTATTATTATATTTTGAATATTATATCAAAATTAATTTTTTTAATAATATATATGTTTAAAAAATATATAATTAATAAAAATATAACTATAAAAAATGACAAAATTTATATAAATTTATAAAAATTTATTAAAAAAATTATGAATATATAAATTATATGAAAATATAAAATTTTATTTAAAACTATGGTGGCAATTATGTAAAATGATAAGTTATTAAGGGTATAAATGTCTACTTTTAATTTTAGACCATAAGCAAAAAAGCAGAAGCAGAAAAAAGCATCAAATTCTTGCTTCCAGCTTTTAGCTAAAAGTTATAGAAGTTAAAGCAGAATCTGGTATTCACAAACACTCAAAAGTGCTTCTATGTAGCTAGAATCTAAAAAGCAGCTAGCAAAAGCTCTCCCAAACACTCCCTTAGTTGGTTTAGAACTAGGAGTTAGAGGTATCCTTATTAACTCCATCTGAATTGTTCAAATAGATTTTCTGTTGAGATGTCATAAATTTAATTTCATCAATAGTTTCTAAATTATTTCCACCAATATTATTCTCCACTCCATACTGGTTCTTCTCTTTCATATTTATGATGCAGTTTCAATATGTTGTTATATCCCATATAATTGAATTAACTTCTCATAATTTCAAATAGGTTTGCTTTTTCATTCGAGAAGTTCTGATTTTATCTACAAGTTAAAACATAATTGCATCAAATATTCATTCATAGATATTATCACCAGAGAAAATCAAATATAGTTTTCAAATACATATCGTGAAACACACCTCAATTAAGTGTTGCTAAACTTTAGGTTTAGCAATGAATATTTTTTGGTGGGATCCCATGCAAAACCACTTATACCATTCTTCAATAAATTATAACATGAAAACCAACTACTTTTAATATGTGTATATGTGATAGGTTTGCCGAAAAATTTTGTCTCCAATTCATTCACAATATTTTTAAATACATATGTAGTAAAAGTTTCACCAACCCTATTGGTGCAGTGGTAGAGTGACTAGTTGCTATCTCAGGCATCTTTAATTTGATCCCCAGCTATATAACATATTTGTAAGAATTTTTTCTTCAAATGGGGCATGAATCCTAGAACGCTGAGCTTCAAGAAGCCCACCGCGAGTGCTTTCCGATTTACCCTGGTGACTGGTGGAAAACTTCCGTGGGGCCAGGCCGATCATCCCAGATTCGTTTATTACCTGATCTAACATTTTTTTTATATTATGTTGGTTCAATATGCATCAATAAGAGCATCGTCCACTGCTTTATTTCAAACACACTAATTTTTCGCCTTGGTTGTACTTGCATTTTCACTTTGCAAGTCCTTTTTTGATATCCTTAAAAACAAAAATATAAAAATAATCAAAACACACAGTCATATAAACAACCATATGACATAATATTCAAGTAATATAATAAATTAAAATGTCAACATTCATAATCATCCAATTACAAGAGAATCTATCCAAAACCATAAAATAAACAAATAAACATAAATATCATACATTATAATCTAACCACATAATCATAATTATGAAATCCCTAAACAATTCTCCCCTTCTTACATCTTTATAGTCATCTCTATTACTATGATTTTTTTTTGATGTTCACAATTATTACTAAGTTCAGCATCAACTTTTGCAAGTAATCCCTCATCTGGATCATCATTAATCAAGTAATTGTGTAAAATATAACAACAAAAAATAATTTCTTTTTGAGTTTCAACGTCATAATTTGGCTCTGTTGAACTTTCTATAATAGGAAATTTCTTCTTAAGGACTCCCAAAGCTCTTTCAATTGTATTGTGCAAAGAAGAATGTTGAAGATTAAATAACTTCCAAGTATTTTGAGGTGGATTGCAACTATTCTTTCAAATGGTAACGTTCTCCTCGATATGGTGTAATAAGACCGCCTTTCTCTCTCAGGGCTTGGTTGAGTTGGCCACTGCATGGTAACATTGTCAAATCAAGCAAGGGTTGATTCCTAGTGAAGTTTGGAGAAATACCCTCCTATGTGATGGTTTGCTTAATTTTTTTATTTACCTCTCTATAGATGACTGTGGAGTCAGTCATGTGGGATGATCGGGGTCAGCATATGACCTTTTAACAAATAAGACTGCTTTTCAATATGAATCTATCAAGGGTGTAAGGTTGCAAATATAGTCTCACATTGAAAATATATGAGAAATATCATGAGTTAATAAGAAAAAGATATCTCCATTGGTATAAGGCATTTTGGGCAGAGCCATTGGTATAAGGCATTTTGGGCAGAGCCATTGGTATAAGGCATTTTGGGCAGAGCCCAAGAGCAAAACCATGAAGGTTTAGTTCCAAAATGGAAAATATTATATTATTATAAAGATATCTAAATTCTTTCGATCCTAACAATTATATCCGAACCCAAACTTCTAGAAGGTCCAACTATTGATTGTGCACAAGAGTTATAATCTAATCAAGTCATGTGAGTAGAATATTAACTTCGAACAAAGGAAGTAAGACTCTCATGTCTAGATCAAAAGGATCAGACACCAGACAGAAATTCCAAGTTGCGGCTAGGCAAGGATGTTCTAGTAGGTCAAGTGAACCGAGGGGCAAAAAGACCCGGTAGGTCAAGGATCGGACGTCAAATGGATAGACTTTCCATTTGAGGGGTCTTGTGGTTCTTCGTTTGAGAGGGAATTATTGGAGTTGCAAGGTTGCAAACATAGTTCCACATTGAAAATACATAGGAAAGATCATGGGCTTATAAGGGAAAGATATCTTCATTTGTATGAGGTCTTTTGGGTAGAGCCCAAGAGTAAAACCATTAAGGTTTATGTGGGATCGGTGTCGGTCGATAGGGGGGTGAATATCGACTCAAACTTTCTCATCGAAACTTTGTCGTCCAATCATATTTCTATCAAAGTTAGTATGTAGTAGAATATAAAATAAAATAAAATAAACAACAAACAGTAGACACGCGGGATTTATTTACTTGGTTCCCAACCCCCCAGGGTCAGTACGTCCAAGGCCTATGTACTCGGCGTGAGTCCACTATTGGTCTCCTTTCTGGAATTTTCGAAGGTGGAGAATACCCGCCTTACAGTTTGATTACAATCACAAAATGATAAATAAATATAGCTCATAAATAAAAGCAAATAAAAAAAACTCTGCCAACTCTGGAAGTCTGAAGCGCCGCGCACTTCTTCCTAGAGCCTCCTTAGTCGCAGAGTTTCGTCGTAGCGCTTTTGGTTCACATAGAATCATTGAGCGGATGGAAAACTTGGTGTCTTGAAGTGAGGGGTCGAACCCCTTTTTATACTACCATCTTGGGCCCCTGATAAGCTTCTGGGGTGCTTAACCTGCAGTCAAAACCTCATCCACAGAGCTTAATCGGCGCAGGGATAAACTTCCCTTCTCAGGCGCCTGATAGCACTCAGGTGCCTGGGAAGCTCTCAGCCACCTGGGTTACCAGGCGCCTGATTCATCTCAGGCGCCTGGAACCTCG
The DNA here is from genome assembly GCA_024364735.1 of Boesenbergia rotunda. Lineage (NCBI taxonomy): Eukaryota > Viridiplantae > Streptophyta > Magnoliopsida > Zingiberales > Zingiberaceae > Boesenbergia > Boesenbergia rotunda. Next base: position 81,478 of record JAGFNQ010006271.1, on the reverse strand, counting down.
TTTCCCAGGTCTGTTTGTTTTGTGTTCTGCTCTCCTATCTTGCCTCCAACTCCAGGTACCTACAAGACAACAAAACACACAAACAAAACAAATAATCTTAAGCCTTAGTTAATTGGTTCTGACTTTGGATTTCAACTGAAACCTTAGGTTGAACCGATGCCTACTATTCCCTTTCCCGGAAAACTTGTCCTCACCTACTCTACCCTGGAGAAGTTATATTTGCCAACCGGGATCTCCGATTAGACTTTTGCTTAGCCTCTGAGAACCCGAATCTCGAGACATCTGACCTCGACCCATCTCTACTTCTGACCATGATCCCCACTCGGCTAAGTCTTTTGCTCAGTCCCCCGGACCCTCTAAGACTCCCAAATCTCGAGACGCCCGACTTCGACCCGTCTCTACTTCTGTCCGTAGTCCTCCCTCGGCTAAGACTCTTGCCTAATCCCCGACCAGGACTTCGTGCTCAGTCCCCCAAACCAAGACTTCTTGCCCAGCTTCACTCACCAGGACTTCGTCCACCTAGCTTTACTCACTAGGATTTCTTCCACCTAGCTTTACTCACTAAGACTTCTTCCACCTAGCTTCACTCACTAGGACCCAGCTTTACTCACCAAGATTTCTTCCACCATAATCACTTCTTTTCTAGTCATCTTAATCCTAACTAGCCTTCTTCCAACCTTTAGGTAAGTATAATCCCAAACCTCAAGTCCAGTTCGGTTTAATCCCTTGGTCAACCTAACTAACCCTGGGTTCTATTCACTCTGCCAAACATCAGATCCTGTTTGACTTAACCCTTTGTCAAACTGATCAAACTTGGGTTTACCCTACCAAATATCAGGTCCTGTCTGACTTAACCCTTGATCACTTTGACTAAACCATGGTATATTGTTACTGTCAAACATCATGTCCTGTTTGGCTAACCCTTTGTTAAACTGATCAAACCTGGGTTTATCCTACCAAACATCAAGTCCTGTTTGGCTTAACCCTTGATCATTTTGACTAGACCTTAGTATATTGTTGCTGTCAAACATCAGGTCTTATTTGGCTAACTCTTTGTTAAACCGATCAAACCTAGGTTACCTTACCAAACATCAAGTCCTGTTTCGCTAACCCTTTGTCACTTTGACTAGATCTTAGTATATTATCAAACATCGAAACACTAGAGGGTGATTGTTCATAACTGATGCACTTTACATCAACAATCTCCCTCTTTTGATGTTTGACAATAATCTTAAGTTAGGTTAGGTCTAAGGGTTCTAGGTTTAAAACTCGGGAGAAATAAAAAAATCTATCTTAAGTACTCTCTCTCCCCCTTTGGCACACATCAAAAGGAAAATAAAGAATAAAAATAAATATTTTAAGTTAAAGATTTGCACCAACAATACGATTTTTGAAAATATTTAAGTTTCTATAAGAAAATATAATTTTTAAAAAAATCTCTTTCTTTTTATTAGCAAACTTAAGTACCTTATCAAAAAATATTTTAAGAGAGGCTAAGTACTTGATTAAAATTTGAAAGGATAATTACTTTATTGATTTGAATTTCCCTAAATCTGACACAGTCCTAGGAATCTTGTTAACTACAAGAAAATTTCCTATGTGTCTTAAAGATTTTCAATCAATATAAAGTATTTTCAAAATATTTTAATTATTGAAAAATAACATATCATTTGAATTGGATTCCTCCCCAATTTGACACAGTTCTAGGAAACCTTGTTAACTACAAGAAAAATTTTCCTATGTGTCTTGGAGATTTTTCCAAATTCAAGATAAAGTATTTTAAAAAATATTCAAATGACAAATGATTTTCAAGATTGTATTTTCAAAACTAAAGTATTTTTCAAAGGATAGTGTTTTTGAAAATATAATATGTTTGAAACTTAATGGTTCTTTTAATTTGAACCTCCCCCTAAATCTGACATAGTCCTAGAAAGCTTGTTGACTACAAGTTGATTTTCTGAGTCTTAGGGTTGGATTTGTTGTGACCTTGTTGTTGGCTAAAGGGGGGGGGGGGGTGAATAGCTACTTCTTGATTTTCTTCCTACACGTTATTAGTACGCAAGCGGAATGACAAATAATAAATCTAACAACTAAGAAGATAAACCAATTTACGTGGTTCAGAGATGAAGCTCCTACTCCATGGCTGCCCATAAGGTGGACGATCCCGATCCGTCGATGGATGACTCCTCGGAAGACCTCTGGCTAGCTCATGTAGCTCCTTGTGAGTGGAGAAACCTCGCCACAACCCGCAACACCTTTCTGAGCTCTTAGACTACTAATTGACCCTTAACCAAAGCCAATTTCATCAAGAACTCTCAGCCAAAATCGAGCCCCTTTAAATAGTGCTTTATGCTGAAATGACCATTACCAGTCGACTGGTCTAAGGTCAGTCGACTGGTCCCACTCAGATTCGAACGTTACAGCCTAACGTTCGAATTTAAGTTGCCATCAGTCGACTGGTGCCTGACCAGTTGACTGATCTTTCTGTGGACCATACCAGTCGATTGATCAAGCATCAGTCGACTGGTCCACCCCTATACCTAATATTTCCCTTCCCCGAGTACATTTCCATCAGCACTTGAACCCTAGGATTTTTTTCCCGAGTACAATTCCCTCAGCACTCGACCCCTCACGACTTAGTTGACTCTCCATTCAGCAGCCTCGACCTGTTGCCTTCAAGCTCTCTTCGACTTTGGCTCTCATCCCTCGGATGCATGCAAGCCCACGGCTTGTCTCCCATGCCACCCTTCACGTATGCCTCGAAGTCCGCTTCCCTCAGCTCATCGTCCATACTCCAGCAGCCTCGATCTGTTGCTCCCAAGCCCTCTTCGACTTTGGCTCTCGTCCCTCGAATGCACCCAAGCCCACGGCTTGTCTCCCATGCCATCCTTCACGTATGCCTCGAAGTCCTCTTCTCTCGGCTCATCGTCCCTGCTTTGTCCACGGTCCCTCGGATGCATGCAAGCCCTTGGCTTGTCTCCCATGCTATCCTTCACCGGCCCCGAAGACGTCCAACTAAGTCTATGTGTATCCTGCAAACTTGCACACTCAAATACACATATCAAATACAAGGGTGAACCTAACTTAAACCCTTTGCCCAAACATCAAAACACATGATCACTCCAGACCATAGATTGCCCAACAATCTCCCCCTTTCTGATGTTTGACAATACGTTTAAGTTAGGAAAAACAAATAGCAAATATGCATGGATCCTATCACAAGGCATCCCCACACCTAACCTCCCCAAGAGTTTAGGATTTTTACCAAAACGGGCTTTTTAAGAACCTCTCCAAGGCTCCCCCTACATTGGATTTACAAAGACATTTTAAGAATCTCTTCAAGATTCCCCTTACGCCACCAAATGAGAAACAATGCTCCCCCTTTACCTAAGCTTCCCCTTGACCTAGGATTTCTTGCAAAGGCGTGTTTGGTTTCCCACTTAAACCCAATACTTCTCCCCCTTTGCCACACATCAAAAGGAGTCCCCCAACAGATCCTTTAACCTTTAATGATCATAAACAAAGTGTACTAACCCCCCTATGATTATACACTTATTTTTCATCATCACGACACTTTTCAATTGCTGAAAAACCAATTTCAGCCTAGTCGACTGAGATTGTTACCAGTCGATCGACTGGTACCTTTGAATCTGAAAGATCAGTTGACTGCCCCATGGGTAGTCGACTGATACCCTGATTTAAGTATTTCTGACCCACTTTCAAAAATGCACCAGAAATTTCACAATTCTCCAAAAATTTCTAAATTTTGTGGAGAGGTTTGTGGTACCCATATCTACTTGGAAAAAAATACATTCAACCATGTGTCTATCACCAATCCCAAGATTGACACAAAATCCAAAACTCTCTAAACAGTTCAATTGAACCTTGACCTAAAGTCCTAGTTTTGACCTCCTCTTGATGTTTCCGCCCATTCCAAACCACAATGCATCCCTAGCATTGATTTATATGACATCTACACATCAGAACTCAATTTTCATGCTCTATTACCCCAATGTCATATTTTCATGCATGATATTCAACCCATTGTGCCAAATCCCTAGGATTGAGACTTCAAATCCATCTCCACATCCCTTGGCACACTACATGACCCATCTAGACTTCCGAGAGAAATCTTCCCGGGATCCATAGACCATGGGTCCCAACTTTGCTCCTAGAGCTCCCTCTTGAGCTCTTAGCCTTAGTCACCTCTCTAGGTGACCCAACAAACACTAGACCACACTGGTGCACCTCCGATGACTCTTAGTTTACAACCCTAACATTCTTAACTTTGGACCCCTTGTCCTTAGTTAAGACTTTCTTCTTACTTTTACATGGCATCCCCTTGCCATTTTTGGACTCCCCCCCCCCCTTTGCCATAGTTGTATCTACCCTAGCAAATTTCTTTTCATTGGCATCGGAGAACTTAGATCGGTATCCTAGACCCGATCTATCATTGTTGGGTTTTTGACTACCCAATCCCATACCTAAACCTTTTGATCCAATAGTGAATCTATCTAGGGTTTTTTCTAATTTATCAAGCTTTGCCCTCAAGGCTTGATTTTCCCTTTCTAGGTTTTAAAACCTAGAATCAACATGTCCACCTTGGACATTCCTAGACCTACCTATTCTAGACACGTGTCTCCCTTTCTTGAGATTAATGCCTTAGCACTTAGGTCTAAAGGTTTTAGGTTTATCATGATACATGAATTCCCTAGGGGTTTGATATGCAATATTAACCCTATTTTTATCATGATATCTAAATCCAAAACTATGCATGGATAAATAGTTTTTATTATTTCTAACATGCATGGAGGAGTTTAAATTCCAATTACATTTAACCTTAAAGTTAGGGATTATCTCCCTTACCCTTGTAGCTCCCCCTTGATGTGAGTTTTTCTTCTTCTCCTTCTTCTCCCATTTCCTCAAATGCTCTAATTTCTTGAATTCTTCTTTCCTTGAGCATTTGGTGTGGTAGTGTCCTAGTTCACCACACGTGAAGCACCTTATATGCTTCTTCTCCTTCTTTTCCCTATAACCCATGTTAGAATTTAAAGGAATTGACTTGGGTTTAGGATTTACCTCCTTTTTCTTACCCTTCGGGCACTTGTCCTTATAGTGCCCCTTTTCATTACACCCAAAGCAAATAATGTGATCCTTTGACTTTGCTTTGGTGGAGGTGGAAACTTCTTCTTGCTCCGATATTGAGGATGGTCTCTCCTCCCCCTCAATCCTTGAAGTGGAGACTTCTTCTTCTCCCTTTGATGAAGTGGATGGTTCTTCAATTGCTTGTGCCACTTCACTTGAGGAGATGGATGAATCTTTCTCTTCTTTCTCCTCCTTTTCGGATGTTGAGCTTCTTTCCTCATTCGATTGGTCCTTTTCCTCTTCTTGGACCATTAAGCTCATTTCCTTGGGCTCTTCTACTATTTGGGCTTGTGTAGGATTTTGATGTAAAGCTATCATCTTGCTCCATAGCTCGTGAGCATTTTTGTATTGATCTACACCACTAATTATATCATTAGGCAAAACCTTAAGTAATATTGAAATTACTTTCTCATTTGTCTTTGATTGAGTTTGTTGCTCCTTGGTCCAATATCTTGGTCGAAGCTTCTTCCCATGCTAATCCTTCGAGACTTCAAATGTATATTTTAGTGCGATCACTAAATCTCAATCCATGTTGAACCATACCTCTATCTGCATCCTCCAATAATCGAAACTCTCTCGGTCGTAAGGAGGTGGAATGTTAATGTCGTCCCCTAAGCGTTCTTTACGCGCCATTTCCTCTAGCTTTTTGCTCTCTCGGCGGTTAGTTCGTAGATGAGTGAACCTTGCTCTGATACCACTTGTTATGACCTTGTTGTTGGCTAGAGGGGGGGTGAATAGCTACTTCTTGATTTTTTTCCTACAAGTTGTTAATGCGCAAGCGGAATGACAAATAATAAAATCTAACAACTAAGAAGACAAACTAATTTACGTGGTTCGAAGATGAAGCTCCTACTCCACGGCTGTCCGTAAGGTGGACGATCTCGATCCGTCGGTGGATGACTCCCCGGAAGACCTCCGACTAGCTCGTGTAGCTCCTTGTGGGTGGAGAAACCTCGCCACAACCTGCAACACCTTTTTGAGCTCTTAGACTACTAATTGGCCCTTAACCAAAGTCAATTTCGTCAAGAACTCTCAGCTAAAATCGAACCCCTTTAAATAGTGCTCTAAATTGAAATGACCGTTACTAGTCGACTGGTCCCACTCAGATTCGAACGTTACAGCCTAACGTTCGAATTTAAGTTGTCATCAGTGGACTGGTCCCTGATCAGTCGACTGATCTTTCTGTGTACCTTACCAGTCGACTGATCAAGCATTAGTCGACTGGTCCACCCCTATACCTAAGGTTTCCCTTCCCCGAGTATATTTTGTTGGGGAAATCTATGGTCCGGAGTGACCATGTGTTTTGATGTTTGGGCAAAGGGTTTAAGTTAGGTTGACCTTTATGATTTGATATGTGTGATTGAGTTTGCAGGACTTGGTGAGTCACACATGGAGGACATATTCGAGGGACGAGAACAGAGGGAAGAGGACTCCAAGGGCAAGCTGGAGGAAGTGGATTTCAAAGGGCACCTGTGAAGGGTGGCATGGAGGCAAGCCGAGGGCTTGCGTACGCATCCAAGGGATGATAGCCGGTGGAAGAGGACTTCAAGGGGCGAGCCAAGGGAGTGGACTTGAAGGCATACGTGAAGGAGGGTCTTCGAAGTGAGGGAGAGTGAATTTGTAAGCTGGGCAGTCGATTGGGGATGGATCAGTCGACTGCCAGTGGGGAACTCGAACTCACTGAGACATCAGTCGACTGGTCTAGGACCAGTTGACTGGTAAACCCGAAAACTAACCGTTACAGCTAACCGTTGGACTGCTGATTGGCTGGGACCAGTCGACTGACCTGGGGGCAGTCGACCGGTAGCAGGATTTTCAGCCAAGAGACCTATTTAAAGGGACTCGGTTTTGGCTGAGAGCTCTTGGCGAAATGAGCTTGGTTAGAGCTCATTAGTAGTCTTAGTTGCTCAGAAGTGTGTCCGAGATTATGGCGAGGTTTCTCCACCCACAAGGAGTTACACGAGCTAGCCGGAGAGCATCCGGGCCAGGAGTGATCCACCGAAGGATCAAGGGATTGCCCACCTTACGGACAACCGTGGAGTAGGAGCGTCATCTCCAAACCACGTAAAGGTTGGCGTTAACATTGTTTTTAGTTTGTTTATTTGTTATTCCGCTTGCGCTTGCTAACGTTGTAAGTAGAGAATCGAAAAAAAGCTATTCACCCCCTCTAGCTTAACGGTCACGGTCCTAACAAGTGATATCAGAGCGAAGGTCGCTCATCTACGGACTAATCGCTGAGAGAGCACGAGCTAGAGGAAATAATGATGGACGACAAGTTGGGTGATGACATTAACATTCCACCTCCCTACGATTGCAAAGATTTTAACTATTGGAGGACAAGAATGAAGACTTAGTTTAGAATCGATTGGGAGTGCATGGTGATACTAGAAGAACCATTCGAAATTCCAAAAGATAAGCATGAGAAAAAGCTTCGATCTAGATATTGGATCAAGGAACAACAAGCCCAATCTAAGGCAAATGAGAAGGTAATTGGTATATTAATTAATATTTTACCTAATAATATTTTGAGTGGTGTAGGTGAGTATAAAAACGTATATGAATTGTGGAGCAAGTTGGAAGAATTTCATGAAAACCCTACAGAAGCTCAAATAGTGGAAAAGCCAAAGGAAATGAGTTCAATGGTCCAAGAAGGGAAAAGGAAAAAGAATTGTCAACCTCATCAAATGAAGTGACAAAAGATATTGAGAGATCATCCACTTCATCAAGGGAAGAAGAAAAGGTCTCAACTTCAAGAATTGAGGGGGAGAAGAGACTCTCATCAATACCGGAGCAAGAAGAAGCTCCTACCTCCACCAAAGCAAGGACAAAAGATCACATCGTATGCTTTGAATGCAACAAGAAGGGGCACTACAAGGACAAGTGTCCACTAAGTAAAAAGGACGTAAACCCTAAACCCGGGTCCATTCATTTGAACTCTAACATGGATTGTAGGGAAAAGAAGGAGAAAAAAGCATATTAGGTCCTACACTTGTGGAGAGCTAGGCCACTATCACACTAAATGTCCAAGAAAAGGAGAGCTCAAGAAAATGGAGCATTTAAGAAGATGGGAAAAAGATGAGAAGAAGAGGAGCTCACATCAAGGGGGAGCTACAAGGGTAAGAGAGGTAATCCCTAACTTTAAGTTTAAATGTAATTCAAATTTAAACTCCTCCATGCATGATAGAAGTAATGTTAATTATTTACCCATGCATAACTTTGGATTTAAATATCATGATAGGAGTAGGTTTAATATTGTAAATCAAAACCCTAGGAAAATCATGCATCATGATAAATCTAAGACCTTTGGACCTAAGGATCAAGGCAAAAATCCCAAGAAGGGGAGACATATGCCTAGAAAGGTGAGTAGGTCTAGGAATGTCCAAGGAGGGCATGCTAGTTCTAGAGTTGAGAACCTAGAGATGGAAAATCAAGTCTTGAGGGCAAGATTTGAAGAAATGGAGAAAACCCTAGATAGATTCACTATTGGATCTAAGGGTTTAAGTATGGTGTTGGGTGGTCTAAAACCCAACAATGATAGATTGGGGGGGATACCGATCTAAGGTCTTCAATGCCAATGAAAAGAAATATGCTAGGGTAGCATATAATTATGACAAGGAGGGAAAATCCAAGAATGGAAAGGGAATACCATTAAAAGGAAAGAAAAAGGTATTAACTAAGGACAAGGGATCCAAAGTAAAAAAGGTTAAGTTTATAGGTCAAGAGTCACCGGAGGTACATCGATGTGACATTGTGGTTGTTGAGTCACCTAGGGAGGCGGCTAAGGCTAAGAGCTCAAGAGGGAGCTCTAGGAGTCTTTGGGATCCATGGTAAATCGATCTCGGGAGGTGTCTCTCGGAGGTCTAGATGGACCATGGAGTGTGACAAAAGAGTTGAAGACGGACTTGAGTCTCAATTCTTTGGGATTTGGCACAATAGGTTTGAGTTTCATGCATGGAAATATGACATTGGGGTCATAAAGTATGAGAATTGATTTTTGATGTATAAATGTCATATAAATCAATGCTAGGGATGCATTGTGGGTTGGTATGGGTAGTGACATCAAGGGAAGACCAAAACTAGGACTTTAGATCAAGGTTCAATTAAACCATTTAGCTAGTTTTGAATTTTGTGTCAATACTTGGGAATGGTGATAGATACATTTTTTAGTGTATTTTTCCCAAGTAGATATAGGTACCACAAACCTCTCCACAAAATTTGGGAATTTTTGAAGATTTATGGAATTTCTAGTGCATTTCTGAAATTGGGTTCAGAAAGTTAAAATTTGGTTTTTCAGAGTGCCAGTCGACTGGCCCAGGGGTCAGTCGACTGGTAAAGGCTGAATTGGTTTTTTAGCAATTAAAAAGTGTCCAAGTGATGTAAAACAAGTGTATGGGGGGCTAGTACACTTTATGTATGATCATTAGAGGTTAAAAGAGCCAAATATCCAAGTGATGCATGTACCATTTCACTTGATGATATATATTTACTTTTCATAAAAAAAATAGAGATTAAAAGATCCAATAAGGGGGAAATTGTTGGAGTCTTTTTGATGTATGACAAAGGGGGAGAAGTGTTGGGTTTAAGTAGGAAACCAAACACGCCTTTGCAAGAAATCCTAGGTCTAGGGGGAGCTTAGGTAAAGGGGGAGCATTGTTGCTCCATTCATGGCGTAAGGGGGACCTTGGAGGGTTCTTAAAAAGCCTTTATAAATCCAATATAGGGGGAGCCTTGGGAAGGTTTTAAAAAGTCCGTTTTGGTAAAAATTCCTAACGTGGGGAGGTTAGGTGTGGGGATGCCTTATGAAAGGATCTATGCATTATTTTGCTATTTGGTTTCCCTAACTTAAACGTATTGGCAAACATCAAAAAGGGGGAGATTGTTGGGGCAATCTATGGTTCGGAGTGACCATGTGTTTTGATGTTTGGGCAAAGGGTTTAAGTTAGGTTTACCTTTGTGATTTGATATATGTGATTGAGTTTGCAGGACTTGGTGAGTCACACATTGAGGACATATCCGAGGGACGAGAGCCGAGGGAAGAGGACTCCAAGGGCAAGTCGGAGGAAGTGGACTTCAAAGGGCACACGTGAAGGGTAGCATGGAGGCAAGCCGAGGGATTGCGTGCGCATCCGAGGTACGATAGCCGGTGGAAGAGGACTTCAAGGGGCGAGCCAAGGGAGTGAACTTGAAGGCATACGTGAAGGAGGGTCTTCGGAGTGAGGGAGAGTGAATTTGTAAGCTGGGCAGTCGACTAGGGATGGATCAGTCGACTGCCAGTGGGGAAGTCGAACTCATCGAGACATCAGTCGACTGGCTAGACCAGTCAACTGGTAAACCTGAAAACTAGCCGTTACAGCTAGCCATTAGGCTGCTGTTTGGCTGGCACCTATCGACTGACCGGGGGGGGGGCAGTCAACTGATAGCGAGATTTTCAGCCAAGTGACCTATTTAAAGGGGCTCGATTTTGGCTGAGAGCTCTTAACGAAATGAGCTTGGTTAGAGCTCATTAGTAGTCTTAGTTGCTCAGAAGTGTGTCCGGGATTGTGGCGAGGTTTCTCCACCCACAAGGAGCTACACGAGCTGGTTGGAGGGCATTCGGGGAGTGATCCACTAAAGGATCAAGGGATCGTCCACCTTATGGACAGTCGTGGAGTAGGAGCGTCATCTCCGAACCACGTAAAAGTTGGCGTTAGCATTGTTTTTAGTTTGTTTATTTGTTATTCCGCTTGCGCTTGCTAACGTTGTAGGTAGAGAATCGAAGAAAAGCTATTCACCCCCTCTAGCTTGACGGTCACGGTCCTAACACATTTCCCTCAGCACTCGAACCCCTAGGATTTCTTTCCCGAGTACAATTCCCTCAACACTCGACCCCTCACGACTTAGTTGACTCTCCATTCAGCAGCCTCGACCTATTGTCTTCAAGCCCTCTTCGACTTTGGCTCTCGTCCCTCGGATGCATGCAAGCCCACGTCTTGTCTCCCATGCCACCCTTCATGTATGTCTCGAAGTCCGCTTCCCTCAGCTCATCGTCCCTACTCCAGCAGCCTCGATCTATCACCCCCAAGCCCTCTTTGACTTTGGCTCTCGTCCCTTGGATGCATGCAATGTCACGGCTTGTCTCCCATGCCATCCTTCACGTATGCCTCGAAGTCCGCTTCTCTCGGCTCATCGTCCCTGTTTTGTCCATGGTCCCTCGGATGTATGCAAGTCCTCGGCTTGTCTCCCATGCTATCCTTCACCGACCCCGAAGACGTCCAACTAAGTTCATGTGTATCCTGCAAACTTGTACACTCAAATACACATATCAAATACAAGGGTGAACCTAACTTAAACCCTTTTCTCAAACATCAAAACGCATGGTCACTCTGAACCATAGATTGCCCCAATAGGATACAAATGAAAAGAATTAAAAAAAATTTAAGAAATATTTTGAAGTTTTTGAAAATATAATATTTTTGAAACTCTCAATGTTTCTTTTACTTTAAACCCCCCCTAAACCTGACACAGTCCTCGAAAGCTTGTTGACCACAAGTTGATCTTCCTCTGAGTCTTAGAGTTTGATTCAAACAAAAAAAATTAAAAAATTTAAGTTTGAAATAATCAGAAATAGAAATACATTAATTTTTTTATTAGGACTCCCCCTAAACCTGACACAATCTTAGTAATTCTTATAGATCATAAACAAAACTTCCTATATGTCTTTAGAGTTTATCCAAATCAAAAGAGCAATTAACGTAATTTTTGAGAAATATTTTTGAAAGATATTTTGAATACATAATAACTTTTTGAAATATATTTTTCGAAAAGGATTTTAAAGGCATAATAATTTTTTAGCAAAAAAAATTATTTTAAGAGTGATAAATTTTCGAAAAGAGTAATTATTTGTAAAAAAAATTCAAAAGAATTAAAAAAATATAGACTTCCCCTGAACCTGACACCTTTTGGCTACCCTTGTTAACTACAAGGAATTCTGCCTAAGTATCTTAAGGGACTTTAGTGTTGACCTAGAAAGTTTGTGTCTATGTGTAGGTCAAACAACTCTCGAAAAGATATATAATTTTTAAAAATGTATGTATAGGTAAGCACCTAATCAAGCATGAAATTCATTAAAACATTATTATGTTTAAACATTATTTTGAAAATAGATTTTTAATAAAATATTCTAAAGATTTTGAAAATATTTTTAAAAATATTTATCAATTCATTAGTCCTTATCATCTCACCCATTCTAGGTGTTGTAGTACAAGCAAGCATAGTTGTCTTATGGGTGTTGTGAGATGCTTGACTAATTTTTCTCAATTTTAATTTTATAGATTGCTTGACCTTGAGTTAGATTCAAGTTTAACAATTAATAAATTGAGAATAAATTTCTATAATTGACTTCCAGGTCTTAGCGAGGCACAGGGACCTTCTTTGGTCATAGCCTTATTAGATCATCAACCCTTTCCTAGACAAAGCCTTTTAAAGAAAAGATACTTTCAATTTACACTTTTGAAAACTTTGGTCTAACTAGTCTAGGATGTGGCGAGGTAGTTTCGGTTAGTTCCACTTAGCTAAGTTGACCAGGTCGGGTACTCCTTACCCTTCCTGACTTCCTAGACCAAGCTTCCCTAATGTACTATCATCTCGTCCCACCCAGGTACTATGTTAGCAAGAATTAATCAATTTTTTTCCTATCTAACTATTCTAAGTTAAGCAAAAAAAACGCTAGCATGAATGACATGGCAGATATATAAAAAAATAGATAAATGCATGAGAATGACAGTTATGCATGAATCACTCAAGTCAAATAGTTTTAATAGGGTTTCTAATAAAGGATTAAATTCTCGATTTGATACAGAACCTGTGAACCCTCGAATATGTCAACTCACTTTGACATATTTATTATTATTAAGTTAAATATTTCAGTTGGGTAGGATTTTATTTAGTTTCATAATTGAAGGTAATTAATTAGAATTTAGTTCGTGGATTTTATTGAATTAAAGATTAAAGTTAAATCGTTAATTAATTAAGATTTCAAGTTGTTAAGAATTAATTAAGGATTAATTAAGGTTTAAGTTATTAAGAATTAATTTAAGTTTAAGTTGTTATGAATTAATTTAAGTTTAAGTTGTTGATAATTAATTTAAGTTTAAGTTGTTAGGAATTGATTAAAATTATTAAGAGTTAATTAAGGATTAAGTTGTTAAGAATTAATTAAAATTTAAGTTGTTAAGAATTAATTAAAATTATTAAGAATTAATTAAGGATTGAAGTTGTTAAGAATTAATTTAAGTTAAAGTTGTTAAGAATTAATTTAAATTTAATTTATCAAGAATTTATTAAAATTTAAGTTGTTATGAGTTATTTAAAATTTAAGTTGTTAAAATTTAAGGATTAATTAAATTTTTAAGTTGTTAAGAATTAATTAAAGATTGATTTGTTAAGAATTAATTAAGAGTTAATTAGTTAAGAATTAATTAAAATTTAAATTGTTAAGAATTAATTAATTTAAATTATTAAATTTGTGATTAATTTTGGGTCTAGTTGTATTATTTTTATTAATTCAAAAATCTCTGATTCATCTGTTATTTCTTTTGTATTTATGTTTTCATGTTTGTTTAATACTTCAGCTTTATTTGAATTTTTGTAAGATTTATTAAATATAGCTTTAATTTTAATTAGGGGTGTCAAAAATCAACATGACCCGATGACCCAACCCGAATCGACCCGAAAAAAATCGGGTTCGGGTTGAAACTTTTCGGGTTTGGGTTGACCCGAATTTAAAGTTTAGTGGATTTTTTGAGGTTAAATCAAATTTTATTTTGAAAATTATGATATTTTTATGTATATTAATATCAATATTAGTATGATCATGATGGAGTATTGAAATAAAAGTGAAGAATTTTAGGGAAAATAGTGAAAAAAGAGGTTTTAAATCGATTTTTTCGGATTATTCAGGTCGGGTTCGGGTTGGTCGGGTTCGGGTCGGGTTTGGGTGTTTCGGGTTGAAATTGGGTTCGGGTGGGGTTCGGGTTGGGAGTTAAAAATTTTTTTTCCCAACCCGACCCGTACCCGACCCGACCCACCCGAATTGACACCCCTAATTTTAATAAATTCATCTTCATTTTCATCTTCAGAGTTATATTCAGAATTATTAATTAAAACTATATCATTATCTTTACAATAGGTAGAATAATTTTTAAGATTACTAATTAATGTTGTAACATTATCTTCATAAATGAGTTGAACTTTATCTTTAGAAATATTAGAATTATCAACAATATTATTAATTAAGATTTCATCATTATCCTTAGAATTATCATAATTAATAGAAATATTATTAATTAAGATTTCCTCATTATCCTTAGAATTCTCAGAATTAACATAAATATTATTAATTAAGATTTCCTCGTTATCCTTAGAATTATCAGAAATAGTATAATTGAAGTATTAGAGTTAATTCAAAGATTTTAGCATTAATATTAAGAATTAAGGAATTAATATTTGATATTTTAATATTATCAATATTGGATCCATTACTAGCTAATTTGTCATGCAATACATTTAATTTATTATGTAAATAATCTAACTTAACAGAAGAATTATGTAACTGTGCAGGAATTTGAAAAATATTATTACAAAAATTGACCTTTTTTACCTCCTTTATCGTAGTCGCATTTCTTGGCATTGAAGATCGAGTCATTTTCCAGTATGGGCACTGGTTCTTGTAGTGTCCCTGCTTTTGATACTTGAAACACCGGATATTACTCTTGTCCCTTCGGACTCTTAGCGCTGGTACCTCCGTTGCCGCCGGTGGTGACGTTCGAATCTTACGAGTATGACACTTGTTTTTATAGTATCCTCTCTCCCTGCACTTAAAACATATTATATAAAATTTAAAAATTGACATAATTGAAAATTTACCATTATTCACCCTTGCTCCCCCTCAATTCCTGGCCTTCCTTCTTTGCTCCTTCGGCAGTTAGTCTGATTAGAGCCACATGCTCTGATACCAATTGTGAGATCGGTGCCAGTCGATAAAGGGGGGGTGAATATCGACTCGAACTTTCTCATCGAAACTTTGTCGTTTGATCGTCTTTCTATAAGTTAGTACGCAGCGGAATATAAAATAAAAGAAAATAAACAACAAACAGTAGACACGCGAGATTTATTTACTTGGTTCCCAACCCCCCAGGGTCAGTACGTCCAAGGCCTATGTACTCGGCGTGAGTCCACTATTGGTCTCCTTTCCAAAATTTCCGGAGGTGGAGAATACCAATCTTACAGTTTGATTACAATCACAAAATGATAAATAAATATAGCTCGTAAATAAAAGCAAACCAAAAAAATCTTGGCCAACTCTGGAAGTCCGAAGCGCCACTCCTTGGTCGCAGAGTTTTGTCGTAGCACTTTTGCTTCACACAGAATCACTGAGCGGATGGAAAACTTGGTGTCTTGAAGTGAGGGGTCAAACCCCTTTTAATACTACTATCTTGGGTGCCTGATAAGCTTCTGGGGCGCCTAACTTTCGGTCAAAACCTCATCCACAACAGTTGAATCGGCACAGGGATAAACTTCCCTTCCCAGGTGCCTAATAGCACTCAGGCGCTTGGGAAGCTCTCAGGCACCTGGGTTACCAGGCACCTGGGAACCTCTTTTCCCAGGTCTGTTTATTTTGTGTTCTATTCTCCTATCTTGCCTCCAACTCCAGGTACCTACAAGACAACAAAACACACAAACAAAACAAATAATCTTAAGCCTTAGTTAATTGGTTATGACTTTGGATTTCAATTGAAACCCTAGGTTGAACCGACGCCTACTGTTCCCTTTCTCGGGGAACGCGTCCTCACCTACTCTACCCTGGAGAAGTTACCTTTGCCAACCGAGACCTCCGGTTGGACTTTTGCTCAGCCTCTGAGAACTCGGATCTCGAGACGTCCGACCTCGACCCATCTTTACTTCTGTCCGTGATCCTCGCTCGGCTAAGTCTTTTGCTCGGTCTCCCGGACCAAGACTTCGTGCTCGTCCTCGGAGACTCACGGATCTCGAGACGTCCGACCTCGACCCGTCTCTACTTCTGTCGATAGTCCTCGCTCATCTAAGATTCCATTGCCCGATCCACGACCAGGACTTCGTGCTCAGTCCCCCGGACCAAGACTTCTTGCCAGCTTCACTCACCAGGACTTCGTTCACCTAGCTTCACTCACTATGATTTCTTCCACCTAGCTTTACTCACTATGACTTCTTCCACCTAGCTTCACTCACTAGGACTCAGCTTTACTCACCCGGATTTCTTCCACCATAATCACTTCTTTGCTAGTCATCTTAATCCTGACTAGACTTCTTCCATCCTTTTTAGGTAAGTATAATCCAAAACCTTAAGTCCAGTTTAGTTTAATCCCTTAGTCAACCTGACCAACCATGGGTTCTATTCACTCTGCCAAACATCAGATCCTATTTGGCTTAACCCTTTGTCAAACTAATCAAACCTAGGTTTACCCTACCAAACATCAGGTCCTGTTTGGCTTAACCTTGATCACTTTGACTAAACCATGGTATATTGTTACTGCTAAACATCAGGTCCTGTTTGGCTAACCCTTTGTCAAACTGATCAAACTTGGGTTTACCCTACTAAACATCAAGTCTTGTTTGACTTAACCCTTGATCATTTTGACTAGACCTTAGTATATTGTTACTGCCAAACATCAAGTCTTGTTTGGCTAACCCTTTGTCAAATTGATCAAACCTAGGTTACCTTACCAAACATCAGGTCCTGTTTGGCTAACCCATTGTCACTTTGACTAGACCTTAGTATATTGTCAAACATCGAAACACTAGAGGTTGACTGTTCATAACTAATGCACTTTGCACCAACAGTTTATGTTGGGGGCAATCTATGGTCCGGAGTGATCATATGTTTTGATGTTTGGGAAAAGAGTTTAAGTTAGGTTCACCCATGTGTTTGATGTGTGTATTTGAGTGTGCAGGTTTGCAGGATACACATGGACTTAGCTGGACGGCTTCGGGTCCGGTGAATGATGGTGTGAGGAGACAAGCCGTGGACTTGTATGCATCCGAGGGACCGTGGATAAAGCAGGAACGATGAGCCGAGGGAAACGAACTTTGAGGCATACGTGAAGGATGGCATGGGGAGACGAGCCGTGGGCTTGCATGCATCCGAGGGAGGAGAGCTAAAGTCAAAGAAGACTTGAAGGCAAGAGGCCGAGGTTGCTGGATGAAGAATCAACTAAGTCGTGAGGGTTCGAGTGCTGAGAGAAGTGTACTCGAGAAATCCTAGGGTTCGAGTGCTGAGAGAAATATACTCAGGAAAAGAAACCTTAGGTTTAGGGGTGAACCAGTCGACTAATACTTGGATCAGTCGACTGATGAAGTCCACAGAAAGATCAGTCGACTGATCCAAGGACCAGTCGACTGATGGCAGTTGGAATTCAAACGTTGGGCTGTAACGTTTGAATCGAAGTGGGACCAGTCGACTGGTGCTTGACCAGTCGACTAGTGCTTGACCAGTCGACTGGTAACAGTCATTTCAGCCAAGAGCTCTATTTAAGAGAGCTCGGTTTTGGCTGAGAGTTCTTGACGAAATAAGCTTGGTTAGAGCTTATTAGTAGTCTTCTAGTGCTCAGGTATTGTCGAGAGTTTGTGGTGAGGTTTCTCCACCCACAAGGAGCGACAAGAGCTAGCCGGAGGTCTTTCGGGGAGTCATCCACCGACAGATCGGGATCGTTCACCTTATGGACAGCCGTGGAGTAGGAGTTTTATCTCTGAACCACGTAAACGTTTTGTGTTAGCATTGGTTTTAATTTATAGTTTAAGTTTTCGCTTGCGTGTGCTAACACTTGTAGGAAGAAACCGTGAATCAAAGTGGGTGATCGGCTATTCACTCCCCTCTAGCCGTACGTCAAGGTCCCAACAAGTGGTATCAGAGCGAGGTTCGCTCATCTATGAACTAACCG
Source organism: Boesenbergia rotunda (assembly GCA_024364735.1). Classification (NCBI taxonomy): domain Eukaryota; kingdom Viridiplantae; phylum Streptophyta; class Magnoliopsida; order Zingiberales; family Zingiberaceae; genus Boesenbergia; species Boesenbergia rotunda. Next base: position 63,380 of record JAGFNQ010006271.1, on the reverse strand, counting down.
CCGAGAGAGCAAAAAGCTAGAGGAAATGGCGATCGAAGAAAGATTGGGGGATGATATCAATATTTCACCTCCTACGACCGCGAGAGTTTCGAGTATTGGAGGATGTGGACAAAGACATGGTTCGGCATGGATTGGAATTTCATGATCGTGCTAGAAGAGCCATTTGAAGTCCCAAAAGATAAACACGGGAAAAAGCTCTGACCAAGATATTGAAATAAGGAGCAATAAATGCAATCAAAGGCAAACGAGAAGGTAATTTCAATATTACTTAATATTTTATCTAATGATATAATCAGTGGTGTAGGGCAATAAAAAAATGCTCACGAGCTATGGAGCAAGATGATAGCTTTACATCAAAATCCTACATAAGCTCATGTAGAAGAGCCCAAGGAAATGAGCTTAAAAGTCCAAGAAGAGGAAAAGGATCAATCGGATGAGGAAAGAAGCTCAACATCTGAAAAGGAGGAGAAAGAAGAAAAAGATTCATCCATCTCCTCAAGTGAAGTAACACAAGAAATTGAAGAGCCATCCACTTCATCAAAGGGGGAAGAAGAAGTCTCCACTTCAAGGATTGAGGGGGAGGAGAGATCATCCTCAATATCAGAGCAAGAAGAAGTTTCCACCTCCACCAAAGCAAAGTCAAAGGACCACATTATTTACTTTGGGTGTAATGAAAAGGGACACTATAAGGACAAGTGTCCGAAGGGTAAGAAAAAGGAGGTAAACCCTAAACCCAAGTCAATTCCTTTAAATTCTAACATGGGTTGTAGGGAAAAGAAGGAGAAGAAGCATATAAGGTGCTTCACGTGTGGTGAGCTAGAACACTACCACACCAAATGCTCACGGAAAGAAGAATTCAAGAAATTAGAGCATTTGAGGAAATGGGAGAAGAAGGAGAAGAAGAAAATCTCACATCAAGAGTGAGCTACAAGGGTATGGGAGGTAATCCCTAACTTTAAGTTTAAATGTAATTCAAATTTAAACTTCTTCATACATGTTAGAAATAATGAAAACTATTTATCCATGCATAGTTTTGGTTTTAGATATCATGATAAAAATAAGGTTAGTGTTGCATATCAAAATCCTAGGGAATTCATGCATCATGATAAATCTAGAACCTGTAGACCTAAGGACTAAGGTATTAATCCCAAGAAGGGGAGACACATGTCTAGAATGGGTAGGTCTAGGAATGTCCAAGGTGGACATGTTGATTTTAGGTTTAAGAACCTAAATAGGGAAAATCAAACCTTGTGGGCAAAACTTGATAAATTAGATGTTCCGGAAGGAGTCGTCGACGATGGCCAGTCACAGAGGCTCGACCCGCGTGGAAGTTATTATGCCAGGGAGGAACTTGGGGGCCTGCGAAGTTAACACAAGCGTTAGGAGACACACCGGCAGGGGTCTGGCAGAGTCCACTCCGACGCTCAAGTTAGTAGGTTGTCCGAAGAATAGTTACAGTGAGAAAGAAAAGACAGTATGTAAAATGAGAAATCGTCCCCCCCCCCTCGTACTGGAGGGGTTAATCTACCTTTTATACCAATGACGATAGAATAAACATGGCCTTCGATCGGTGCCACATCTCTGATACTTAAACCACGCCCTCCTCCTCTTTCGGTGGTTATGGGATATCCTTTGAAAAGGTCTGCGCCGTTATCGGCTTTTGCCCGCTTCAAGATTCAGGGGTCATGCAGACCTTTCATGATGGGAGTGCTTATCCGTACCTCGAGGGAGGGGTCAATGTCTGAGGTCGGTTATTATGGGGACTTCACCCCCTGAGGAGAGCTCGGGGTTTCCATGCGCCATAGCTCCCGATGTGCTCTCGAGACCCAACCTCCCGAGGTGCCCCCGAGAAGGAACTTCAGCTGCCCTTCCCGGGAGCCTCACCCTCGGGGATTTCCCGAGACTCGGGACGGAGGGTCATCGCCACCTACCGTTGTTGTGTCGGACAGCCTCTTCATCCTTTGTCCTGGCCAGGGCTCATTCAACCCTATCCTATTCTCGGGGACCCAATCTCTTGAGGCGAGCCTGGGGGTCTTCTAGCTGACTGTCCCGGGTGAATATCCGATGAAGATCCCTGGGCCTGGGCAAGAGAATCTTTCTGATTTGAAGTGTCTTGCCCTTCAGCTTCTCCATCTCACGTGCCCGCCAAGGGCTTATTCAACCCTATCACGAGTCCCTTCCTTCAAGTCTGATCGAAGGAAGTGTGGCTGACTGATCTGACTATAGTGATGATGGAGAAGTCGAGCCCCGTCTCGCCCCCCCCCTCTTTTTTTTTGACCGGGCTTTCAGACATATCCCATGAGTCTCTCGACTCGGACTGCCTTTTTGAATGTGTCCCTCTACTCCTGCAATCTTTGCGACGGCCACGGTGACGCGATTGCCTAGCGCACGCAACGGTGCCACATGTCTTTTTCCTTGCTTTGCTGCGTACTGCGGGCCATACGAAGCAACGGAGATTGAAGGCTAACCAATCCCCTAGACAACCTGTTAATACCCCCAACATGCTGGCCCTCGATTGCTTCGGGGGAGGTGTCGCATCCCTATAAAAGTGGGTGCAACGGCGCTCTGCGGCAGCCTTACCCTAGCTGCCATCAAGAGTTCTCCTCACTTACTCGTCCTCCTCATTAGCGTTCTTCCGCCAGGGGTGCTTCCTCCTTTGCTCTGTTCGCTCCTTATTCCCTCCCCCGGTACTCGATGGAGAAGATAAAGAAATCTTCAGGCACTGATGAATGCTCTTTGAGAGAACTGGGATTTCATCCCAAGTGGTATGAGACCCTCTCCTCCAAGGTGAAGTCGAATTCCCTCCAGGCTGCTTGTCAAAAGTATGGCATTACGACGAATTAGGAGGTATGGGTCCCCACCGCAGGTCAACTGCCGGTAACCACCGGTGAGGATTTTTACACCTTCTTCCTGGGGCAACTGGAACTAGGGCTTCGTTTCCCTGTCCACCCCTACTTCATGAATGTTGCCCATTATTTCCGCATCCCTCTCCAACAGCTGGCCCTAAATGCTTTCGCCCAGATGAGCGGGGCTCTCGTTCTCTTCAAACTTTTTGACATTCCTCTCATCCCTCGATTCTTCCACTTCTTTTTCGTCCCTGTTGGATCTCACGGGGCATTCGGCTTCACTACTCGTAGTGGTCATAGGTTTTTGGGAAGCCTTCCCTCCTCCCACAAGGGGTGGAAGGAAAGATTTTTCAACATTCGGCTTCCCGAGCGTCCTTTTAGCGGCATTGGATGGAGAACTTGCCTCCTACCCCCGACCTGGGTGATTTTCAACAGGACGTGGGATACCAGAGGGTTAAGAGTATCTTGGCCGGGATGGAATCCTATGGGCTCCAGTTGGTGCAGTGCGAGGAGCTCCTTTATCGGGCGGAGATTAGCCCCAAGAGCACCCCCTCAGCTCCAACCTATGTGAGTTACTTTGCCTCTGGTATGGTGCTCGGTTAATGTTTGCTGACGTTTTCCTGCCTTTTACCCTGCAGACGACATCATGCTCCCTCTTGTGAAGAATAAGTTTCTAAAGTGGGACCAGGCTAATGAACAAGTATTGATCCCCGAGTTAGTATCTTCGACCCCCGCAGGAATCCCCTCCGAGGGTGGCGAAAGGGAGGGAGAGCTGTCAGCGGACCTAGCAATATTGGCGGTCCCCCACGGCGATGACATCTTGGCGTTGCCCCTGATCTGTAAAGGGGGGCCCCATCCCCCCTTCCGGAGGCTTCACAGGAGAAAGAGGCGTCTTTGTCGTCTAACGCGCCCTCCGTCGTCCCTGTGCCTGGAAAGAAATGGCAAGAACGGCGGTCCCAACGGGATCGCCCCCCGAAACGATTGAAGAGAGGCTTACGCTCGGCTACCCCCGAGGATGCGGCTTCTCAATCTCCGATCATCGGGGCGGGGACCTCATTCCCCGTCATTGCTACGTATCCTCCCATTACTGATGCTGCAACTCCTACGACCGATCTTCCTCGCGGCAAAGAGGTGTCCACAGGGCTGCCCCGCTCCTACCGGAAGGCTCCTTCAACGAAGAAGAAGACGATCGACAGTTCTCAGTCCATTCGCATAGAGGGAGTCACCACAGAGGCATCACCGAGTCCTTCAAGCTCAGAAGGAGACGCTCCCCCCTGGCCCATCCGCTCCCCCTGCTGTGAGAGCTCCCGGTCTACCATGGCGGGTAGCCGGATCAGCCCAATACCTAGGCATGTTGTATCAATCCTTACTGGCGGTAGATATCTCACGCGTGCTCTTCACTTCCTCTCAGCATCCTTTTACTGACTATCTGTATTCACCCCGCAGGTTGCTTCGAACTACGCGGCCACGAGCCGTCTACTGCATGCCGGAGGGGTCACTGAGAATCTCTTGCAGCAGGTGGCGGATGCTGAGGCAGAAACCTGCCGGGCTCATGAGGCCGGCCTCCTACAGCTGGAGTTCAGTCGGGTCCTCCGAGAGAAAGCTGATCATTACCTGTCCACCTTAATAGTGGCCGAGGATACCCTGCATGGGTACAAACTCCGGGAACGTTTGGGGTCCGAGAGGAACTAGGCTCTAGAAGAGGACTTGCAAAAACTATCACAAGAGTGAGAGCAACTCCTGGCTTGCAATGAGGAGCTATCCGACCAAGTTAACCTCCTGGAGTCTGCTAAGAAGATCCTGGAGGACCGGGGCGCATAACAGGAGCGCGTGATGGCTTTGCGAGAACACGACTTGGAACTGTCGAGCTCTTACGTAGCCGATCTCCAGGATCAAGTAATCTAAGCTAGCGTGTGAGCTGCTGCTGCTTCCCAAAAGCTTCATGAAGTACAAGGGGTTCAGGCGCGCCTGCTCCTAGAGGTGGAGGCACTAAAACTGGCCAAAGCCGAAGCCAAAGCCAGGGCCCAGCAACAGCAAAGGGATCCTGTACCCCAGGTATCCCAGATTGAGGTGGCATACAAGGCCATACTTTTAGAGTCAGAGGAGTACGTCGATCAGGTAGCTGTACAAGCATTTAAGAGCCTCAAACAGGGCTTCTACGGTGCCCTCAAGCAGTTGGAGAAAGACCAGTTATTGAAACCAGGCTCCAACTTGCGCGCTATAACTATTCAGCGTGGCTGGGATGACCTTTCCCTCGAAGAGCGGGCTTTGTAGGGCACCCCTTATTGTGTGCATATCCTCTCCCGATTCTCCCTTGGCTGCTGTAGCCTATTCTTATTGAACTCTCTGCTCCTAGGGCAAATATTTGTTTGATTCGCCGTTGAACTCCTTGTTTTTAGCGTGATTTCCTGCTTTTCTCAAAATGTTTAGCTTCGGTCCTGGGTAGCTGGGGCTGGCATGAGGCTTTTATTTGTTTTTGGTGGGGGTTGTATAGTGTACGGCTCTCGAGGAGGCTGTAGGGTTTAATCAGCTCTTGGCCGAGCGTGTACAGCTCCAAGGCCAAGCCTATATACCGAGAGGCTGTAGGATTTAATCAGCTCTTGGTCGGGCGTGTACAGCTCCGAGGCCAAGCCTACACACCGAGAGACTGTAGGATTTAATCAGCTCTTGGCCGGGCGTGTACAGCTCCGAGGCCAAGCCTACACACCGAGAGGTTATAGGATTTAATCAGCTCTTGGCCGGGCGTGTACAGCTCTGAGGCCAAGACTACACAACGAGAGGCTGTAGGATTTAATCAGCTCTTGGCCGGGCGTGTACAGCTCCGAGGCCAAGCCTACCCACCGAGAGGCTGTAGCATTTAATCAGCTCTTGGCCGGGTGTGTACAACTCCGAGGCCAAGCCTACACAACGAGTGGTTATAGGATTTAATCAGCTCTTGGTCGGGCGTGTACAGCTCCGAGGCCAAGCCTACATACCGAGAGGCTGTAGGATTTAATCAGCTCTTGGCCGGGCGTGTATAGCTCCGAGGTCAAGCCTACACATCGAGAGGCTGTAGGATTTAATTAGCTCTTGGCCAAGCGTGTACAGCTCCGAGGCCAAGCCTACACACCGAGAGGCTGTAGGATTTAATCAGCTCTTGGCGGGGCATGTACAGCTCCAAGGCTAAGCCTACACACCGAGCCTACACACTGAGAGGCTGTAAGATTTAATCAGCTCTTGGCCGGGTGTGTACAACTCCGAGGCCAAGCCTACACACCGAGAGGCTAGGCTGTAGGATTTAATCAGCTCTTGGCGTGGCGTGTACAGCTCCGAGGTCAAGCCTACACACCGAGAGGCTGTAGGATTTAATCAGAGACGGAGACTGAGCAGCTTCAGAATAACACGTCGTTCACACCCTTTATTGATTGTACTGCCAGGCAGTGAAGAAGTGAAAAGATACATCAAAGAAAATGCCCTACGCAGCAACTCACGCAGTACAATAGGGGCGGAGATTCTTAGCATGCCAGGGCCTTTCCAATCTTCTGCCGTCATTGTATTTCAAATAGTAGCCACCTTCTGTTAGTTTTTTGACGACGACGTAGGGGCCGTCCCACTGCGATTTTAACTTCCCGGGATCACCGACCGGTTTGATTCTCTTCCATACCCGATCACCTACCTTAAAGCTGCGGGCGATCACCCTGCGGTTGTAGGTTAGCTGCATCCTTCTTCGATAGGCCTCCAACCTGGCTGCAGCTTTATCTCGTACCTCCGATATGAGGTCCAAATCAATCAAACGCTCCTGGTCGTTATCTTCCTTGCGATAATATTGCCGTCGTGGGGACTCTTCCCCTACCTCCACCGGAATGACGGCCTCAGCTCCGTAGACCAGCTGGAAAGGGCTCTCGCCCGTTCCTTCTTTTGGGGTAGTCCGATAGGACCACAAGATGTTGGGAAGTTCTTCGACCCAGCTGCCTCCGACATGGTCCAGCATTACGTTGAGCCCTCGTAGAATTTTCCGATTGACTACCTTCGCTTGTCCATTACTTTGCGGGTATGCGATGGAGGTGAAGGCATGCCGAATGCCCAATCCTTCACACTATTCCTTCAATCTGCGTCCGGAGAATTGTCTCCCGTTGTCCGACACTAGCTTATGAGGAATGTCATATCTGCAGACAATATCTTTTCATAGAACTTTCATTACCACCCCCTCTGTGATGTTGGCCAGAGGTTTGACTTCCACCCATTTAGAAAAGTAATCGACGAGGACCAGCAGGAATTTCTTCTGCTGGGGCCCGATGGGGAAGGATCCCACAATGTCCATTCCCCACTGGTCGAACAGGCACGCTACTGTAGAAACTCTCAATGGCTTCGTTGGGCGGTGAGACACATGTTGATGCCTCTGACAAGCCTTGCATTTGGCCACAAAGTTAAGTGAGTCGGCCTGCAAGATGGGCCAAAAAACCCAGCCAAAAGAATTTTTCGGGACAGGGACCTTCCTCTGATGTGGCTCCCACAGATGCCCTCGTGCACCTCTCGCATTACGTAGCTAGTCTCCTCCGGCCCGACGCACTTTCGGAGGGGTCGGGCATAGGCCCTCCTGTATAGCTGATCCTCGACCAGTGTAAACTTGTCCGCCCCACGGTGAAACAACCGACTCTCTTGACCCCCACTCGGTAGGGATCCATCCCGGAGGAATGCCATGTAGGGATCCCTCCAGTCTGTGGGTCTATCCATTCTGGCCTCTCCTCCAATTTGGGCCACCATTGTTTCTGTCACACTAGGCTCCTCCAGCTGCCAGGTAGATATGGAACTGGCCAACTTGGTCAACTCGTCGGCCCACACATTATCCGACCAGGAGATCGTTTGCAGGATGACCTCCGTGAAGGCGGATTTTAGTTGCTCATAGAGGGCTATATACCTTTGCAACCACTCACATCTGACTTCGAAACCTCCTGCTATTTGCTGAGCCACCAATTGAGAGTCCGAATAGACCATGATTCGACGGACTCCCATGTGTCGGGCGGCTTGTAATCCTGCCAAGATTACCTCATATTCGGCCTCGTTGTTGGTAGCTTTGAAGTGAAGTCGAATAGACAGATGCAACGTGTCTCCCCTAGGGGAAATCAATAACAGTCCAATTCTACTGTGTTGGCTGTTGGTGGATCCATCCATATAGACCTTCCACATACCTTCGGTCCGGGACTGTCTCCAGCATAAAGTCGGAGAGGGCCTATGCTTTGATGGCAGCTCGAGGTTGATACTGTTGGATCTTGTACGGTTGCTAGAAGGGAGGGGGTGAATAGTAATTTTTCAGCTTTTCTTGTACCTACGTTGTTAGTTGAATAAGCGGAAACAATAATAATGAATACAAACAACGCTAACAAGAGAGATTAACTTGGTATCCACCCCTAAGGGTGACTAATCCAAGAATCCTTCGGTGGATCACTCCCCAGATGATCTCCGGCTAGCCCTTGTCGCTCCTTGTGGGTCGAGAAACCTCGCCACAGCATCTCGACAATACCTGAGCACCAAGACTACTATTTGGCCTTTAACTAAGACCAAATTCGTTAGGGATCCTGGCCAAAATGAAACCCTCTTAAATAGGACTTACCTTCTGTTTGGCCACCACCAGTCGACTGCCCCCACTCAAATTCGACCGTTGACACCCAACGTTCGAATTCTGAGTGCCACCAGTCGACTGCCCCAGGGGCAGTCGACTGATCCAGGGTCGACTCCCTTTCTGTGAGTTTTATCAGTCGTCTGCCCCAATGGCAGCCGACTGCCCCACTCACACACCTAGAGTTTCCCTTCCCGAGTACACTTCTCTCAGCACTCGAACCCTAGGATTTCCCGAGTACAATCACACAGCACTCGTACCCTCACGACTCAACTGACTCCTCATCAGCAGCCTCGACTATTGCCTTCGCGCCCTCTTCATCTTCGGCTCCCGTCCCTCGGATGCACGCAAGCCTCTAGCTTGCCTCCATGCCATCCTTCACGCATGCCTCGAAGTCCGCGCTCCTCAGCTCATCGTCCCTGCTATACCAAGGTCCCTCGGGTGTGCACACAAGCCTCCAGCTTCTCTCCATGCCACCCTTCACCATACCGAGGCCGTCCAGCTAAGTCCATATGTGTAACCTGTACATCCTGCACACTCAACATACACATATTAGAACACAAGGGAAACCTAACTTAAACCCTTTGCCCAAACATCAAAACACATGGTCACTCCGGACCATATATTGCCCCAACAATCTCCCCCTTTTTGATATTTGGCAATACGTTTAAGTTAGGAAAACCAAATAGTAGTTAATAGCAACAACAATGCTAAATAAACATTTGGGCTTACACTTCCAAGACTCCATCTTAAACTTACACCGCCAATGCATATGCAAATGCAAACAATCATGGATCCTATCCCAAGGCATCCCACACCTAACCCTCCAAGTTAGGAATTTTTCCAAAATGGGCTTTTTATGAACCTATCCCAAGGTTCCCCCACACCTAACCCTCCAAGATAGGATTTTTCACCAAAAACGGGCTTTTTAAAGCTTCTCCAAAGCTCCCCCTACATTGGACTTACAAAGGCTTTTTAAGAATCTCTCCAAGGTTCCCCTTACGTCAAGAATAGAGCAACCATACTCCCCCTAAATCTCAGCTCCCCTAAACTTAGGGTTTCTAGCAAATGTGTGTTTGGTTTCCCAAATTAAACCCAACACTTCTCCCCCTTTGCCTAACATCAAAACACCCCAATAATATCCTAATTATTGATTCTTTTAATCCCAATGATCCTAAACACAGTGTACTACCCCCATACACTTGTTTTCCATCATTTGGACATCTTTCCAGCTGCTGATACAAAAATCAGCCCTGACCAATCGACTGCCCCCCAAGGCAGTCGACTGATACTCTGAATATCAGTTTTTCTGACCAATTTCAGAAATGTGCTAGAAATTTCACAAACTTCCAAAAATTCTCAAATTTCGTGGAGAGGTTTGTGGTACCCATACCTACTTGGAAAAAATACATTTTATCATGTATCTATCCCCATTCCCAAGTTCGACACAAAATCTAAAAATTTTCTATGAAAATTAAGGTAACTAGGAGGCAACCTCCCCCTTAACCTATGTCTTCTCCCAATTTTCATTTTTCCAAGGTTAAGTTCTACCCAACTTAACACCATAGTACCAAGTCAAGTTCTACCCAACTCAACTTCCAAGTTCTTCCCCCTTTGACACAATTAAGGATTGCCCCAAGCAACCTTATCCCTAGTGCCAAAAAGAACTCAACAAAACCTTGAACAAGCTAAGATTTTGTAAGCACATTTGCTAGGATATACCGTATCCTAGAAAAATATGATTTCATGAAAATCACAAATGTGCTTGACTTTTGGTACATCCTTTTTTTCCTAAAAGGTTGGGCATTTGGTATCAACTTTCAAGTCCATCTATAATTCCATGTGTTTGCCAAGGCTAACCATTATAATTTGACACATGGAATTGTCCTCAACTCTCCTTTTTCTTATGTGTCCTTAATATAAAAAAAATCTCCTTCTTCTTATCTCTTAACCCTAGATGAATATCCACTTATCAATCTTCCTTGAATTATCCATATGGCCTCATTTCATATAATCACCATTAAATCATGAGGCAAACCTTTGTTCAGGGAGTATAATCAAGGATCTTAATTTTAAGGTCATATCCTATTGTCCAATATCCCTTTTATCCTTAAACTTACGGATCAGTCGACTGCCCCAGGGGCAGTCGACTGGTAAACCTTATAGAATGTTTCTGAGCTAAGATCAGTCGACTGCCCCCAGGGCAGTCGACTGATACCTGAATTTTAGGTTTTCAGTCCAATTTTAGTAATGCCTAGATAATTCCATAAATCTCCAAAAAATCTGAAATTTCGTGGGGAGATTTGTGGAGCCTATGCCTACTTGGAAAAAATATGTTTCCAAATAAATGTACTCCAGATCCCAAGATTGGCACGAAACTCAACTTATCCTAAATTGTATCATTTAAACTCATCCAAAAGTCCTAATTTAGGCCTCTCCTTGATATATCTTCTAATACCTGGTCATGATATATTTCTAGCACTGAATTATATGGTATTTATCCATTAAACCTTAATTTTATCGAATATAACCCTATTTTCATCCTTTTCTACCTAAAACCCCTTTTAATGTGCCAATTCCATAGGATTAAGACTTACCCTAGTCTTCCAACCCTTTTGGCACATTTCATCTAATTTCCTAGGAGAAAACCTCTTGAGATCAATTTACCATGGATCCAAAGGCTTCTAGAGCTCCCCCTTGAACTCTTAGCCCTAGCCACCTCCCTAGGTGACTCAATCCATACAAGACCACACCGGTGTGCCCCCGGTGATTCTTGGCCTACAAAGTGAACCCTCTTAACCTTGGACACCTTATCCTTGGTTAAGTCCTTATCTTTCCCTTTAAATGGCACCCCATTGCCATTTTTGGACTTCTCCTTCTTGCCATGATTATATGCTTCCCCAGCATACTTCTTTTCCTTGGTATTGGAGACCTTAGATCGGTATCCCAAACCCGATCTATCATAGTTGGGTTTTAGACTACCCAACACCACGTCTAAACCCTTAGATCCAACATTGAATCTTTCTAGGGTATTTTCTAACTTATCAAGTCTTGCCCTCAAGGCTTGATTTTCCCTTTCTAAGTTTTTAACCTTTGAGTCCATATGTCTACTTTGGACATTCCTAGACCTACCCATTTTCTTAGGCATGTGTCTCCCCTTCTTGGGGTTTATGCCTTGATCCTTCGGTACAAAGACCTTAGGTTTATCATGATGCATGCTTTTCTTAGGGTTTTGATCTACCTTGTTAACCCTATTCCTATCATTATACTTAAATCCAAAATTATGCACCATTAAGCATTTTTCATTAAATCTAGCATGCATGGAGGGATAATTACCACTATTTTTATCATGCATAGAGGAACTTAAATTTGAATTGCGTCTTAACTTAATGTTAGGGATTACCTCCCTTACCCTTGTAGTTCCTCCTTGTTGTGAGCTTCTCTTCTTCCTTTCCTCCTTCTCCCATCTTCTCAAGTGTCTCAATTTCTTTAACTCTCATTTTCTTGGACACTTGGTGTGGTAGTGCCCTAGCTCTCCACATGTGAAGCATCGAATTTTCTCTCTTTTCTTTTGAGCTTCCTCATTCCTACAACTCATGTTAGAATTTAATTGAATTGAGATGGGTTTAGAGTATACCTCCTTTTTCTTACCATTTGGACACTTATCCTTGTAGTGTCCCTTTTCATTGATCCAAAGCATATGATGTGGTCTTTGGTTCTTGCTTTGGTGGAGGTAGAGGCTTCTTCTTGTTCTTGTGTGGATGAGGGTCTCTCCTCCCCCTCAATCCTTGAGCTTGACACCTCCTCTTCTTCTCTTGATGAGGTGGAAGATTTGTCACTCAATTTTGCCTCTTCACTTGATGAAATTGACACTTCCTTTTCTTTTTCCTCCTCTTGGCCCATTTTGCTTGTCTCTTGGGGCTCTTCCATCAATTGATCTTATGTAGGGTTCTTGTGATATTTTTCCAACTTATCTCACAATTCATATGCATTCTCATATTTACCTACACCACTTAATACATTATTAGGCAAAAGATTTACCAATATATCAATTACCTTCTTATTTGCCCTAGATTGTTCTTGTTGCTCTTTGTCCCAATATCTAGGATGAAGCTTCTTTCCATGCTTGTCCTTTGGAACTTCGAAGGGCTCTTCTATTGCCATCCTACATCCCCACTCCATTCCAAGCCATGTCTTCATTCACATCCTCGAATAGTCGAGATCTTCATGATCGTAGGGAGGCGGAGTATAGATGTCATCCCCAAATTTATCTTTCATTGTTCTTCCCTCTAACTTTTGCTCTTCTTGGCGGTTATTCCAATCACGAGCGGTCCTTCGCTCTGATACCACTTGTTGGAACTTGTATGGTTGCTAGAGGGGGTGAATAGCAATTCTTCGGCTTTTCTTGTACCTACATTGTTAGTTACGCAAGCGGAAACAATAATAATGAATACAAACAACGCTAACAAGAGAGATTTATTTGATATCCACCCCTAAAGGTGACTAATCCAAGAATCCTTCGATGGATCACTCCCCGGATGACCTCCGGCTAGCCCTTGTCGCTCCTTGTGGGTGGAGAAACCTCGCTACAACATCTCGATAATACCTAAGCACCAAAACTACTATTTGGCCTTTAACCAAGACCAAATTCGTCAAGGATCCCGACCAAAATGAAACCCTCTTAAATAGGACTTACCTTCTGTTTGGCCGCCACCAGTCGACTGCCCTATGGGACAGTCGACTACCCCCACTCAAATTCGACTGTTGACACCCAACGTTCGAATTCTGAGTGCCACCAGTTGACTGCTCCACTCACACACCTAGAGTTTCCCTTCCCGAGTATACTTCGCTCAGCACTCGAACCCTAGGATTTCCCGAGTATAATCACACAACACTCGTACCCTCACGACTCAACTAACTCCTCATCAGCAGTCTCGACTATTGCCTTTGCGCCCTCTTCATCTTCGGCTCCCGTCCCTCGGATGCACGCAAGCCTCCAACTTGCCTCCATGTCATCCTTCATGCATGCCTCGAAGTTTGTGCCCCTCAGCTTATTGTCCCTGCTATACCAAGGTCCCTTGGGTGTGCACACAAGCCTCCAGCTTGTCTCCATGCCACCCTTCACCGTACCGAGGCCATCCAGCTAAGTCCATATGTGTAACCTGTACATCTTACATACTCAACATACACATATTAAAACACAAGGGAAACATAACTTAAATCCTTTGCCCAAACATCAAAACACATGGTCACTCCGGACCACAGATTGCCCCAACAGATAAATGTCGTATTCGCTTAACTCCGTCATTCATTTGATTAGTCTTCCCAACGCCTCAGGGTTAGTGAGGACTCGGGCGAGCGGGCTATTAGTGAGGACTACGATGGGATGCGCTAAGAAGTATGGCCGCAACCTTCGAGCCATCAGAACCAAGGCGTAGGCCAATTTTTCCATCATGGTGTACCGCATCTCGGCGTCCTTTAGCAGGTGTCCGAAGAAATAGATGGGGTGTTGTATCCGGTCTTGTTCTCGGACGAGCGCCGATCCTACCGCTTGCTCAGCTGCTGATAAATAGACGAATAATGTCTCCCCTTCCACGGGCTTATGCAGGGTCGAGAGGTCTGCCAGATAGGTCTTCAACTCCACAAAGGCCTTCTCACACTAGTCATCCCATTTGAACTTAACAGCCTTCCTCAGAATTTTGAAGAAGGGGAGAGCTTTGTCTGTGGATTTGGAGATGAACCGAGATAATGCAGTGATCCTACCATTCAGCCGCTGTACTTCCATGAAGTTCCGCGGGGGTGGCATATCCAGAATGGCCTTTACGTTTTTCGCGTTGGCTTCGATCCCCCTCTCCGTCACCATGTACCCCAGGAACCTGCCACTCTTTACCCCAAACAAGCATTTAGCTGGGTTTAGTTTCAACCTGTGTGCTCTCAGGGTGGCGAACGTCTCCTCAAGGTCAGATATCATGTCACCTCCCTTGTCCGTCTTGACTAGGATATCGTCCACGTACACCTCTATATTCCGCCTGATCTGGTGCCTGAAGACTGTGTCCATCATCCGCTAGTACGTGGCGCCCACATTACGCAAGCTGAAGGGCATGACGTTGTAGTAGTACGTGCCGTCAGCCGTCACAAAACTGACCTTCTCCTGGTCCTCGGGGGTGAGGGGGACTTGGTGGTAGCCCTGGTAAGTGTCTAACATTGAGATGAACTCACAGCCGGCTGTAGAGTCCACCAGCCGATCTATCCGAGGTAAGGGGGTAGTAGTTTTTTTGACAGACTTTGTTTAGATCCCAGAAATCGATGCAGACTCGCCATTGCCCCCAGGCTTGGGAACAAGGACCACGTTGTCCAGCCAGGCTGGGAATCAAACTTCTTTGATGTGTCCAGCTTTTAATAGCTTCTGAACCTCATCCTAAATAGCTTTATCTTGCTCAGGGGAGAAATGTCTTCTCTTTTGCTTCACGGGACGGGCCTCCGGCGTAACATGTAGGTGATGCATGGCCAGCGTCGGGGGGCCCCCTTTGATCTCTTCAGCGGCCCAAGCGAACACATCTCTATGGTTCCGCAGGCATTTGACGAGGTGGTTTCGTAATTCTGGCGCGAGGTCAAGGGCAATGCGCGTGCTTCCCCCTCCGCCATAAGGGTGGATCTGTACCTCCTCACTTTTGACTTCCCTTCGTTCTTTCTTGGGTCCTTCATCCTCTCGCGGATGGGCGAGGTCCTCTTCTTCCACCATCGGCACTCCTTCAGGTGCTTTGTTAGAGTTTCCCACAGACGATGCCAAATTTGTTCTAGAAGGAGTCGTCGATGATGGTCAGTCATAGAGGCTCAGCCCGCATGGAAGTTATTATGCCAAGGAGGAACTTGGGGGCCTGCGAAGTTAACACAAGCGTTAGGGGACACGCCGGCAGGGGTCCAGCAGAGTCCACTCCGACGCTCAAGTTAGTAGGTTGTCCGAAGAATAGTTGCAGTGAGAAAGAAAAGACAGTATGTAAAATGAGAAATCGTCTCCCCCCCCCCCCCCCCAATACCGGAGGGGTTAATCTACCTTTTATACCGATGACGACAGGATAAATGTGGTCCTCGATCGGTGCCACATCTCTGATACATAAACCACGTCCTCCTCCTCTTTCGGTGGTTATGGGATATCCTTTGAAAAGGTCTGCGCCGTTATCGGCTTCTGCCCGCTTCAAGATTCAGGGGTCGTGCAGACCTTTCATGATGGGAGTGTTTATCCGTACCTCGAGGGAGGAGTCAATGTCTGAGGTCGGTTATTATGGGGACTTCACCCCCCGAGGAGAGCTCGGGGTTTCCATGCGCCACAGCTCCCAATGTGCTCTCGAGACCCAACCTCTTGAGGTGCCCCCGAGAAGGAACTTCAGCTGCCCATCCCGGGAGCCTCACCCTCGGGGATTTCCCGAGACTCAGGACGGAGGGTCATCGCCACCTACCGTTGTTGTGCCGGACAACCTCTTCATCCTTTATCCTGGCCAGGGCTCATTCAACCCTATCCTATTCTCGGGGACCCAATCTCTTGAGGCGAGCCTAGGGGTCTTCTGGCCGACTGTCCTGGGTGAATGTCTGAGGAAGATCCCTAGGCCTAGGCAAGATAATCTTTTTGATTTGAAGTGTCTCGCTCTTCAGCTTCTCCAGCTCACGTGCCCGCCAAGAGCTTACTCAACCCTATCATTAGAGAAAACCCTAGATAGATTCACTATTGAATCTAAGGGTGTAAGTATGGTGTTGGGTGGTCAAAAACTCAACAATGATAGATCGGGATTAGGATACCGATCTAAGGTCTCCAACGCTATGGAGAAGTCATATGCAAGGGTGCAATATGACTATAGCTAGGGGAGGTCCAAAAATGGCAAGGTGATGTCATTTAAAAGCAAGAAGAAAGTCTTAACTAAGGATAAGAGGTCAAAGGTTAAGAAGGTTAAGGGTGTAGGCTAAAAGTCACCGGAGGTACACCAATGTTTATAAGTGATTCACCTAGGGAGGTGGCTAAGGCTAAGAGCTCAAGGGGGAGCTCTAGAAGTCAAGTTGGGACCCATGGTCTATGGATCCCGGGAGGATTTCTCTCAGAAGTCTAGATGGGTCATGGTGTGTGCCAAAGGATGGGGAGATGGATTTGAAGTCTCAATCTTAGGGATTTGGCATAATGGGTTTAAGTTTCATGCATGAAAATATGACATTGGGGTAATATAGCATGAAAGTTAGTTTTTGATGTGTAGATGCCATATAAACAAATGGTTGGGATGTATTGTGGTTTGGTATGGGCAGAGACATCAAGAGAAGGCCAAAACTAATACTTTAGATCAAGGTTCAATTGAACTATTTAGCTAGTTTTGGATTTTGTGTCAATCTTGGGATTGGTGATAGATACATGTTTGAATGTATTTTTCCCAAGTAGATATGGGTACCACAAACCTCTCCACAAAATTTGGAAATTTTTGGAGATTTGTGAAATTTCTGGTGCATTTTTGAAATTGGGTCAAACATGCTGAAAATGGGGTTTTCAGAGTACCAGTCGACTGGTTTAGAGAGCAGTCGACTGATACAGGCTGAAATTATTTTTTCAGCAATCAACAAGTGTCATAATATTGTAAAACAAGTGTATAATCATATGGGGGTTAATACACTTTATATATGATCATTAGAGGTCAAAGGATCTAATTAGAGGGAAATTGTTGGAGTCCTTTTGATATGTGGAAAAGGAGGAGAAGTGTTAGGTTTAAGTGGGAAACCAAACATGCCTTTGCAAGAAATCCTAGGTAAAGGGGGAGCTTAGGTAAAGGGGAGCATTGTTGCTCATTTGGTGGCAAAGGGGGAACCTTGGGAAGATTTTTAAAAAGCCTTTGTAAGTCCAATATAGGGGGAGCCTTGGAGAGGTCTTAAAAAGCCCGGGTTGATAAAAATCCTAACTCTTGGGGAGGTTAGGTGTGGGGATGCTGTGTGATAGGATCCATGAATGTTTGCATTGCATATGCATTGGCGGTATAAGTCCAAGGTGAAGCCTTGACAACGTAAGTCCAAATGGTTGTTAGCATTGTACTTGCTATTTGTTTTCCCTAACTTAAACGTATTGTCAAACATCAAAAAGGGGGAGATTATTGAGGCAATATATGGTCCGGAGTGACCATGTGTTTTGATGTTTGGGCAAAGAGTTTAAGTTAGGTTCACCCTTGTGTTTGATGTGTGTATTTGAGTGTGCAGGTTTGCAGGATACACATGGACTTAGCTGGACGACTTCGGGTCTGATGAAGGATGGTGTGAGGAGACAAGCCGTGAGCTTGTATGCATCCGAGGGACCGTGGACAAAGTAGGGACGATGAGCTGGAGTAAGCGAACTTCGAGGCATACGCTAAGGATGGCATGGGGAGACGGGTCGTGAGCTTGCATGCATCCGAGGGACGAGAGCCAAAGACGAAGAAGGCAACAGGTCGAGGCTGCTGGATGAAGAGTCAGCTAAGTCGTGAGGGTTAGAGTGCTGAGAGAAGTGTACTCGGGAAATCCTAGGGTTCAAGTGCTGAGAGAAATGTACTCGGGAAAGGAAACCTTAGGTTTAGGGGTGGACCAGTTGACTGATACTTGGATCAGTCGACTGATGAAGTCCACAGAAAGATCAGTCGACTGATCCAAGGACCAGTCGACTAATGGCAGCTGGAATTCAAACGTTAGGCTGTAACGTTCGAATCCAAGTGTGACCAGTCGACTGGTGCTTGACCAGTCGACTGGTAACGGTTATTTCAGCCAAGAGCTCTATTTAAGAGAGCTCGGTTTTAGCTGAGAGTTCTTGACGAAATAAGCTTGGTTAGAGCTTATTAGTAGTCTTCTAGTGCTCAGGCATTGCCGAGAGTTTGTGGGAAGGTTTCTCCACCCATAAGGAGCGACAAGAGCTAGTCGGAGGTCTTCCAGGGAGTCATCCACATACAGATCGGGATCGTCCACCTTATGGACAGCCGTGGAGTAGGAGTTTTATCTCCAAACTACGTAAACAGTTTGTATTAGCATTGGTTTTAATTTATAGTTTAAGTTTCCGCTTGCGTGTACTAACACTTGTAGGAAGAAACCGCGAATCAAAGTGGGTGATCGGCTATTCACCCCCCTCTGGCCGTATGTCAAGGTCCCAACAGTTTAGACCCAAAGTGGGCAATATCATACCATTATAGAGATATCTAAATCCCTTTAGTCCTAACAGAATCCAACATAAATTGCAAAAGCAAGGAAAGTCTAATCGCAATATATGCCATTTAACTTACCTTTTAAAATTTTAAGACACTCTTGTTGGATTAATGTATTTTTTATAATTTTTGAGTCGGATGTTATCCCTTCCCACCAATTAAGACATAAGTGAATTCTAGATCAAACGTGCATGCTGGTAAAATATTTTATGTTGAAAAATCCTTTTCACTATGAAACTTGGGGGCATCAAAGGGAGAAATTTTAACATGAATATGTGTTCCATTTATTGCTCCAACACAATCTTTATATCCATGTTTAAATTATTAATAATTATGAATATATAGACATGAATTTATACAAGTCAAAAGAAAAAAAATATATTATCACCTTAAGAAATGAGTAAAATGGATTGCTATTGAATATTTATGAAGAAACTTATGACTTATTCGATTGATTGAGAAATTTATCCTCCAAATTTATTATAGCTCTTAAAATATTATGGAAATGATGACTCATTGTTTGTCTCGATTGATAGAAAAAGAAGCCAAGTTTATGATTTGTAATATTATGACCTAGTAAATAGAGTTAATTTTGCTACTTATTCTATAAGTACTTTGAGTTAGTTTTGATATAATCAACCAAGTCAAGTAAAGTTCTGATTATTTTGATGCTTGTGTCTAAGTGTGCAGGAGTTTAGGAGCACAAGAAGTTGAGTGGAAGATGTAGCAGACAAGAAGGATGACACAGGAAAGAAGTCGACGAGCTCGGTGCATTCGAGGGACGAAAAGATTGCGGAAGAATATACTGGTAGACGAGAAGAGCATGTGCAATATCCAAGGGATGAGAAATCGGAGAGGAAGACCGTTCGAGGAGAAGGTCGGAATTAGGTTTGGGTAACCTTAACTCCGGACAGTCGGAGAATCACCTAAAGCGCCAAAGAACTGATCAGCCGAAGGTTAACCAACAATCAAGTGCTCGGGGATGTCCCAGATGCCCGAGAAAGCTGCCTTATCAATAATTCTATCATTGTGAAATAGATTAGATTTGACCGAGCCTCAGGAGCCCAGAATGACTCTAGGCGCCCGAGAGTGCCACATCTGCAACGGATAAAGTTTGTCCAGGGGATATACACAGCCCCTAGAGCTAGAATTGTAGAACAACAATTTGTAATTTATTTCCTAATCTTTCCACAATCTATTTAACACATGTAAAAGGTTTTTCTACCTACATCAAAGGAGTTTTATTTTGTAGAGATTTTCAACATCTTAGATTAGGAACCACCCTAGTTACAATTAAGTAATTCCTTCAGTCTCTTACTAGTTTAGCTCATGTTGTTGATTTACTTTAATTGCTTAACTAACTTCTATCTTTGTTAAGAATTAGCAAAAGATATAGTTTGAATTTGGCAGGATTATTCATCCCCCTTTAGCTAGCCTACACGGGACCTACAAGTAGTATCAGAGCCCGGTATCTTTTGAATGACTAACCGCCAAATAAAGTAACAAAATGATGGTCGGACCAAGTATTTACCTACCAAAGTTTGAGGGTGAGTTCGCAATGTGGAAATGCTGCATTGAGGTATTTTTTAAAATCGATTTTGAATTATTATTAATAATGAAAAATAATTTTGTAGCGCCTGAAGACAAGGAAGAGCACCTTTGGTCGAAAAGGGAGAAAAGCCGACTTCGTAGCCAATGGAAAAGTAGAGTTTCATCTGTTAACCATATTACCAGCTTAGGAAATCAATTAGATCGGCATGTATGCATCAACAAAAGAGCTTTGGGAGAAATTCTTGGAATTACACGAATGGACCATGGAAACGAAGCTAGCACGAAGAGATTTACTCCGAAATGAGCTAACCAATCTTTGGATGAAAGACGGAGAAACGGTAGCTAAACTACATGTGAAGATCAAGGAGTTGATGACTAAACTCACGAATCTCGAAAAAATGATAACAAACCTAAACTCGTTAAGGTATGTCTTGAACGCATTCTCGAGAACACAAGAGTGGATGTCGTTAGTTGGCTCCTACTATATTTTCAAGAATCTCAAGATAAGTACATTGAAAATTTGTTCTCTACTTTCGAGTTTTACGAATCTCGGTGTGCAGGAAGAAATGGGAAAATGGACAACATTGCCCTGAACATGAGGAAGATCGAATCCAAAGGGAAATCTTCAGCCGATGATGAGAAAATGACCTATATGGTAAGGAGGCTAAATAAATATTTTAAATATAATAAGTTTAATAAGATGCAGGGCAAGTAATACATTCTAGGAAGAAAAAAAGTCAGATGCTACAATTACCAAGAAGAAGAGAACATAAATGGCAACTGCCCGAAACTAACCAATACAGAAAAAAAACAAAGCACCAAAACGATCAAAGCACAAATACCTGAAAGCTACATGAGACTGTAAGTACCCGGGTTAGTTTTGATGTGATCAACTAAGTCAAGTTAGGTCCTGTGTGGTTTGATCCTTATGTTTAAGTGTGCAGGAGCTTAAGAGCACAAGAAGTCAAGTAGAAGATACAGCAGACGAGAAAGATGACACAGGAAAGGGAGCCGACAGGCTCGATGGATCTGAGGGACGCAGAGGGTGTGGAAGAGTACACCGGTGGATGAGAAGGATGTGCGACATTCGAGGAAAGAAAAGCCGGGGAGAAAGTCTACTGGAGGAGAATGCTGAAGTTGGGTTTGGGTGAGGTTAACTCTGGATGGACGGAAATCACAAATGATCAAAGGATAAAGTCAACATCGGAAATTAACTTTGGAGCTGCGAGCCTAAGGCGCAAAGGCGTCCTAAGTCAAACTGAGGTCGTCCTACTTCTGATTGAAGATGCTCTACTTCTGACTAAAGGTGCCCTCAATGCAAAAGGTGTGAAGACACCCTGGATCAACTAAGGTGCCTCCAATAGGTCAAAAGTGATCGTTGAGTTTGACATTCAAGTGCGCTTTGGATCACTATGAAGGCACCCTAAATGCCATTCATTGGGCTATAACTAGCCCTCGAGAGCTATGGCTTATAACAACAACTTGTACTCAATTTCTTAGTCCTTTCTGAGCTTTTTAAAGATTGTAAGAGACTTCTCCACCTACACTGAAGGAGTTTTTCTTAGTATGCTTTTATTATCTTGGATTAACAATCACCCTAGTTGCAACCAAGTAAATTCACCTCTTTCTTTTAAGTTGTTCATGTTTAAACTAATTGTTGTCTAATATGTTATCTTTGCCGAGTTTAAAAGTAAAAGATTCAATTTCTTTTTGTAAGGCTATTCATCCCCTCTAGCCAGACTGCACAGGGCCAACAAGGATGAGTCATCATTAGAGCTCGAGATTGAGACTTTCACTGGACTTGCACTAATGGCAAATGATCAAGAATCAGATGAAGAGGGTATCAATGAAGGGGGAGTCACATCAGAAGAAAGCAACAATGAAGGGGAAGCTTGTTAGTATGTATACTAAAAGCCTAGCTTTTGTATGAACATCTACATTTTGGAATGAGAATCACATGATCATTGTTTACATTTTATATTTGATATCTATATGCTATTGCCTAATACTTTACATTGTAGATAACATGGTATGTGGTGTCACACAGAAGATCATGTTATCAGTCCCTTGTAGAGTATAAGTAGAGACTCACAACCTAAAAGGTTTTGGACAAACCATTGGCATGGTTGTAGTGTTATTTGGTATTCGTTTATCTTGACCATAGAATTACACTAGTGCACTTTGTGTGTATTGAGTAGAACCGATATAGAGGTGATTCAGTTTATACTGATTATATAATTAAATCAGACCTCAGATATTATGGTGTACATCCTCTTAATCCCGATATAATAACGGGCACATGTACTTAATATGTATTTCTTTGATTTATCAGTGGGCGAGATTTATTTGTTAAATCGACAGGCCCAGTAAGTTGGAAAATAATATTATTTACATGGTGCGTTGTTGATTATAGAAGGAAATCATGTCCTGATGCGTCAGGTTGATGATGTCCTCTTGAGGAGCTCATAAAGCTCATCATGTTAAATCTTGCAAGTGGGCTTGGTCCGACATGATGATAAGGTTGAGTGGTACTACTCATGAAGTTAGATATTAAGTAATTAAATTGTCAGTAATTTAATTAATTAATGGGCATTCGATATCTTAAATATGGGGAGAATTTTGTACACATAATAGGTGGAACCCATATTTAAATATGGGGGTTGGTGAGGTAGATCAATTATGATCCTTTAGTAGATTGGATCATCATTAATGGATCGGGTTTTGATCCATTAGGTGGTCAAGACCCAACTCCTCCTCATGGTCCCTATTGTAGCCTATATATACCCCATGAGTCATAAGACCAAGGCATACCATCCAAGAGAAGAAAAACCCTAAGCCTCTCCCCTCTCTCTCTCTTCCCTCTCTCCTAGGGTTGCGCCAGCGATGGGAAAAGAAGGAAGAAAACTTCTTCCTTCTCTTCTCCTTCTCCTCCCTTCTTCCATACCACTTGGTAGTCAACGATCACAAGAACAAGGTCCTTGGTGGCGTGTGGAAACAGAGAAAAAGAAGGAGGTTTCGGCGACAACAAGAAGAAGCTCTCCTCTTGGTGGTGTTGGCGCCGCAAGCAAGAGGAAGGGAGAAGGGTTGCTCGGCTAGGGTTGGTGAAGGAGATATATCTTCTTCTTCTTCATCATCATCTTCATCTTCCTCTTCATCCCTTGTGGCCGGCGCAAGCTAGGAGGAAGAAACTTCCTCTTTTGGCCGGCGACAATAAGGACTTGGTGGCCAGCGGCAACTCCTTGGAGTCTAGGGTTTCGATGCAAGTCTTGGAGGGGAAGAACGTGCTTTGGTGACTTCAGTTCTTAGATCGTCGCCCACTCGACGTCCAAGAAGAGGTTGGGTCATACAATAGAAGATCGTGAGGTAAACAAGAGGTATAACTTCTTGTTTTGGTTCCTTTCATTTGATCTTGTTTAATTAATTATTGTATGATTAATTATTGTCTTAGACCCGATGATAAACACAAAAACCGGCGATCCATACATCGTCTATTCTGCGACTAACTGATTAGACGAGTTAGATTGCTTGAACAACAAGTTTGTTCAAGCGGTCACTTGAATCGGTTAGTACGATAATGTGTCGGTTGATTGGGAAATTGTTTTCCATTCGGATTGAAGAAATTTTAATCCGGGAACATGTAGATGTTTCCCATGCGAGCAACCGCCGGAACCAACAGTTCATGTTTAAACTAATTGTTGTCTAATTGTTATCTTTGCCGAGTTTAAAAGTAAAAGATCAAATTTCTTTTTGTAAGGCTATTCACCCCCTCTAGCCAGACTGCACAAGACCAACAAGTATGAGTCGTCATTAGAGTTTGAGATTGAGACTTACACTGGACTTGCACTAATGGCAAATGATCAAGAATCAGATGAAGAGTAATGAAGGGGGAGTCACATCAGATAAAAGCAACAATGAAGGGGGAGCTTCTAACTTCGAACACGATATGGTAAGTGAGGTATGTCTGCTATCTCCTGATCAATTATATCATAGAACCAAACAAATAACTAGATTATTGTACAAATTAAAAACAAAAAATATAG
Source organism: Boesenbergia rotunda (assembly GCA_024364735.1). Classification (NCBI taxonomy): domain Eukaryota; kingdom Viridiplantae; phylum Streptophyta; class Magnoliopsida; order Zingiberales; family Zingiberaceae; genus Boesenbergia; species Boesenbergia rotunda. Next base: position 39,157 of record JAGFNQ010006271.1, on the reverse strand, counting down.
ATCTAAAAAGAAAATTTTGCATATTCATTAGAGTTATATAATAAATTAAAAGTTGAAAATGGAAAATTAAAGGCACAAATAAAAAAATTAAAAAAAGAATATGCATGCAAAAATTCAAATTTTTCTCTAAATTCAAAAGTTAAAAATTTTGGAGTGCTTGATTGTTATTTGAGGAACCACAGGGGCTAAATTATAAAAATATCAAAAATTATGTTCCAGATAAATTTTTAATAAATCTAATAGGTAAATATTTATATTGGATCCCCAAATCTATTTTAAATTATTAGATTATTTTATACATATTTAGTAGTTTAGATTGAATAAATTACTTTGAATTTTTTTTATTATTTGAAAAATCCATTTGACGAGTTATTTTTGAATTTAATTTATTTTTAAATTTTTCTATGATAGACACAATTAATATCTATCTAAAAAAAGTTTTGGGATTTTGTTGATGATTAGATATTTTTTATGAATTTTTCGTCAAAAATTAAATTTTTAATTTTATAAATATTTAGAAAATTATTATTAAGCACTTACCTCTGACAAGAAAAAACTATGTTTTTATTCCGAAAAATATTTTTACCCCTTAGATTTTTTTTTCGGATTCTTGCTAAGTGTTTTTTTAAATATTTTTAAGTTTCTATTAAACCCGTTTTCTTTTATAAGATCAAAGGGGGAGAACTTTAAAGTTTAAGTTAAGGCCAGATTAATTTGAAATTTAATTACAATTTTATTTACTTTATTTCATAATCTGTTTTATTATTTTTTCATAAACAATGTTATTTTTTTTGGTTGATTTACTTTAACTTAACTTAGGTTGGTACACTTAAAAAAGAAAGAGATTGTAAATGTCCCGGGTTAGTTTTGATATAATCAACCAAGTCAAGTTGGGACCTGGTTATTTTTTATCAATGTGTCTAAGTGTATAAGAGCTTAGAAATACAAGAAGTCGAGTGTAAGATGCAACAGATGAGAAGGATGACACGAGAAATGAGCTGACGGGCTCAATACATCCCAGAGATGAAAATACTATAGAAGAGTACACCGGTGGACGAGAAGGTGGGGAGGAAGCCCGTTCGAGGAGAAGGTTGATTGGCTTCGGGTGAGCTCAACTCCAGACAATCGGAGAATCACCCAAAGCGCCAAAAAACTGATCAACTGAGGTTGACAAGCAACCAGGCGCTGAAGACTATCCCTGACGCCTGGACTCTAGGGGTTCGGGAAGGCTATCTTATCAACAAATCTACTGTTGCGAAATGGATCATATTTGATAGAGCCCCAGGTGCCCCAAACGACTCCAGGCGCCCGGGAGTGTCATATCAGCAACGAATAAAGTTTGTCCAGAGACTATAAATAACCTTTAGAAATTAGGATTGTAAAATAATAATTTATAAATTATTTCCTAATTTTTCCACGAGAAATAATTAGGAAAATAATGTTTATTAAAGAAGAAAAATAATTGAGCAGAAGATGGGCCAATGTGATAAATGAATAATGATGACTCGATATTTTTCTTGTTATTTTTTCCAAAAAAAACCCTAAAGAGAGAGTGATAGATGGGTATGTCTAATGTATTATTCTTGCTCTTTCTAGGTGGTCAGATTGGGAAATGGAATGCAATACTCATTTCATGGGACAATGATAATATGACAATTAGCCTTAAAAAAATAGTACGGAGAGGATTGCTTGTTGGTGGCTCCTAGTTGACCCCTTTAGTTTTGTCATCTAAATTTACAATAAAACAGAAAATTCATATCCATAATTCAACCCACAGATTAACATGAACGTGTAAACATACAACATTAATCTTTACTCAATAAACCCAATTGTAGTGCTCATCCCTAAATTCTAACAAACTCACAACAACAACAACAACAACAACAACAACAAAGCCTTATCCCACTAGGTGGGGTCGGCTATATGGATCCTTTTACGCCATTGAGTTCTATCCCCTACTATATCATCATCTAGATTTAAATAAAATTTATCTTGTTTTATTGTTGCCAACCAAGTCTTTTTTGGTCTTCCTCTCCCTCTTTTAATGTGCGTATTTATCATAGTTTCACATCGTCTAACATCTAACAAACTCACAAGCTTAGATAAAAAATTAGCCCCTAATTAAACTAAGAACACCAAATGACATTAATCAAAACAAAGTGAATCAACAAAAGCCACAACTAAACAATTGGAATTGAGAACCCTAAAGCCAAAAATCAAAAAAGAATACGGATGGAAATACACCTTACCTGTGTGGTGGCACGTCGACCTTCGAAAAGACGATGAAGTGGCCGTGAGAACAAGAAGGCACAAATACACAATCGACAACAAGAAGAAGAGAGGGAGTAGTTTGTGTCATGAGAAAAAAAGGAGAAACACAAAGAAGGGAACACTTCTAGCAGAAAGACATGATAAAAGAGAGTAAAATTGGGACAGGAATAATTTGAGAATTAATATTTTAAAATAAGGATAAGATTGGAAAAAATATATTTTGATTTCCCTTACCCTTCCTTACATCTAAATCTTCCTTTCATGGATAAGTAAGATTAAAGCTTATCAATCCCTACCTTTCTTTACTTTTCCTTTACCTTACTCCTTTCCAAATAAGGTTTAAAGTTATCTTTCCCCTTATTTACCCTTCCCTCTCCTCATCTCCTCCCAAACAAAGTATTAGAAAATAAGTTTCTCTGATCTAAAAGATTATTCGATATCATAATTTATCTCTCTTGTATAAGATATTAGAGTGGGCAATGGAGAAACATTTTGTATGAGCATTATCACCTTGTGCATGCATCACAGTTCGAGTTCTATCATTTCAATTATTTAAAAATTATAGTTATGATTCAGGCTCGGAGATGAGGTGAGGCCCGAAAGGCGCTCGCCTCAGGCCCACTTCTTAGAGGGGGCCCAAAAATTAATAAATAGATAAGTTTAAAATTCCTATTTGGCAAACTTTTACCCAAGCCTATTCTTTCATCCTCGCTACCTGATTTTGCTATGAGCTCCTCCTCTTCAAGGGTGTTAGTCCCCTACATGGTTGGCGATAGCTGCCTCTTCGATCCATTTTCTATTTTGGTAAGTTTTTGTTTGATCAATCCAACTTTTGCATTAGTATCGTTTCCTTCATGTTTCATCCGAAATCCTTCGAGCTGCCTGTGAGGCCTACGACATTTCGGCCAAAATGGAGGTAGAAGTCCCTAAGGTGGACCAATCACCCGTAGAACCTTCCTTAGATTTCTTTACCTTCTTTCTAGGGTAGGTAGAGTTAGGGCTTCGTTTCCCTCTCTCCCCCCCTTTCTTCATGAGTATTTCCTCCTATTTTGGCATTCCTCTCCACTAGATGGCCCCAACGCCTTCGCCCAGATGGGCGGGGCATTTATCATCTTCAAGCTCTTTGACATTCCTTTGACCCCTATTTCTTCCATTTTTTCTTTGTTCCGACTGGCTCGCGAGGGGCATTTAGTTTTACGGCACGCCCCAGCCATAGGTTCTTAGGAGGGTTTCCTTCTTCCCACAAGGGATGGAAAGAGCAGTTCTTCTTCATTCGACTGCTCCAATGTCCCTTCAGCCCCATTCGCTGGAGGGAAAACCTGCCTGCCTCTCCGGAGCTAGGGGACTTCCAACAAGACCCAGGATAGTGGGCTAGGAGCCTCCTGTCGGGCATGGAGTTTAGTGGCCCGGGTCTGGTGCATAGTGATGAACTCATGTACCGAGAGGGCCTCAGCCCTAAAGTCACCAGCATCAGCCCCAACCTCGGTGAGTTTATCTTTTTTATAAATGTCTATTAATTCTAACTGTTGTTCCATTGCTTGTTTATTGCAGAGGACATCATGCTATCGAGGGCGATGAATCGGCTCATCAAGTGGGATGAAGCCAATAAGCAGACCTTGGACCCTCCCCCGGCCCTTCTCCCCGCACCAGCTAACTCGGCCGAGCCTTCGGAGGAGGCTACGAGGTTGTCCGGAGAGCACGAGACGCTGTAGCAGATAGAGGCACCAGCAGTGCTCGAGCCCATCGCCGACCAAGGAGCCCCGGAGCTGCCTGGCGCCCAGGAGGCTGACCTGCCTCTCGTCATCATCAAGACTGAAGAAAATAAGGAAAAATCGACGCCTCCAGCCGACACCCCACCGCCTAGATCCTCAGGGAGGCCAAAGAGGAAACACCCCGGCAAACGCTCATTGAAATGGAAAAGGCTACGACATTTCGACCCCCGTAAGCTCCCCTCCATCCCTGAGGAGGGTATACCGATATCCGATGATGAGGACACCATCCCCTGTCTCAGCATTTCCAGCTGACATCCACTCCAGAGACAGGAGGTCAGACCATCAGCACCTCCCCAGCTGACTCCTCCGACTCTTCCAAAGGCAAGTGGGTGGTGCCTACAAAAGCTCGCATGAGGCTTGATCGCCTACGCAAGAAACTTCAAGCAACATTGGAGGCAGCTTTGCAATCATTCCCCCAGTGAAATTCAGGGAGGTCCCTCCCGAGGGATGTTCTTCTGAGGGAGTCTCTAGCTCTGACAAGGACATCCCAGGTGTTAGTAGGAGCCCTAGAGCCAATTATGTGATGATTGACTAGGGGCTTTTTGTATTATATTCTATCATTAATAAAGGCATGTTTGATTATTATACTTTATATTTTTGTCAAATAACTAAGTATAATAATGTCCTTGGGTAGTAGGTTCTTCTCTACATTATATCGATTGGTTGAATCGATAGTGAGATGATATAGAGAGCACTATATATACTAAACCATTCCTAATCAAGCATTAATATTCAAGGACAATATTAATGCATGGACACTAGCATATAGATTAATTGATGACTTGAGCTCACAAGTCATGGATATATGATGTCAAGTTGATACATGGGTATACATTAGAGAATGTGTACTGAATTGCCTCCCATGAGAAAGTTTCATAGATTGTCATATGAGTGTCATAAACTTTCTCATTTGACTATTAATATGAATAGTTCTTAGACCTGAAGTCAATACGGTTCCCTACATAAGGAGTCATCTACTTTGGTATTGTCAAACGTCACCCGTAACAGGGTGGACTATAAAGGCGATCACTGGATATATAATGAATTATACGGAGGGATGTGAGTGATGTAGATGGGATCTATCCCTCCCATATGACGGGAGTGATATCTGTGGGCCCCTTGATCGATTAGGACTACTAAAACGCATGGTCATGCTCAAATGAGTCAATATGAGATATTGAGCTCATTTGTTTGAGTAAGTCTACTCGGGGATCAAGAAACACAAAGATTGATCAAGAATGACACGGTCTATGCCTCATCGGTCAATCTAGATATCGAGGATGGAAGGACAAGGTCATATATTGTCATAGTCATGGAGGTTAAGTCGGATCTCAATTTTCTCGTCACTTGGGTAGTAATGATGCATTGCTAGATGTCGCTCATTGCTTATGTGTCTAATGTGGTTTAGACATATTGCCAATGTTACGAGAACCTATTGGGTTACACATTAAGGACATGATACTTCGGAGATTAATTGATCTTAGTTTGACTAAGATTTGATCCGAATTGGATTAATTGAGTTAGACTCAAGTGAATTTAATTGGATTATGGGATTGAGACCTAATTTGAGTTTGACTCATTTAGATTAGACTTTGAATGAGATATTAATTTATTAAAATGTTTAATAAATTAATAATAGAGGAAGATGAAAAGTTTCTCTTCATTGGATAAAGAGAAGTTGAAGAGTCATATGAAAAAAATGTGCTCTAAGTGAGTTTTTATTAGCATTAATGGAGGGAAGCTAAAGGGACAAAAACTCTTCATATTCATGGGATGAGTATAAAAGAGTTTTTCTTATCATTTGGATGATGAACTTGTCATTCTTCCTTCCCTTCCTTCTCTTGGCCAAAATCCCTCTTCTCCCTCTCCTTCTTGCTTTGTGAATCTCCTCTTGTAGCTAGCACCATAAAGGTGATTCTTCTCCGAAGCTTGAGAGATCGTGTTCGTGTGGATAATCATAGAGGCACAGACACTTGTGTTGGATCGAGAAAAACGATAGAGGGGGGGAGTGAATATCGTTAAAACTTTTCGGATTAAAGAAAGAGCAAATACACAGCGGAAAGAAATTAAATGCATGAGAACACAAATCTATTTTTTACTTGGTTCGGAGTCGCGGTCGGCTCCTACTCCAAGGCCCACGGTTCTTGACCATTTACTTGGGGCAATACTATATCGCACAAAAAGGATTTACAATTTTAAGTACAACAGTATTTCAGAAAATTGAAATGCTACACTTTTCGTTACCGGCCCCGATGTAGATCGTATTTCGGTGCAGAGGGTCATCGTCGGCGCTGAGATCTCAAAGTCGGAGTTTTGCGGGGCGTAGCACGTGAACGAAAAGCTTTGGAGCGTTGAGAAATTGTGTTGTTGAAGCCTTGGGGTCGAGCCCCTTTTATAGTGCTCAAACAGGCGCCGGATAGGTTGGGGGCGCCTGACACGTGCCCTCCGATCTGCGAATCCTTATCCGCGGGCTCGGTCAGCGCTTATCCTCCCCACTTGGGCGCCTAAGCTGTTGGGGGCGCCCGTGACCTCACGGGCGCCTGATCCGCCTTGGTTCAGTGGCTTCGCAGCTATGTTTTGGATTTTGCCTTCACTCTTGGGCGCCTGTATCCTCACGGGCGCCTGTCTCCATTCGGGCGCCTAGGCCCACTGAAGCACCTTCACTTGCAGACGATCAGTCCTTCGACCCTGCAACTTAGGTTAGTCCCAAAAACATAATAAACAATAATTACAGCCGTAGTTGTCTTGGTTCTGACTTCGGGTCTCCCAAATGGAACCCTAGGTCGAACCGACGCCTACTGTTCCCTCGACGGGGAACGCGTCCTCACCTACTCCTCTCAGGAGAGTTTATCTTTTGCCAACCGGCTCCTTCGGTTGGACCTTTGCCTGATCCCCTTGACCAGGTCTTCGTGCCCAACTTCCGGTCAGATCTTCGGTGCCCAACCCCTTGCCAGGACTTCATGTCTAGTCCTCGACCAGGACTTCTTTGCCCGACTTTCGGTCAGGTCTTCTTGCCCAGTTCTTGACCAGGACTTATTTACCCAGCTCTTTACCAGGACTTCTTGCCTAGTACACCTAGGACTTTTTACTGCACACTCAGTGAACAAGTTAGACAACAATAATATCTTAACTTCTGAACCCTTTGCCATTATCAAAACCCAGGTTTGACTTAGGTGATGCCTGCACCAACAATCTCCCCCTTTTTGATTTATGGCAATCCGGTTCAAAAAGTTAAGTTAAACAAATATAGGTAAAGTACCAGATTTAATTTCCTCCCCATGGAAGAAATCTCCCCCTGAGTTTTTCAAAAATTCGTGGGGTTTTTGAAAATGTTTCTAAGTCTTTGTTCCTAAAATTGAAAAGTTTTTTTTAGGTTTTCTATACTTAGAAAATTTTCAAAGAGGGATTTAAGTTAGAAAAATTTTCCAACATGTTTTTGAGTTGGGTACTTAGAAAATTTTCAACATATTTAGCTTTAGCACTTAGAAAATCTTCAAGAGAATTTTGAAGTTTTGACACATAGAAAATTTTCAACCGGAAAATTTTAGAGTAAGTACTTAGAATATTTTCGAAAACAATTTCGAGTTAAGTACTTAGAAAATTTTTGAAAATAATTTTGGTACAAACAGAACTTAAGTATTTAGAAGAATTTTCAAACAGAAATTAACTTTCAAAAAGAACTTAAGTACTTAGAGAACTTTACTTTTTGAAAAAGAAGATAAAAGTTTTGAAAACATTTTAATTTGAAAACAAATTAAATTTTAAAACCTTCTTTTCTCTCCTTTCCAATCTCTCCCCCTTTGCCATATATCAAAACAAATAGCAAAAACTGAGTAAGGAAAGTAAGGTGCTGTATTGAACCAATTCTAAGTATAAACTGGACCAAATCAATTTAAAATTTCTCTTTCGGGTCCTGTCTAAACCAGTTAGCTACTTACTAACTGTTATAAACAGTAGCTTTCGCTAGGGTTAGTCAAGTTAAATGATCTGATCAAGTTAGATTTTCTAAGCTTGACACTTAACCTGATTACTGTTCAATTGGTATTTATTGCCCCAATTACTACAGATGCACTGACGTAAAGCATCTTGAATCAAGGCATAAACCTAAGCATCTCAACCCAGTCTAGGTTATCAATCAAAAGTACCCTAAGGTGCTTGTGAGATGCTGGCTGCTAGATCTATAGGTGTATGCAGTTCTACAGTTAGGGCCTAAGCTAAGTCCATTTGCGAAAAAGCCTTAGTTTTTGAAGGGGGTAAGTTTTAAAAAAAACTAAGTCGAAAAATTATTTTAAAATAAAAAATGATTTTGCAAATTAAATAAGAACCAAAACAGTTTTTGAACAGAAACATAAGTAGAGCAGTCATATTCTGCCAAGCATAACATCACAATTGAATTAGTATACTAATTGAAATGGTAAGTAATCACTGAGGTAAATGCAGAAAAATCAAACTAAAGTCAGGTGCAAGTCAAGTACGAGTCAAGTACAAGTCAAATATAAGTCAAATAGTTCACACTGCACTAGAATAGGCTGAAAATGTCAATCTGAACTAAGAGGAAGGGTCAGGCTGGTAAGATGGGTCAGGCTGCCAAGATCGAAACAGCGACATCATTTCGTTGTATCGTGCGTCGCTCGTTTCTTGATTGGCTCGGATGGCGCCCATCTGCTCGATGTGATAGGCCTCGACCTCCTCCCTGAGACTATGTAACTCTGTCTGCAATGATGTGATGCGCTGGTCGATAGTCGGTGGGGGAGGCTCCTGTAACTGCTCGTTGATCTCGGCTGCGAGATCAGGTACGTCTACCTCGACCTACTCGTCGGAGTCGTCCTGTCGTCTCTCTCTCGTCTCCACGCTAGGACCCCCGTGGTCGAGACATCTATCCCCGCTAAAGAAAAGTTTCTAATCCTTATCTCGTCGAACTCAGTCATCGAAATAATCTCTCCGGCAGTGATGTCGCGACCGTGGTGGTGAAGAAGGGAGGTGATGATATGGTAGTAGGGCGTACGAACTCGATCGTGTGTGGATACGCTCGAGGCGTAAATGATGGTATGGAATATATGGAGACGTATGTCGATATCAAGCTGATGAATCATGGCATAGAGTAAAAAGGTGTGAAATGGTTGCATGGTTACGACATCTCGAGTGGTAAGTGGGAGAACACAACGAACTATCACTCGGTAAAGGGCATAATCTTGGACTCGGAGGTCAACGGATTGAAATCGCTGAGCCAACGGATTTCGCACATCTCCAAAGAAATACGAGTAAAGAGTGTCTAAAGTAATGTGCGAATAGGGGGGTACGAACGGCGGGTCGGCCGGAGGATAACAAGAAAAGGTCGACTGCGAAGGTCGTAGTTCGAGAAACTGATTAAACAGAGTCGGAGAAATGGTTAGGGGAGTGCCTTGAACGGTGGTAGAGTAGAGTAGGCCATCAATTTTGACATGGTTGTTGTAAAACTTTGCACACAGGGTTGAGTTTACCGGATGTGTACAGAAGACTAGGTGGTCTAGTTGATAAAAGTTGATCGCGCCCATCGCTAAGGAACAGGATTGGGTAAAAAATTGTCTATTTAGAAAACTAGTCTTTATAGGCTTATAAGTTGTTTGGCCAAATTTGTTGAATAATTCTAGGTTGGGAAACCTCGAGTTGGGGCTAGGTTCGGCCACGGGGTTGGGTTGAGAGATGCGATGCTTTCTAGATATTTAAAGAAAATGAAATTGCAATGATGTATTTAATAAGGGATAAAATGAAATTGCAAAAAGAATGCATAAAAAGATTGATACCGTGGTGGCATTTTTCAAAGTCAAGCGTTTGAAGACTGGCAAGGAGGTCCGGGTGCCTTGGGAAGAAGAGAAGTGAAGAAAGGTTTTGATTTTGGTGTGATAAATGAAGGGAGACTCGGTGACCTTATATAGGGGTTGGCCGGGCGCCCGGGAGGTCTCGGGCGCCTGGTTCAGGTGTCAGCTGCCTTTGGCAGCTTTTGCTGCCTTGACCAAAGGCGTTGGGGGCGCCCGAGAGGACCCTGGCGCTTGCAGTCAGCTGTCATTCGTGGCAACTTTTGCTGCCTTGAATGGAGATAAAGACCTAGGCGCCCGATAGGTCACGGGCGCCCGGGTCAGCTGTGTAGGGTTGACAGCTTTTGCTGTCTCGGTCGAAGGGAAAGTTGGAGGTGCTCGACAGGTCACGAGCGCCCGAGCTGACAATAGTTTAACTATTGACCAGTTTGACCAGTTTTGACTATTTTGACCCGGTTTGACTCTTTTGACTAACTAACAATTAGGTTAGTTAAGCTCTAATTTGCATGATTCAGTATTTTTATAAAAAAAACAGATGAATTTGAGTTAGATCCTAACCATCTCACCCAGTCTATAGTTATCAATCATGTTAACCTTATGGGTTTTTGTGAGACAGGTTTTAATAGAAGTAACGATTTTATTTTGAGAAAAATGATTAATTTTGAAAAGTTGAATTAATTTTGAAAACCAATTAATTATGCTTTAAATTTATTTTTGAAAAAATAGTTGAATCTAAGATTAATTGAAATCTGTGTTAGATTCAAATCTGACAATAGTAAAGTGAATTTGGTTTTCAATAATCGGCTTCCAGGTCTTGGCGAGGCACTAGGCCTTCTTTGGCCGTAGCCTTATTGGATCATCAACCCTTTCCTTGACAAAGCCTTTTATTGAAAATCCATCTTCAAGTTACTCCTTGAAAGATTTTAGTCTAACTAGTTTGGGTCTTGGATCGGTAGCTTCGGTTAGTTCTGCCAGAATGTCTTCCCTAACGTACTATCATCTCACCTCCACCCAATAATATGTTATTCAAATTTTAGTTAATCGTTTTAGTCCTTAATCTAACTAGTCCTAGGTCTAAGCATGGTAATTTGCAGAAAATAAATAAATAAGCAAGCATGCAATTTTAAAATGAGAAAAGAATTTATCTAACTATAAAAATTGTTTTTAAGTTGGCTCCCCCTGGACTAAAGCCACGGTAATGGTTCGGCAAGATATGAATCTTGTCCTTGGGGATCCAATACTGATTTGGTCCAACTTGGTTGTTCAGGCAAAGTTTGGGTACTCATGCCTGAACCTTGGGCCTAGATTGGTTCAATACAGCATAGTATGACCTTTGTCTAGACTTGGTTCGATACCCTAACCCGGATCGATTTAGAACAGACTTCTGTTTTCCAAGGATCATGTCAAGACCCTTGGAACCCGAAGTGAATCGTTCTAAAGATGCTCTAAGGTCCTTGACTTGAGTTTTCAAGGAGGAGTTCTCTTTCTCAAGCTTTTCAACTTGAGTAGAGGTTCCTTCTTGCACCTTCTCAGTCAAAGATCTAGAGTCAGCTCCCTCTTTCAGGAGTTTTACTTCCTGTCGGAGGGACTCGACTCGGATTTTGGCTTTCGCCAGGTTACTAGATAGGTAAGCAATTAACTCTGATAATTCAACTTTAGAATAATCACTTACAGTTATTTTGTCATCCTCCGAAATTGTAAGTTTTCCGTAGTCCGGCTCCGATTCTGATTTGGTGTCGATGTCTTCTGAAGCAGTCAAGGCGAGCAGGTTTGATTGTGGGGCCTCTTCTTCTTCTTCGGAGGAAGACTCGTCCCACGTGGCTTGAAGGGCCTTCTTCCTTCGTATCTTCTTGGCTTCTTTCAGATTAGGACACTCCGATTTGTAGTGTCCCTTCTTGTTGCATTCGTAGTAGGTTACGTTTGATTTGGTCTTAGACATTGAGGGTTCAGCTGGATCTTCTTTCTTTCGGCTGGCTTTTCTTCTGTTGGTCTGATGCTCAGTTCCTTGTAGTAGTCCCGAGCTAGTCAAACCAGCTTGGGTCGATCTCCTTCACTGTCTTCTGAGTCTGATTCTGAGTCAGACTCGGGTGTAGGTTGAGGCTTTTTCTTGGTCACCTTTCCTTGGGGTTTTCCTGTAAGAAAAGTAATACCTTTCTCGGCTAAAGTGCAGTTAGTCTGCTCATGTAATTCTAATTCTGAAAATAATTCATCTAATTTAATTTTAGAAAGATCCCTAGAAACTTTGTAAGCATCTACCATAGATGCCCACAGAGTATTTCTTGGAAAGGCGTTTAGGGTATACCTGATAAGGTCACGATTTTCTACCTTGTGACCGATTGTGTGTAGTCCGTTCATCAGCTCCTGGATTCTGGTGTGGAGCTGGGCTGCTGACTCGCCTTCGTTCATTTTGATTGTGTAAAATTTGTTCAGCAGTAGGTCCCGTTTGCTGATTCTGGTGTCGGAGGTACCTTCGTGCAACTCGATCAACTTACTCCAGAGTTCCTTCGCACTGTTGAAGGGTCCCACCTGGTTCAGTTCTTCTTTGGTTAATCCGCACTGCAGCGTCTGGGTTGCTTTTGCATCAGCCTCGATCTTCTTCTTCAGCGAGGCGTCCCATTCTGAGTAATGCTGTGCCACTCCTTCAACATTTTTGGGGATTTCCAAACCAGATTGGATAATAATCCACATGTCCACCTGAGTTTTCAGGTGGACTTCCATCCGACTCTTCCAGTAGGAGAAGTCTTCTCCACTGAAGAGTGGTGGTCTGGCTGTGCTGAAACCCTCTTGCATGGCCATTTAAAATTTCTGAAATAATAAAAAAACAGAGAAATTCTATCCCAAGACTTGGTCTTGGATTAGTAGTGCGGGAATAAAATAATTGAGAAAAAGCGATCGAGTGGTGTTGCACCAATCTCGATTAACGAGAAAAATTCAAAAGAAAAAGAAAGTAAAATTTTCGTAAAATCCGAAAAACTCTCAAATTGGTGGTTGCACCAAATTTGAGCCACCCGCTCTGATACCACTTGTTGGATCGAGAAAAACGATAGAGGGGGGGGGTGAATATCATTAAAACTTTTCGGATTAAAGAAAGAGCAAATATGCAGCGGAAAGAAATTAAATGCACGAGAACACAAGTCTATTTTTTACTTGGTTCGGAGTCGCGGTCGACTCCTACTCCAAGGCCCACGGTCCTTGACCGTTTACTTGGCAATACTATAATCACGCAAAAAGGATTTACAATTTTAAGTACCACAGTATTTCAGAAAATTGAAATGCTACACTTTTCGTTACCGACCTCGATGTAGATCGTATTTCAGTGCAGAGGGTCGTCGTCGGTGTTGAGATCTTGAAGTCGGAGTTTGCCAGGGCGTAGCGCGTGAACGAAAAGCTTTGGAGCATTGAGAAATTGTGTTGTTGAAGCATTGGGGTCGAGCCCCTTTTATAGTGCTCAAACGGGCGCCTGATAGGTTGGGGGCGCCTGACACGTGCCCTCTGATCTACGAATCCTTATCCGCGGGCTCGGTCAGCGCTTATCCTCCCCACTTGGGCGCCTGAGCTGTTGGGGGCGCCCGTGACCTCACGGGCGCCTGATCCGCCTTGGTTCAGTGGCTTCGCAGCTATGTTTTGGGTTTTGCCTTCACTCTTAGGTGCTTGTATCCTCACGGGCGCCTGAGCCCATTCGGGCGACTGTCTCCATTCGGGCGCTTAGGCCCAGTGAAGCACCTTCACTTGCAGACGATCAGTCCTTCAACCCTGCAACTTAGGTTAGTCCCAAAAACATAATAAGCAATAATTTCAGCCGTAGCTGTCTTGGTTCTGACTTTGGGTCTCCCAAATTGAACCCTAGGTCGAACCGACGCCTACTGTTCCCTCGACGGGGAACGCGTCCTCACCTACTCCTCTCAGGAGAGTTTACCTTTTGCCAACCGGCTCCTCCGTTGGACTTTTGCCCGATCCCCTTGACCAGGTCTTTGTGCCCAACTTCCGGTCAGGTCTTCGGTGCCCAGCCCCTTGCCAGGACTTCGTGCCCAGTCCTCGACCAGGACTTCTTTGCCCGACTTCCGGTCAGGTCTTCTTGCCCAGTCCTTGACCAGGACTTATTTGCCCAGCCCTTTGCCAGGACTTCTTGCCTAGTGCACCTAGGACTTCTTCCTTCACACTCAGTGAACAAGTTAGACAACAATAATATCTTAACTTCTGAACCCTTTGCCATTATCAAAACCCAGGTTTGACTTAGGTGTTGTCTGCACCAACAACTTGAACGTGCAAGAGATCCGGCATACCTTGGACAAGCTGGGTAAGTGAAGGGCACGCACCAAAGGTATACCTATACGATAGGAATTTGTAAATTAACTGTATGAGTTTTCTTTCGCATGAATCGCTCATGGGATCTCTTATTTCCGCTGTGATTTTTGAATGTTTTTGCCTATAGATCCCTACAGTGGTATTAGAGTCACTTGCGGAAGATGATATAAAGTTTAGAAAATTTTTTATATGTGATATAGAAGTAGAACATAATTTTGTTATGGATTGTGTAATGTATGAGAATTTGTTGAGATACAAAAGTTTGTGTTGATCAAACTAAAAGTCCATAGCATTATCATATGAATATGAAAGTGTGCTATGGTCCGATTATACTCAACAAATTTTATAACCTATGGTTTCAGCTTATGAGCATTTTACAATCATAACAAAAATTGATGTCCTAAATCTATTGTGTGTGATTGATGACATTGTGCATGGTTATGACCTTAACCCCAATATGATTAGATGTATATGTGTGTGTACATGTTGTAATGTAATTCATAATATGGCCTACGTGTCGTGCCTTATCTCTATTTTTCTAGTTGTAAAATAGATTTAGACTCGAATGTAACTCAAGTTTTCCTAATTTGTAATGTATAACATGAGGAGTGGAATGTCCATTAAAGAATAAAGTTACAAGAAGGAAGCCGATGATACATGACGACCGAAGGATGCACTTGGAGAAGATGCTATCCGTAGGTTGACCATTAATTTTCTCATTGGCTTGAGAATATCGTAGTATACGGGCCATACCCATGTCACATTTAACCGCTTATATGTTGATATATGCAATGTGTGTATGTGATGCATGATTAGATAAACATTTATCTTAATTAAGTCAACTTGATATGTCTACCAAAGTTTGGTACTCATAAACTACCTCGATCATTTGTTGTTGGGTTTGCCAAAGCAAAGCTACACATTTTATCTTGGTAGAGAGCAAGAGGACAATTGTGATGTCCCGCTATCGAACTTTGGGTGAGACTTAACTAAGTCACCACAATTAGATTGAGAAACTTAGAGGCATATCCCAAAAGTTGGGAAAATTGGGTAAAAGAACAATTATATAAAGTCTTGGGTGATTAGCCAAAGCTAACGCAAGATGAGATATAATATGGATCTTGTCCCACATGAATGTAGTCGTTATTTGGTTTGGAGCTAGTAGTGTGGGCAAATTGAGTTTGCCTACATTCATGACTAGCCCCTACCAAAGCTCTACAATTTCTGCCACCATTAACTCTGAGCTTCAGAAGCAACATGAGAACATGGATGCACATGATATGGTTGAGCACTTAAAACAACTATATCAAGGGCAAGCTAGGCATAAGCGATTTGAGGTGTTTAAGGTCGTATTTGCATGCAAGATGCAAGAGAGAACTCCCGTAGGAACTCACGTACTCAAGATGATTGGGTATGTCGAGAACCTTGAAAGACTAGGATTTCTACTGGGTCAAGAATTGACCACGGACCTTATCCTGCAATCGTTGCCGGAAGGGTACAATCAATTTCTCATGAACTATAACATGAATGAAATTGACAAGCCAATGCCTGAGATGCTCAGCATGTTGAGAACTGCTGAACCCAATCTCAAGAAAACTGAAGGCTAAAGCAAATGGAAGCCTAAGGGCAAGAGTAAGACCCAAGCCAAAGGCAAGGCCAACTCTACTGCACTGAAGGCTAAAGGCGGGGTGCCTAAGGAAGGGACCTGCTTCTACTATGGTGAGACTGGACATTAGAAGCGGAATTGCAAACTCTACCTAGAGGAAGTAAAGAAGAAAAGAAGTGAGACTTCTGCCTCAAGTATTTTTGTTAAAGAAGTCAATCTATCTATTTCTTCTTCTTGGTATCAGATACCGGTTGTGCATCTCACATTTGTACTATTGTGCAGGGCCTTCGAAGAGTTAGATCATTGACAAAAAGCGAAGTGGACCTACGAGTAGGTAATGACGCAAGTGTTGCTGCTATAGCTGTAGGAACATATTCCTTGTCTTTGCCTACTAGGCTTATCTTAGAGCTAGAGGAGTGCTTTTATGTACCTGCACTAACTAAGAACATAATTTCTGTATCTTGTTTGGACAAGAAAGACTTTTTATTTATCATAAAGGACAAATGTTGTTCTATAATATTAAATGACATATTCTATTATAGTGCACCACTTATGCATGGACTCTATGTTCTAGACTTAGAAAACTCAATCTATAACATAAATACCAAATGACTCAAACCAAATAATTTGAACCAAACGTATCTCTGACATTGTCACTTAGGTTATATAAATGAGAGTCGCATATCCCAGCTTCATAAGGATGGATTACTGGACTCATTTGATTTTGAATCATGTGAGACATGTGAATCTTGCCTTCTAGGCAAGATGACCAAGACTCTATTTAGTGGACACGGTGAAAGAACGACAGACTTGTTAGGACTCATACATACTGATGTATGTGACCCATTTAATGTTGCAGCTAGAGGAGGTTATCAGTACTTCATCATTTTTACTGATAATGTTAGTAGATACGGCTATGTGTATCTAATAAAATACAAGTCAGAATCCTTTGAAAAATTCAAAGAATTCAAGAGTGAAGTACAAAACCAACTTGGCAAGAGTATTAAGATGCTTCGATCAGATCGAGGTGATGAATACCTTAGCCAAGAGTTTCGTGACCATCTAGCAGAGTGTAAGATCATATCCCAACTCAACTCCACCTAGAACACCATAATAGAATGGTGTGTCCGAGTGGAGAAATTAGACTCTATTAGATATGGTACGATTGATGATGAGTCAGACAGATCTTCCTACTTCCTTCTGGGGATTCGCTCTAGAGATAGCTATTTTCACACTTAACCGAGCTCCATCAAAGGTTGTCATAAAGACACCATATATGATATGGACTGAGAAGAGTCCCACGATGTCTTTTATGAGGATTTGAGGTTGTGAGGCTTACGTTCAACGTCAAGTCTTAGATAAACTTGGACCCAAATATGATAAGTGTTATTTTGTAGGGTATCCCAAGGAAACGAAGAGATATTTCTTCTACAATCTCACACTAGACAAAGTGTTTGTCACTAGAAATGATATTTTTCTCAAAAGAGAGTTTATTTCTAGAAGAAATAGTGTGAGTAAAATCCATCATGAAGAAGTTCAAGATGCATATAGTACTGAGGCCTTGATGGACATTGAACAGGCACCACAAAGTGTTGTGGATCATGAGATTGTTGCACAAGAAGTTGTGGAGTAACAACCTATTCAAGTAGACCAACCTCTTCGCAGATCTGATAGGATACGTCGTCAGCTTGAGAGATACTCATTTCTCTTATCTAACTATGATGACATTATTCTTGTTGAGTTGAACGAGCCTACATCCTATCAAGAAGCTATGATGAGCCCAGATTCTAAGAAATGACTAGAGGCCATGAAGTCCGAAATGGAATCCATGTACACTAACCAAGTATGGACTTTGGTTGATCCACCTGTGGGAATTAAGTGGGTCTTTAAAAGGAAGACTGACATGGATGGTCTTATGCATACCTATAAAGGGCGATTGGTAGCCAAAAGTTTCAAGCAAATTCATGGTATTGACTATGATGAAACCTTTTCACCAGTTGCGATGCTTAAATCTATTCGGATCATGTTTGCTATTGCATCTTACCATGATTACGAGATCTGGCAAATGGATGTCAAAATCGCATTCCTAAATGGGAATCTACTCGAGGATGTGTATATGACAACCTAAGGGTTTTGTAGATCCAGAGCATGCTGGAAAGTTATGTAAGTTGCAAAGGTCCATTTATGGGCTAAAGCACTTCTCGAAGCTGGAATCTTCGATTCGATGATGCAATTAAAGCGTTTGGTTTCATCAAGAATGAAGATGAACCCTGTGTCTACAAGAGGGTTAGTGGGAGTTCAGTTATCTTCCTGATCTTGTATGTGGATGACATACTCCTCATTGGAAATGATATCCCTTCACTACAGTCTGTGAAGATGTGGCTAGAGAATTGTTTCTCAATGAAAGACTTAGGTGAAGCAATCTATATCCTGTTGGTGCAGGCATCACTTAAGTCAAACCTGGGTTTTGATAATGGCAAAAGGTTCAGAAGTTAAGGTGGTGTTATGATCTAACATGCTTACTGAGTGTGCAGGAAAAGTCCTAGATACACTAGGTAAGAAGTCCTGGCAAAGGCTAGGCAAAGAAGTCCTGGTCGAGGACTGGGCAAGAAGACCTGACCGGAAGTTGGGCACGAAGACCTGGTCAGGTGGATTGGGTAAAAGTCCAACCGGAGGAGCCGGTTGGCAAAAGGTAAACTCTTCTGAGAGGAGTAGGTGAGGACGCGTTCCCCGTCGAGGGAACAATAGGCGTCGGTTCGACCTAGGGTTCCATTTGGGAGACCCGAAGTCAGAACCAAGACAGCATAGGCTATAAATAAAGGCTAATATATTTTGCTTCTTTGTTTTTGGAACTAACCTTGGTTGCAAGGATCGAAGGACAAGTTCTCTACAGCTAAGTGCCTCAATGGAGTGAGGCACCTTACTGGGGTTAGGCGCCCGAATGCATACGGGCGCCCAAGTCCAAAGGCAAAACAGAAGCAAGCGAAGCAAACAGCCACGAAGCCTCTGGACTAACTCAGCTCAAGCGCCCGTGAGGTCACGGGCGCCCCCATCAGCTCAGGTGCCCAAGTGGAGATGGATAAGTGCTGACCGAGTCTGCGAATAAGAGATCGCGCAGGGAAGGCCACGTGTTAGGCACCCCCATCGACACAGGCGCCCGTATGGGTGCTATAAAAGGGGGTTCACCCCCAAGGCTTCAACATCCATTGCTCTCAATGCTCCAGACACTTTCACTCAAGCGCTGCGCTCTTACAAAGTTTGACTTCAAGATTCCAGCGCCGACGACGACCCTCTGCTCCGAAATTCGATCCACCTGGGAGTCAGTAAAACTTTAAATTACGATAGTGTTGCTAGTTAATTTCTAATTATATATCTGTACTATCAACTTGTAAATGCTTTATCGAATATAGAATTGCCCAAAGTAAATGGTCAAGGACCATGGGCCTTGGAGTAGGAGCCGACCGCGACTCCGAACCAAGTAAAACTGACTTGTGTTCACGTGTGATCTATTATTTTCCGCTGCGTATTTACTCTAGTATTCCGAAAATTTTATAACGATATTCCCCCCCCCCTCTATCATTTTCTTCGATCCAACAAGTGGTATCAGAGCGGGTGGCTCAAATTTGGTGCAACCACCAATTTGAGAGTTTTTTCGGATTTTACGAAATTATTTTAAATTTTTTTCTTTTTTTCGAATTTTTCTCGTTAATCGAGGTTGGTGCAACACCACTCGATCGTTTTTCATTTCTATTAATTTTCTTCTGCACTACTAATCCAAGACCAAGTCTTGGAACAAGTTTTCTCTGTTTTTGTTTTTTTAGAAATTATTATGGCCATGCAAGAGGGTTTCAGCACAGCCAGACCACCGCTTTTCAGTGGAGAAGATATCTCCTACCGGAAAAGCAGGATGGAAGTCCACCTGAAAACTCAGGTGGATATGTGGATAATTATCCAATCTGGTCTTGAAATCCCAAAGAACGCAGAAGGAGTGGCACAACACTATTCTGAATGGGACGCCTCGTTGAAGAAGAAGATCGAGGCTGATGCAAAAACAACCCAGACGTTGCAGTGCGGATTGACCAAGGAAGAGCTGAACCGGGTGGGTCCCTTCAATAGCGCCAAAGAACTTTGGAGCAAGCTGATTGAGCTGCACGAAGGTACCTCCGACACCAGAATCAGCAAAAGAGATCTGTTGCTGAACAGACTCTACACAATAAAAATGAACGAAGGCGAATTAGCAGCACAACTCCACACTAGAATCTAGGAGCTGATGAACGGACTGCACACAATAGGTCATAAGGTAGAGAACCGTGACCTAATCAGGTATACCTTAAACGCATTCCCAAGGAATACTCTGTGGGCATCTATGGTAGATGCTTACAAGGTTTCCAGGGACCTTGCAAAAATTAAATTAGATGAACTCTTTTCAGAATTAGAATTACATGAACAGACTAACTGCACTATGGACGAGAAAAGTATTACTTTTCTTGCAGATAAACCCTAAGGAAAAGTCGCCAAAAAGAAGCCTCAACCTGCACTCGAGTCTGACTCAGACTCAGAAGATAGTGAAGGGGATTGACCCAAGTTGGTACGGCTAGCTCGGGACTACTACAAGGAGCTGAAGCACCAGACAAACAGAAAGAAAGCAAGCCGACGAAAGAAAGATCCAGCTGAACCTTCAACTTCAAAAGACAAAATGAATGTCACTTGCTATGAATGCAACAAGAAGGGTCATTACAAATCAGAGTGCCCCAATCTGAAGGAAGCCAAGAAGACTCGAAGGAAGAAGGCTCTTCAAGCCACTTGGGACGAATCTTCCTCCGAAGAAGAAGAAGATGCCCCACAATCAAATCTTCTCGCTTTAACCACTTCAGAAGACATCGACACTGGATCAGAATCGGAGTCAGACGACGGAAGGCTCATAATCTCGGAAAACGACCAGATAACGGAACATAAAGATTTGGACCAATGGATGTTGGATAGTGGATGCTCCAGACACATGACCGGAGACAAATTAAAATTCACCAAACTCAAGTTCAAGAACCTAGGCTCAATAGCATTTGGCAATAATGCTACACTCAAAGTCATTGGGTCAGGTAACATTGAACTCAAATCCGATTTTGTGATTAAAAAGGTACTCTTGGTTGAGAACTTCAAATTTAATTTACTGAGTATAAGTCAATTATGTCATACTGGCTATATAGTTACATTTACCAACTCTGATTGCCTGATTAGAAACCTTCAAGACTCAGAAGTTATGCTTAAGGGCACTAGGAAAAATAATGTTTATACGATAAATTTACCTGTAGTACCCAAATGTCTCTTAACTCAATTAGAAGAATCCAACCTCTTGCATAGGAGATTAGGTCACACTAATCTAAGACTAATTTCAAAAATCACCCAACTTGGTCTAATTAAAGGAGTTCCAAAAATTAAAACTATGAAAACACGATATGTAACTCGTGTAACCAAGGTAAACAAACCAGGTCTAATCACAAGCAAATTCAATCAGACCTAACTCAAACCACACTTGAGCTTCTGCACCTTGACCTATTTGATTCACATGGAGCCAAGTCACTAAGCGGAAACCGGTACTGCTTAGTCATTATCGATGATTACTCTAGGTTTACTTGGGTAAGATTCCTAAAAACTAAGGATGAAACCCTAAACCTGTTTATTGACTTATGTAAGATAATTGAAAATCAAAATGATACCAAAATCAAAAGACTTAGGAGTGATCACGGGGGAGAGTTTGAGAATAAAAGGTTTGAGAAATTCTGTAGAATAAATGGATATATTCATGAATTTTCTTGTCCTAAAACCCCCCAGCAAAATGGGATAGTAGAAAGGAAGAATAGAACCCTACAGGAAGCCGCTAGGACCATGCTCAATGAATTCAACCTAGTTAACCAATTTTGGGCAGAAACAATAAGTACGGCTTGCTATATCCAAAATAGGGTCCTAATTAACAAAAAACATAATAAAACTCCCTATGAACTATATTACCATAGACTGCCAAACCTACATTACCTAAGGGTCTTCGGATGCAAAGTACATATCCTAATCACCAAGGACTACCGATGGACCCAAAAGAGACTGTCACGAATGTGGGTCTCAAATTTAGATATTTGTAAAGCTGGAAACCCATTTTGCTAGCAAGAATGAAAAATGTAGTAAAGGGGCCACAGGTCATATTTTTCCTAGGGCTAGTTAAGATTATTTGATTCAAGCTCGAGTTTATGTGTCGTGATATTTTTGGGTTTCAAATAAAATGAGTTTTGGTTTATAATTCAGATATGAAAGTACAAAGAAAAGGAAAGAAACTTAACTAAATGAGCTAAACAAAGTAAATGCAACTAATAAACTCCACCAATGTGAAAACTTTAATCAACTAATGTAATTCGCAAAAATTGCAAACTTAAACTGACATTGAATGAAATACTACACTACAAATTATGCTACACTTCAGTGATTAAAACTCAAAGTAGAAATTTTACTTAATACAAAAGTGCAACAATGAAACAACTTGATACCAAGAAGAGAAAAGCTGATGTGCCAAAAATTGAAACTGATTGCAGAAATTATAGCTGGTTAATTCAGCTTGGAAGGCTTGACTAACACTGAAGTTATCTGTGAGAATGAATGAAGAAATCTGAAACTCGAGACTGATCAAGGCAGGAAAAAAACTGAGTTCAGAAATGGAATGCAGGAAAACAAATCTATATGCAGAAATGAAATGCAACAACAATTTGGATGCAACAATCAAACAAGACAACTAATTTCAAATGCAATAAAATTCCAATGCAAAGTTTCACTGATACAACTTCATAATTGATAACTGGGAATTGCAGGAATGGAATTAACTAGCAGAAATGGGAGGTAGAAATTACTAAGTTGAATGCAGAAATACAACAACAGTTCAAATGCTGAAACTAACAAATGCAAGCTAAATTCGAGTCACTAATCTAAGTTCAGTAAAGCTTAAAAAGAGCTAAGGTTTACTTGGCACGAAATTCAGAAGCTATCAGTGGAAATTACAGAAACAAAATTGATATACAGACTGAAATTTGATACGCGACAGCTGAGCAAAAATAAGGAAATGGAACTGGATTCAGAAATGATTCAGATACTAAGTAAGCTGATCTAAATGCATTAATACACTGAATGTTGACTCCAATTTCAGAAATTAAGACTAGACCTAACTTGAATTTTGAAATGAACTGAAGAATTCAGAAACGAAACTGAAATTGCAGAAACAGCAGTGATACGCAGCAATGAAATTGGAACAAACTGAGATTAAATGGAATCTTTCACTAACAAGTAGTGTGTCTAATTAATTTGCAGAGACGAAACCTAATTAAGGCAAAGATGATTCAGAAAATAACACTAAAGTAGCTGATACAAAGACAGAAATGAAATGGCTGGCAGAAATCGAATTACAGCTAATAACAAAAACGCATAAAGAAAACTAGCATCGATCCCTTCCCTTAGCTCCAGATCTTCTTGCCGTCACACAAGAGTGAGCCTCGAACCCCTTTACTCCACAAATTATTAGAAATCTCACTCTGCAACTCGATCCAACCCAACTCTGCTCAAATCTAAAAATAGCAACCCGATCCCCTCGATCTCGCTATGTTGGATGGCGATGACGATTTGGAGATGATCAGAACACTCCAGAGAACCCTCCAGATAGCTCAGATGGATGGAAATGACACACAAACGAGATCCAAGCAATCAACTCACAGATCTGACGAAACCCTCAATCATCTCTCTTTTGGGCCGAATTGGAGCTGGAATCTTCACGGAGAAACCTTCCCAATGATCTAGAACTGGATCTAAGATCGAAATCGATGTGGTCACACCCTCAGACGAAGAAATTCGAAGAAGAAATGAAGAACACTAAAGAAAATGTAGAAGCTGAACTTGGCGAAGAAGACGCGACAGTCTGATCTGAAGCTGTGGAGCAGTTAATATAGTTTTAGAAATGAACGGCCGAGATTCACTTAACTCCATCCAACTGCTAGATCTCTTCAGATTTGAATCAAACTTCCCATATCTTGATCAAGGGTCAAGATCTGCCTCTCAGTAGCTCGGATCTTCCAGATTTGCAATGGATGGCTCAGATCACCCTGATCTTTGAATGGATGGTCTATACCCCTCTGATCTTGATCCAACGGCTAGATGATCTCTGATTTGGATGAAATCTTCAGATCTTAATCCAAGTGCTTGATTAACCTTAACCCCACCTCGGATTGCCTCAAAGTTCTCAGATGACCTAGATCTAACCGTTTTTGAATCGGACGGCCCATATTAGTCGATGCTTGATCACTCGATCCGGGTCCACTTCTGACTCAAGTTTGACCCAGCATGACCTAGGTTCATGATCCTTCCAAGCCTGCAAAAGTAGATCAACAATTTAGAAGCAAAATAATTCAAATGTACCAAGATTTACAATAAAGCCCAAAATAGAATAGATTCATGAAACCTAGGCTAAATTCAATATTAAGCAAGTAAAATATGGGTCAAACATGGATTTAAGAATCTGAAATAATCAATAAAATAACACTTATCAACTCCCCCACACTTAATCTTGAGCGTCTCACGAAAACTACTAAATATGTACCCCTTAGATTCTTTCCAAACATAGTTAGAAGCAAATAAAAAGAAATTACCTAAGGTTGTCAATTCTCAAAAAATCTAAGCTCTATGGATTAGTAACTCATCCTTAAATCAACAACTTAGCATTTTCATCCTTCATGATTCATTGAAATGAATTTAACTCACTAGCCTTTCAAGGGAAATTTTTGGTGGCTCTCTCTTTAAGTTCTAAGTTCATGATGAAAGTGGAGCTCACTCAAACATAAATGCTTTTTGCACTACCATAGGCTTGCTTGTTATCTACTCTCCACCATTATTCATGATTCGGATCCACATCTATAAAAGTTTATTCAAACAAATGAAAGACCTATGAAATGGAAGAATGAAGTGAAAGCCAAGAAAATAGAGAAATTGATGAAATGGGAATCTTGGTTGCTCAAAGATATTTCTAATGCACTTTGCCCTCTTTATAGTCCTCATACTGAAGTCAAAAGTGTGGTGGAGTAAGTCTTGGATAATACTTTTGATTCGGATGAAAAGAACCCTTTTTGGTCTCAATGTGCCAATTTTGTTTTTGTGTGCCACTTGTTTCCTTTTTCTTTCTTTTTTTTTATGGTCGGTTGTTTCTTCCTGTTTTTAGTCTTCATTTTGTTCAGTCATAACGTGCTCAACTCCCTAATCCTTATCAGATTCGGCTCCAATCCAACTCTGCTATGATCTTCCAAATGAAATGTAGCTGCTGTTTTTTTCCTCTTTCCTTTTCATAGCTGCATTTTTTCTCTGTTTCAAGTTTCCAATTCTTGCTCCTCGCAACTAATTTCAGACCTTGCAATTCTCTGATTGCTTAACATCAGTTAGCATCTAGGAGTAGTAGAGCATTTAAATTGTTCCACTCAAAAATTCTGATCAACAAGTTAAATTTTCAGCCAACTGCATTCCCTTTTCTGCTCTGCTTCGAAAATCCTAACAGCCAAATTTCCTTTGTTCTGATCAGCATTGGATATACTCAACACTTTTTGATACATTTATATGCTTAACGCCCTGATTTATAGCCTTGGAAACTCAAATTCAGTTTCAAGTTGATACAAATTCTGTGCAAAAACTGCTTGTATGGAACACTACCTTCTGATTTTTTTTCCAGCTGCATTTTCAGCTTACATTCTCAACCTTGTTGTCGAGTGGTTTGTTCTTAATCGTTGCAGCAACCACATTAGTTTCAGATCAGTTCGGCTACACTTCCATTACTGATCGGTACAGATTTTGTTTATTTTTTTTCCTGTTTTGGCACAGATTGTCTTCACTGATTCCAGATTTTTTTTTACAGCTTCAATCCAACACTTTACAAAGTGTTGCTGATCTTAACTTCCATAATTCCAACTTCCCCATTCTTGATCCAAACCACTTGTGATACAAACTTCATTGATTTCATTTTTTTTTCTTGGCACAGATTTTTTTCTGTTTTTTTCTCTTTTGCATGCCATTTGTTTCCATTGCAGATTTCTTTCTTTTCTCAGCCGAATTCAACTTGTCACAACTTCCTTGGATCATCAATTTATGATCAAGAATCTGGGTGCTTCAATTGATTTCCTCCTTAACTACTTCTTCCCATTTGTTCTTGATACCAAACTCAACTCTACTTGGCACCTTTTTGAGTCAACCTCACAAATTTTTTTCTCTTTGAAATGAAATGCATCCTTGCTACAAAATAATTCCAAAACACTAGCCACCTCCCCCACACTTGATTTTTTGTCCGTCTCGGGCAAAATAACATCAAGAAACATCCCAAACAAACAAGTTCATAGAAAAGTATGGTTGAAAGAAGGAAGTATGGAAAAGAAAATAGAATAAACTTGATTATTGCCATGAATTAATATAGAAAGGAAAACAAATTGAGTAGCCTCTATAAATGTGATCCAATCATAGAATTATGGTTTTGAAAGAATCTAAGCAAGTTCTAGAGTACAATCACATATGTGTGTCACAAAAATAAGGCTAATTCTCACTAGGTACAAATAATTCATCTCAAATCATCAATTAAGAATCCATAGCCAAGTAGTACTCAAGCATCCAAGATTGCATCCATGAGCTCAAACAACCAAATTTAATTTATTTTCAAGAGACTCTAAAATGACATGAAAACAACCTAGAGGGATACATTTATTCCTACTCATTAAGAAAATTTGCCAAAAGAAATAACATGCTATTTACAATGTCTATTTATTCATCCATTCTACTCTACGTACTCACGCATTTATTAGCAAGAACTCTTTTTAAAAGAAAATTCTACTTCTAGAAAACATAAAAATGAAGGAAAATGCAAGAAAGAACAAACTCCCCTTTATTTCTGGCGGTCGGAGTCTATCAAGAAATAACCTCCATCGTGGCAGTAGAGGAGTATGGGTAGCTGAGAGAGTTTCCTTCATTTGTTCAATTTTATGGTGCATTACTCCCCCACACTTAGACTTTACAGCAAAATGTTCAGGTGGCCGAAGGTGATTTAGGTACAAGAGCCATTTAAAAGGTAGAGTGCTTCGAATTAAAGTAAGATCATCTCCTCCTTCTTGATGCCTTTTAGAAGTCCTTCCAGGAGGTTGGGGATTGTTTAGATGGAGCACCCACTCCAGAAGTCTTCGGTACCTTGCAAAATCATGTAAAACCTTTCTCATGCGTGTAGGGTAAGATAGAAGTGTAATACCATCAATTTCTACATAGAATATATCCAAAAATGCATCACATCCAATAAAATCAATTTTTGGTACCTCAATGAATTTTTCACAATTAATATCCACCAAAGGTATATCAAGAAATTTATCACCACCCATGAAATCTATTTTGGATACTTCAATGGAATTTTCACAATTATTTCCCACCAAGGATGTATCAAGCAATGCATTACAACCAATGAAATCAACTTTAGGTACCTCTATCGAATTTTCACAAGCAGTTTCTACATAAGGTATATCAAGAAATGTTTCACAGCCAATAAAATCAATCTTAGGTACCTCCATAAGTTTTTCACACTCAACTTCAGCATAAGATATAGCAAGAGATTCATCACAATAAACAACATCAATTTCAGGCTCTTCTAAAAATTTTTCACAATCAGTTTCAGCATAATATGTATCAAGAATATCATCGTAATGAATAAAATCAAGCCTGGGTGCCTCTATGGAATTTTCATAATTATTTTTCACAAAAGATGTATCAAGACATGCTTCACATGCAATTCTAGACACCTCCCTGAAATTTTCTAAAGGAAAAGGAGAAATACTTACCTGATCGTACTAAAAAATATCTAGAGGTTCTACAAGAATAGATGTATCCATAGCTTCCTTCTGGTCAAGTATAGGTTCCATCTCAGGCTCAAGTTCTGGTGGACACTCAACTGGAATAGGTGATCCTTGGGTTCTTGCTCCCATCATGCAAGTCCCTACACTTTCTGGCTTATCCTCTGAATTTTCTAATGTATCAGTCAATGTTGGTGGTCCCTGGGGCTCTATGCAATCCCCTACACCTGTAGAATCATCTCCCGTGCATGCTTCCTCAGTAATATCTGCAACAACCTTATTAGAAAAATTAGGACTATCAATAGCAATATCATCACAAAATAAAAGATAAGAAGAGTCCTGTAAAGCTTCAGTTTCGAATTCAAGGTTGTCACGTACTTTTCCATCCATCTCCTCTAATGCCTTCACAACTGATGCATCCTCAGCTTTCTCTGAAATCAAATCTCCTCCCACTATGTCAAATGCAACATCATCAGCAATTAACTGTGCCTCAACAGTCTCATCTGGGGTGTCCATGCTCATAATAGAGTGATCTCCCCTAGGGTCCTTCATGGCATCGAAAATACTAAACTGGACTACTGTGTCCCCCACTTCCATCGAAAGTGTGCCAGCATAAATATCAATTTTTGTTCTGGTAGTCTTCAGAAAAGGCCTCCCAAGGATAAGGAGGGATCTATGTGCAAGATAGTCTCCTTCCATCTCTAGAATGTAGAAGTCTGCAGGAAAAATCGACTCCTTAACTTTTACCAAAACATCTTCAATAACTCCTGCTGGATGGGTCTGGCTTCTATCTGCTAACTGAATCACAATTCCAGTGGGTTGTAAAGGGCCAATGCCAAGCATCTGGAAGACTGATCTGGGCATTACATTGATGGAGGATCCCAAGTCTAGCATAACGTCATGAAACATAGTCTTCCCTATCTCACATGATACAGTAAAAACTCCAGGGTCTTCACACTTTTGAGGAATGGCATGGATGAGTGATGAAACATTCTTCCCCAAGCTGACCAACTCATTCTCCTTAAGCTTCTTCTTGTGAACACATAAATCCTTCAGGAATTTTGCATACTTAGGAATCTGTTTAATCATGGTCAACAGGGGTACATTAACTTCCACTTTACTAAATAATTTTACAAGCTCATTGTATTATTTGGTTTTCTCCTCCTCCACTTGTCTTTTGGCTTGAATCTTCCGCTATGGAAAAGGCAAGGGAACAGAAATTTCCTCCTCTTGAATCGAAATGGGAGGGGCTGAATTTTGAGCTGCTATCCCACTTGATGGAGTTGCTGTAAAATCTGTTTCGCCACTGATTTCTCCCTCATTTTCTACCAAATTCACAAGATTACTTGATGAGGGAGTTGAGCACGGACTAGGAGTGGAACCAACTGATTTTGAAGTGATTCTAGGGCTGATCGGTGCTGAAATTGTAGGTGCTGCCCTGTTTTCAGAAAAAACTACTTTTGGACCTTTTTTAGTTGAAGTAATCTTCCCACTCCTCAAAGTAATAGCGCTAACGTTTCCCTTTGGATTGGGAGTAGCTTGAGAAGGTAGTTGGCCTAATCTTTGAGCTTGACTTTGATTAATCCCGCTAGCCAATTGTCCAATTTGCCTTTCGATGTTTTGTAAGGCACCAAAAATATTGCCCTGTTGTGATTGTTGGAATTGGAGCTGTTGGGGTTGATAGGAGGGCTGAAATTGTTGTTGAAATGACTGATAAGTAGGCTGGAATGTTGGTTAAATTTGCTGAGAATTATAGCCTTGAAAATTCTGATTTTGAAGTGAAAGTGGTTGTGGTGAAGATTGAAATTGATTGGGCTAAAATCCTTGATTTTGTGGCTGAAAACTTTGATTTCAAGGCTGGAAACTTTACTGCGGTTGTTGGAATTGCTGCTGTAAAGGTTGATATTGCTGTGGATAATTCAAATTCCCTTGGAAACCTTGTTGATTCCCTTGAAACGATTGCTGGAAATTCTGAAATGTTGGCTGGAAATGCTGATTTTGGGGCTGGATTTGCAGATTTTGGGACTGAAATTGTTGTGGCTGCTGGAAAGATTGCTGTGGATGCTGGAATTGCTGTTGTGAGGGGTTTTGTTGGTAGAAAGAATTCTCATATTTTAGATTTGGATGATCCCTCCAACCAGGGTTATAAGTAGAAGAATAGGGGTTATTCCGGGCTTGAAATTGTCCCCTAACTAACGCCGCTACTGTCCCATCTTGTTGGAGGGTGGGACATGAATCTGAATTATGTTCCTGACTAGAACAAATACCACATACCCTCATCACTTGGCTTGATTGTGGAGGTGCTGAAAGACTTGGATTTTGGTTTGCATTATTAAGACCCATTTGCTTTATCAATGATGTGAGCTCTACCAGAGAATTCTTAATTTCCTTTTGTTCATTAGAAGTCACTTGGACCTCATTCACTCCTCTGGTGGACAATGCTCTGCTTCCAAACTGCTGTGAGTTCTCTGCCATGTTTGAAATAAGCTCCCTAGCTTGTTCTGGTGTTTTGTTAACTAGGGCTCCTCCAGCTGCAGCATCTATCATAATCCTATCCATCTGCAAAAAGCCCTCGTAGAAGTACTGAATAAGGAGCTACTCGCTGATCTGGTGCTATGGGCAACTGGAGCATAACTTGTTAAATCTCTCCCAGTAATCATAAAGAGTCTCCCCCACCACTTGCTGTATACCACATATGCTTTTTCTGATGATTGCAGTTCTGGAGGCTGGGAAATATTTTTCTAAAAATGTCTTCTTCATGGAAATCCAGCTAGACACGTGCCCAGTAGGTAAATGGTAGAACCAATCCTTTGCTGCTCCAGTCAGAGAAAATAGAAAAGCCCTCAGCTTGATATCTTCCTCTGAAATCCCCTGAGGCTTCATTGTGGAGCAGACTACGTGAAATTCATGCAGGTGCCTGTTTGGATCTTCTTCAGATAATCCTTGAAACTTAGGTAGTAAGTGGATGAGTCCAGATCTAAGCTCAAAATCACCAGCCATCTCTGGATAAGCAATGCTGGAATACTGAAATGTGTCATCTGGTGCTGCGAGTTCTTTCATAGTCTTCTGGTGGTCTGCCATGATACTGCCTGAATGAGTAGGAATAAACTGAAGATGAGGAATATCAATAGCCTCTGAAATTACGCCTTGGCTCCTCCTTGCTCTGAATGTTCTCTCAATTTCAGGGTCAAATTCTTCAAGATCACCACCTGCTGACCAGGTCATAAAATAAACAATCGCAGCAAATGTGTATGGAAAAATGAAACAGATAAAGTAAA
Source organism: Boesenbergia rotunda (assembly GCA_024364735.1). NCBI lineage: Eukaryota > Viridiplantae > Streptophyta > Magnoliopsida > Zingiberales > Zingiberaceae > Boesenbergia > Boesenbergia rotunda. The sequence continues at coordinate 8,245 of JAGFNQ010006271.1, read as the reverse complement.
TCACAAGATATAGCAGTAAGTGCAAAAATGGATCAAGAAAAATATGAAATAAGCACACAAGCTTAAACAAACAAACTCAACTAGTGTGTTCCCCGGCAACGGCGCCAAAAATTTGATGGACCCAAAAGAGACTGTCACGAATGTGGGTCTCAAATTTAGATATTTGTAAAGCTGGAAACCCTTTTTGCTAGCAAGAATGAAAAATGTAGTAAAGAGGCCACAGGTCGTATTTTTCCTAGGGCTAGTTAAGATTGTTTGATTCAAGCTCGAGTTTATGTGTCGTGATATTTTTGGGTTTCAAATAAAATATGGGTTTGGTTTGCAATTCAGAAATGAAAGCACAAAGAAAAGGAAAGAAACTTAACTAAATGAGTTAAACAAAGTAAATGCAACTAATGAACTCCACCAATGTGAAAACTTTAATCAACTAATGTAATTCACAGAAATTGCTAACTTAAACTGACATTGAATGAAATACTACACTACAAATTATGCTACACTTCAGTGATTAAAACTCAAAGCAGAAATTTTACTTAATACAAAAGTGCAACAATGAAACAACTTGATACCAAGAAGAGAAAAGCTGATGTGCCAAAAATTGAAACTGATTGCAGAAATTATAGCTGGTTAATTCAGCTTGGAAGGCTAGACTAACACTGAAGTTATCTGCGAGAATGAATGAAGAAATCTGAAACCTGAGACTGATCAAGGCAGGAAAAAAAACTGAGTTCAGAAATGGAATGCAGGAAAACAAAATCTATATGCAGAAATGAAATGCAGCAACAATTTGGATGCAAAAATCAAACAAGACAATTGATTTCAAATGCAATAAAATTCCAATGCAAAGTTTCAATGATACAACTTCATAACTGATAACTGGGAATTGCAGGAATGGAATTAACTAGCAGAAATGGGAGGCAAAACTTACTAAGTTGAATGCAGAAATGCAACAACAGTTCAAATGCTGAAACTAACAAATGCAAGCTGAATTCGAGTCACTAATCTAAGTTCAGTAAAGCTTAAAAAGAGCTAAGGTTTACTTGGCATGAAATTCAGAAGCTATCAGTGGAAATTACAGAAACAAAATTGATACGCATACTGAAATCTGATACGCGACAGCTGAGCAAAAATAAGGAAATGGAACTGGATTCAGAAACGATTCAGATACTAAGTAAGCTGATATAAATGCATTAATACACTGAATGTTGACTCCAATTTCAGAAATTAAGACTAGACCTAAATTGAATTTTGAAATGAACTGAAGAATTCCGAAACGAAACTGAAATTGCAGAAACAGCAGTGATACGCAGCAATGAAATTGGAACAAACTGAGATTAAATGGAATCTTTCACTAACAAGTAGTGTGTCTAATTAATTTGCAGAGACGAAACCTAATTAAGGCAAAGATGATTCAGAAAATAACAGTAAAGCAGCTGATACAAAGACAGAAATGAAATGGCTGGCAGAAATCGAATTACAGCTAATAACAAAAACGCATAAAGAAAACTAGCATCGATCCCTTCCCTTAGCTCCAGATCTTCTTGCCGTCACACAAGAGTGACCCTCGAACCCCTTGGCTCCACAAATCACTGGAAATCTCACTCTGCAACTCGATCCAACCCAACTCTGTTCAAATCTAAAAACAGCAACCCGATCCCCTCAATCTCGCTATGTTGGATGGCGATGACGATTTGGAGATGATCAGAACACTTCAGAGAACCCTCCAGATAGCTCAGATGGATGGAAATGACACACAAACGAGATCCAAGCAATCAACTCACAGATCTGACGAAACCCTCAATCATCTCTCTTTTGGGCCGAATTGGAGCTGGAATCTTCACGGAGAAACCTTCTCAATGATCTAGAACTGGATCTAAGATCGAAATCGATGTGGTCACACCCTCAGACGAAGAAATTCGAAGAAGAAACGAAGAATAGTAAAGAAAATGCAGAAGCTGAACTTGGCGAAGAAGACGCGACAGTCTGATCTGAAGCTGTGGAGCAGTTAATATAGTTTTAGAAATGAACGGCCGAGATTCACTTAACTCCATCCAACAGCTAGATCTCTTCAGATTTGAATCAAACTTCCCAGATCTTGATCAAGGGTCAAGATCTGCCTCTCAGTAGCTCGGATCTTCCAGATTTGCAACGGATGGCTCAGATCACCCTGATCTTTGAATGGATGGTCTAGACCCCTCTGATCTTGATCCAACGGCTAGATGATCTCTGATTTGGATGAAATCTTCAGATCTTAATCCAAGTGCTTGATTAACCTTAACCCCACCTCGGATTGCCTCAAAGTTCTCAGATGGCCTAGATCTAACCGTTTTTGAATCGGACGACCCATATTAGTCGATGCTTGATCACTCAATCTGGGTCCACTTCTGACTCAAGTTTGACCCAGCATGACCTAGGTCCATGATCCTTCCAAGCCTGCAAAAGTAGATCAACAATTTAGAAGCAAAATAATTCAAATGTATCAAGATTTATAATAAAGCCCAAAATAGAATAGATTCATGAAACCTAGGCTAAATTCAATATTAAGCAAGTAAAATATGGGTCAAACATGGATTTAAGAATCTGAAATAATCAATAAAATAACACTTATCAACTACCTAGGTAAATTTCAGTCTAAGTCAACTCCAGGAGTATTCTTAGGATATTCAACAACAAGTAGGGCATATAGGGTCTACAATAAACAAACTAACAAAATTGAAGAAACAACAAATTTAATATTTGATGAGGAAACTAATCCAAAATCTAATAATCAAAACTTGAACCCATCAAATATTGATCAAGAGAAAAATGAGTCACTTATTGAACCATCAGTTGAACCACTAGTTGAACCACTAGTTGAACCTCTAAATGAACTAACTCTTGAACCAACTACTACATCATCTGAACCAATAATTGAACCAACCCAAATAGTTGAACAGAATACTGAATCAAATCATCCAGCCGGACCTGAGGCTGAACCAAGTTCTAGAAGAACCAAGAAACTCAGACTAAGTTACCCTTTTGATCAAATTGTGGGTGATCCAACCTTAGGAGTCAGAACTAGGTCTTCCTATAGAAATCTTAGTCAGATCGCACTAATTTCGAAAATTGAACCTAAGACTATAGAGGAAGCCTTACCTGATCCTGATTGGATCATAGCTATGCAAGAGGAATTAATCCAATTTGAGAGAAACCAAGTCTGGGAACTAGTACATAAACCTGAGGGCAAGTCGGTTATAGATACTAAGTGGGTATTTAGAAACAAACTAAATGATCAAGGAGAAACAGTTAGAAATAAAGTATGCTTAGTAGCTAAAGGATTCAGTCAAGTCGAAGGATTAGACTATGACGAAACCTATGCCCCAGTAGCCAGACTTGAGTCGATTAGAATGCTGTTAGCATTTGCAGCCCATAGAGAGTTCAAACTCTACCAAATGGACGTTAAGTCAGCCTTTTTAAATAGGTTCATCAAAGAAGAAGTTTATGTAGGACAACCCCCAGGCTTTGAGAACCTAGAAAAACCTAATTACGTTTTCAAACTTAATAAGGCACTTTATGGATTAAAACAAGTACCTAGGGAATGGTATGAACGTCTATCAACTTACCTTATTTCTAAGGAATTTAACCAAGGGCAAATTGATTCTACCCTTTTTGTTAAAACCTTAGAAAAAGAATTTTCATTGCCCAAATCTATGTTGATGACATAATTTTCAGATCCACCAACTCAAACTTTTTAAAAGAATTTGTAAAAATAATGAAAAACGAATTCGAAATGAGTTTAGTTAGTGAGCTCAATTTCTTCTTAGGATTGTAAATTAAGCAAACTAGGGATGGGAATTATGTTCACCAATCCAAATATGCTAAGGAGTTAATAAAGAAATGTAAAATGGATAACTCCAAAAGCATAAGTACCCCTATGGCCACAAATGTAAAAATTGATAGTGACCCTGAAGGTAAACCTGTAGATCTTAAGCTATACCGAAGTATGATTCAAAGTCTACTTTACCTTACAGCTAGCAGACCTGATATCCTATTCTCTGTAGGAATGTGTTCTATATACCAAACATGTGCTAAGGAATCGCACTTAGCAGCCCTAAAAAGAGTACTTAGATACATTAAGGGCATCCTAAATGTAGGGATTTGGTATCCTAGGACCTCAACCTTCGACTTGTCAGGATACTCTGATTCTAACTATGCTGGATGCAAACTAGATAGAAAGAGTATAAGTGGAAGCTGCCAACTTTTAGGAAATAATCTAGTCAGTTGGTGCAATAGAAAACAACACTGCGTAGCTCTATCTACAACCGAAGCAGAATATGTTGCTTTAGGAGAGTGTGTAGCACAACTCTTATGGATGATGCACACTCTTAAAGACTTCCAACTTGATTACACCCAAACCCAAGTCCACATTGATAACATAAGCTCAATCAATCTAACTAAAAATCCAATCCAACACTCAAGAACAAAGCATATAGAGGTTAAACATCACTTTGTAAGGGACCATGTAGCCAGGGGTGAAATATTCCTTAAGCATGTGGACTCAAAGTCAAACTTAGCAGATATCTTTACCAAACCCTTACCTGAGTCTGAGTTTAGCTTACTAAGAAGGCAGTTAGGGTTATGCTTAGTAGAATAGGACTGCTCTACATGTTTTTTTAAAATCGCTTTATTTTTTATCTGTTATTTAATATGTTTGAAAAAAAATCATTTTTGTCTTGAAATTTAAAAGTGATTTCCCGACTTAGTTTTTTTTAAAAAAAACTTACCCCCTTCAAAACTAGGGCTTTTTCGAAATGGACTTAGCTTATGCCCTAACCCTAGAACTACATGCACCTATAGATCTAGAAGCCAGTATCTCACAAGCACCTTAGGGTACTTTTGATTGACAACCTAGACTGGGTTGAGATGCTTAGGTCTATGCCTTGATTCAAGATACTTTAAGTCAGTGCGTTTGCAGTAATTGTTGGATCGAGAAAACGATAGAGGGGGGGTGAATATCGTTAAAATTTTTCGGATAAATTAAAGAGCAAGTACGCAGCGGAAATAAATTAATGCACGCAAGAACACAAGGATTTTTACTTGGTTCGGAGTCGCGGTCAGCTCCTACTCCAAGGCCCACGGTCCTTGACCATTTACTTTGGGCAATTCTATAATCGTGCAAAACAGTTTATAAATTGAGTACAGAAATATTGCAGGAAATGAAACAAGCTACACTTTTCGTTATCGACGCCTGATGTGGATCTTATTTCGGAGCAGAGGGACGTTGTCAGCGTTGGAATCTTGAAGTCGGAGTTTGCCAGGGCGTAGCGCTTGAACGAAAAGCTTTGGAGCGTTAGAAAACTGTGTTGTTGAAGCCTTGGGGTCGAGCGCCTTTTATAGTAATCTATCGGGAGCCTGATGGGTTGGGGGCACCTGACACGTGCCCTTCGATCCGGGAATCCTTATCCGCGGGCTCGGTCAGCGCTTATCCTCCCCACTTGGGCGCCTGAGCTGATGGGGGCGCCCGTGACCTCACGGGCGCCTGATCCGGCTTGGTTCAGTGGCTTCGCGGCTATGATTTGGTATTTGCCTTCACTCTTGGGCGCCCGTATCCTTATCGGCGCCTGAGCCCATTCGGGCGCCTAGGCCCAGTGAAGAACCTTCACTTGCAGACGATTAGTCCTTTGACCCTGCAACTAAGGTTAGTCCCAAAAAACATAGTAAGTAATAATTACAGTCGTAGTTGTCTTGGTTCTGACTTCGGGTCTCCCAAATGGAACCCTAGGTCGAACTGATGCCTACTGTTCCCTCGACGGGGAGCGCGTCCTCACCTACTCCTCTCAGGAGAGTTTACCTTTTGCCAACCGGCTCCTCCGGTTGGACTTTTGCCCGATTCACCTGACCAGGTCTTCGTGCCCAACTTCCGGTCAGGTCTTTGGTGCCCAGCCCCTTGCTAGGACTTCGTGTACAGTCCTCGACCAGGACATCTTTGTCCGACTTCCAGTCAGGTCTTCTTGCCCAGCCCTTGACCAGGACTTCTTTGCCCAGCCCTTGACCAGGACTTCTTTGCCCAGCCCTTTGCCAGGACTTCTTGCCTAGTGTACCTAGGACTTCTTCCTGCACACTCAGTGAACAAAATTAGAACACAATAACATCTTAACTTCTAAACCCTTTGCCATTATCAAAATCCAGGTTTGACTTAGGTGCTACCTGCACCAACAATCTCCCCCTTTTTGATTTATGGCAATTCGGTTCAAAAAGTTAAGTTAAAACAAAAGTAGGTAAAGTACCGGATTTAATTTCCTCCCCCTGGAAGAAATCTCCCCCTGAGTTTTTCAAAAATTCATGGGGTTTTTGAAAAAAGTTTCTAAGTCTTTGATTCTAAATTTGAAACGTTTTTCATGTTTTCAATACTTAGAAAATTTTCAATTCGGGATCTTTTAAATAAGAAAATTTTCAACAGAATTTTAAAGTTAGCACTTAGAAAATTTTCCACCAGAAAAAATTTTAGAATAAGTACTTAAAATAATTTTCAAAACACATAGTTTTTCCACTTTAGAAAATTTTCTAAATTGATTTTGAAGTCTTGACACTTAGAAAATTTTCAAGCATTTGTAATACTTAGAAAAAAAAATTTCAATCAAAATTTTGAATTTTATAACACTTAGAAAGTTTTCCAAAATGATTTTAATACTTAGAAAAATTTTCAAGCAACATTTTGAATTTTATAACACTTAGAAAATTTTTCCAAAATGATTTTAATACTTAGAAAAATTTTCAAGCAACATTTTAAGTTTTATAACACTTAGAAAATTTTTCCAAAATGATTTTAATACTTTACTTTTTGAAAAAGGAGATAAAAAGTATGAAAAAAAAATTTCAAGATAAAAATTTTGAAAAATTTTAAAACCTTCTTTTCTCTCCTTTCCAATCTCTCCCCCTTTGCCATATATTAAAAAATATAGCAAAAAATTGAGTAGAGTAATAAAAGTAAGGTGCTATACTGAACCAATTCTAAGTATAAACTAGACCAAATTTATTTAAATTTTCTCTTTCGGGTCCTGTCTAACCTATTTAGCTACTTACTAACTGTTATAAACAGTAGCTTTCGCTAGGGTTAGTCAAGTTAAGTGATCTGATCAAGTTAGATTTTCTAAGCTTGACACTTAACCTGATTACTGTTTATTTGATATTTATTGCCCCAATTACTACAGATGCACTGACTTAAAGCATCTTGAATCAAGGCATAGACCTAAGCATCACAACCCAATTACTGAAGATGCACTGACTTAAAGCAAAATTGGTTCAATACAGAACTTTACTTTCTTTACTCCATTTTTTTTGCTATAATTTTTTTTGATATATGGCAAAGGGGGAGAGAAAGGAAAGGAGAGAAAAGAAGTTTTTTAAAATTTTAATTTTTTCAAAACTTTTATCTCGTTTTTCAAAAAGTAAAGTAACGAAAAATACTTGCACATATTTGTTTTCAAATCTAAAGCATTTCAAAAATGAAAATTTTCTAAGTGTTTAAACTTAAAATTATTTTGGAAAATTTTCTAAGTGTTTAAACTTAAAATCCTTTGGAAAATTTTCTAAGTGTTTAAACTTAAAATCCTTTTGAAAAGTTTCTAAGTGTTTAAACTTAAAATCATTTTGAAAATTTTCTAAGTGTTTAAAACTTAAAATCCTTTGGAAAATTTTCTAAGTGTTTAAACTTAAAATCCTTTTGAAAATTTTCTAAGTGTTTAAACTTAAAATCCTTTTGAAAATTTTCTAAGTGTTAAAACTTAAAATCCTTTTGAAAATTTTTTAAATGTTTAAAACTTAAAATCCTTTGGAAAATTTTTTAAGTGTTTAAACTTAAAATTGTTTTGGAAAATTTTCTAAGTGTTTAAACTTGAAAATCTTTTGAAAAATTTTCTAAGTGTTTAAACTTGAAAATCTTTTGGAAAATTTTCTAAGTATCTATCTTGAAAAATCGTTTGAAAAAAAAGTGTTTTAGTTTCACTAAGAATAGTCAAGGACTTAGAAGTGTTTTCAAAACCCCCCACTTATTTTTGAAAAACTCAGGGGGAGAATTGTTTCAGGGGGAGGAAACGAAATATCTTGCTTGTTTCTTTAACTTAACTTTTTGAACCGTGTTGCCATAAATCAAAAGGGGGGAGATTGTTGGTGCAGACAGCACCTAAGTCAAACCTGAGTTTTGATAATGGCAAAGGGTTCAGAAGTTAAGATGGTGTTATGATCTAACATGCTTACTGAGTGTGCA